>CAUYUJ010015661.1:229277-319908 GCA_963575745.1 Prorocentrum cordatum
TCGTAGTAGTCGTAATAGTAGTAGTAGTAGTAGTAGTAGTAGTAGTAGTAGCAGTAGTAGTAGTAGTAGTAGTAGTAGTAGTAGTAGTAGTAGTGGTAGTAGTAGTAGTAGTAGTAGTAGTGGTAGTAGTGGTAGTAGTGGTAGTAGTAGTCGTAGTAGTAACCACATGCCCCGATAATAATGTACCCCCCCTTAAGTCGTTAGAGTTTTTTATCGTCGACCAATAAGAGCTTGGTCGGGGGCGCGGGGGCGCGGAGGCCGAACTTCATTATCACGGGAGAAGTTCGCCATCGAGGTTACTTCCTTCTTATGTTGAGATAGCAACATCAAGCGAAGCGAACACGTTGTTTCAGGATGTCTCAAGCGAAACCGATGTCCTGTCCTTCTGTCTCTTTGTAGTTCATTATGTCTCTCTTTCTTTCTTTCTCTGTCTCTCTCTCTCTCTGTCTCTCTACCTCTTTCTCCTCCTCCTCCCTCTGGCGCCCTGAACTTGTTTATCGCTGGAGTTGATTATCCTGGGAAAACGAGGCACGTGAACTACCCTACACGAGAAGATGAAAGTCTCAATTTTCATCAAGCGTTTACAAATTAAATCTAATAAGTTTTAAACTTTGGATTTTCGCTATCTCCTTCTCCTCTCCTCCTCTTGCTCTTTCTCCTCCTCCTCCCTCAAGGATGTCTCAAGCGAAACCGATGTCCTTCTGTCTCTTTGTAGTTCATTATGTCTCTCTTTCTTTCTTTCTCTGCCTCTCTCTCTCTCTGTCTCTCTATCTCTTTCTCCTCCTCCTCCCCCTGGCGCCCTGAACTTGTTTATCGCTGGGGTTGATTATCCTGGGAAAACGACGCACGTGAGCTACCCTACACGAGCAGATGAAAGTTTTAATTTTCATCAAGCGTTTACAAATTAAATATAATACGTTTTAAACTTTGGATTTTTGCTATCTCCTTCTCCTCTCCTCCTCTTGCTCTTTCTCCTCCTCCTCCCTCAAGGATGTCTCAAGCGAAATTAAGCAATACTTGGAAGATGTCTCAAGCGAAACAGACAAATATTTCGAGGATGTCTCAAGCGAAACAAGCAATTCGTTGAGGATGTCTCAACCGAGACAATCCTCAAGATATCTTTTGCTTTTTCCTCTTGATATCTCTTTATGCTGGCTCTGGCGGGCAACTTTTATTATCTCCCCGAACACCCCGAACTTTACTATCCCTGGGGTTTATTCTCCGAGGTTTAGGGTTAGTAGTAGTAGTAGTAGTAGTAGTAGTAGTAGTAGAAGTAGAAGTAGAAGTAGTAGAAGTAGAAGTAGTAATAGTAGTAGTAGTAGTAGTAGTAGTAGTAGTAGTAGTAGTCGTAGTAGTAGTAGTTGTAGTAGTAGTAGTGGTAGTAGTAGTGGTAGTAGTAGTAGTAGTAGTAGTAGTAGTAGTAGTAGTAGTAGTAGTAGTAGTAGTGGTAGTAGTAGTAGTAGTAGTAGTAGAAGGGGTAGTAGTAGTAGTAGTAGTAGTAGTAGTAGTAGTAGTAGTAGTAGTAGTAGTAGTAGTAGTAGTAGTAGTAGTAGTAGTAGTAGTAGTAGTAGTAGTAGTAGTAGTAGTAGTAGTAGTAGTAGTAGTAGTAGTAGTAGTAGTAGTCGTAGTAGTAGTAGTAGTAGTAGTAGTAGTAGTAGTAGTAGTAGTAGTAGTAGTAGTAGTAGTACTAGTAGTAGTAGTAGTCCGCCGATCCGGCGTGTGAGTTTAAGGGGGTGGGGGTGACCGGGGTGGCTTTGCTTGGGAAGGGGAGGGGGGGGTGTCCGGTAGCGTGGGTTCTGGTGGCGCGCGGGGAGGGGGTGGAGGGGGTGTTCAGGTGGCGTGGGTTCTGGTGGCGCGGGGGGGGGTCTGGTGGCGTGGGCTTGTTTTAAAAACCATTGGATTTCCTTAGAAACCGCCTCAGAACGCTTGGTTTGCCGGGGAGGGGGGGCGGGGGAGGGTTCCGGTAGCGTGGGTTCTGGTGGCGTGGAGGTGGGGGGGGGGTCCGGTGGCGTGGGTTCTGGTGGCGTGGGAGGGGGGAGGTTCCAGTGCCGTGGGCTTGCTTTCAAAACCATTGGATTTCCTTAGACATCGCCTCAGAACGCTTGGTTTGCCGAGCAGGGGGGCGGGGGGGGATTCCGGCGGTTTCCGGGGGAATGGAAAGCACCCAGACGAGTTAAGGTGAGGAGAGAAGCGACCAAAAAACAGAAAATGTGTTGTTCGTAATGTTCGCCAACTCTTTGCTAGTTTTCGTCCCGGTCTTTCGGCGCTGCCGCCGCGGCGTCGTCCCAAACATTGGGGACAGACGCAAGCTTCACGCATCCCTGCGAACCTCTCTGAAAATGACGGCCAGACGAGTTCAGGTGTGTGCTTCTGTGCGAGGGTGCGTGCGTGGTGCGTGTCTGCGAGTGTCTGTGCGTGCTAGTGTCTAGCGTGCGCCTGATGTGTCTCTGTATGTGTGTGCGCCGTGTGTGCATTTGGTAGTGTGCGTGCGTGAGGTGTGCGCGTGGTATGTGTATCCGATGGGCGTGTGCGCGCGTGTGTGTTTCCTGAGTGGGCATGTGTGTGTGTGTGGGTGGTGGTGTGTGTGTGCATGTCTGTGGCGCGGTTTGAGTGGCGTGTGTACTAAACTGACATGAGTGTGTGCGGGTGTTCATGTGTACATGGGCGAATACGTGAGTATCGTGGTGGTGGTGGTGTGTGTGTGTGTGTGTGTCCATGTGTGTGTCGGGTGTTTGTGTTCATGTGGGCGTGCGTGCGTGCGTGCGCGCATGTGCACGGTGCTCGCGCGCGAGTGCCAGGCGCGGCGTGTTCGCGCGAGAGACAAACAAACGGTCGGGGGGGTGAGCAGAAACGATCGTGGTAATGTTGAAGAAAATGATCGTGGTGGCGCGTGCGCGCGAGTGCGGAATGGCGCGGCCAGGAACTGGCCAAAGGCAGCGATAAAATAGTGTGCGCGTGTGGCGTATGGAGTGTGTGTGTGTGTGTGAGTGAGTGTGTGTGTGTGTGTGTGTGTGTTTGCGCGTGCGCCCGTAATGTCTGCGTCTGGGGGGTAACCCCGAGCGACCCGGATCGGCCCTCGTGCTTTCAGGTTCAATCCTCATTCGTGGGGGCCTTCAAGGGCCTGGGCCTGGGCCCCAAATTGCCAAATCTTCTCGGGCCCCTGGCATTTTCTTGCATTTTCGGAGCCAAGGGCCCCGCGAGGCCCTCCAGACGGTCTAAAAGGGACCCCCGACGCCGACAAATCGCCCGAAGGTGCCGTAGATGGCCTCGAGATGACCCGAGCTGCCTCCAAGACGCTCCGGGAGGGACCAAGGAGCCTTCCAAGAGAGCGCCAGGAGGCAGGGCTCATTTGGTTCATTCATGTTCCTTCAATTTTTGAAGGAATTTTGGCGCGATCGCCTTTCCCGTTTTCCGACGCTCCAAAACAGCCCATGAGGCCCCCAATGTCGTTCCGAGGCGGCGAAAGCTCCAAGAAGGCAGGACTGCTTGGGAGCGCCCCGAGACTGCCCCGGGGGCGCCCAAGACGGGCCCAGAAGGCCCCAAGATGTCTCCACAAGTGGCCCAAGAGAGGGAACGCGAACCGAAAATCTAAGCTTTCTGCCCCAAGAAGCGTCCAGGAGGCCCCAATAGGCAGGCCCCCGATAAGCGGCCGAAGAACCTCAAACGGCTCCCGAGAGGTCCAAAGGAGCGCCAGCATGCCCCAAAACGTCCCCCAAGAGGCCTCGGAACTGCTTCCGAAAAGCTCCCGATCGGCCCCCCGCGAGATCTCAACGAACGTCCAATGAGCTTCATGCCCGCGACCCAGGCGCGGTGGCGGGATAGGCCGAAGGCCATTTGACCTGCGCCGGCACGGGAACGGACAGAGCGGACCAGGAACTTGCCCGAGATGGCTCACGGCGCCCTTCGCTCTTGGGAGCCTTGGTGGTACGAGCTTGTTACGTCTCCTGGTGTTCAAAGACTTTTACGTTGCCGCTCGCTCTCGGGAGCCTTGGTGTGACGAGCTTTTTACGTCACCGCGCTCTGGGGAGCCTTGGTGTCAGAAGCTTGTTACGTCACCGCTCGCCGATGGGAGCCATGGTGTTCTTGAGCGTCTCTTGGGCCTCGTCGGGGTCTTCTTGGGGCCTTTCTGAAGCCCTTCGAGAACCCTTTTGGAGTAATTGTTGGGCCGTCTTGGGGAACTTTTGGGCCGTCTTGGGCCTGACTTAGCTTTCTGCGTCGTAGCGCTGCGCAAGGCGCGCAGCCCAGGGCCGTGCTTCTAGGTGATGCCATCGAACACCACCTTGGCGTGCTTGCAAGTCTCGTCGAGAGATCCCAGACTTAGCTCGTCTCTGTGCGCGCCGTTGCCACTTGTCCACGCGCGTGGTCCATTAGGTCGTGTCTTGGTGGTCCATGGAACTGTCCAGATCCCCTGGCGCGGGGTCTTATTCAGAGTCGTCAATGTGTCTCGATGAACCGCTGGTCTGCGCCAACTTGAAAGCGGCGGCCATTCCGGGCGCATCGCGACGAATCCGCGACAGCGGTGGGCAGCGTCGACCGGACTGTCGAATCGGCAGCGCCAGGAAGCATGTCCGCACCCAAATCTAAAATCGCGCGTTTCACCGGGTCGCCGGGAGCGTCGGGGTCGGCGCAAAAACGGTGCGCTTCGGCAGCCCGCGCGCGGTCGTTCGCGTTGGCTCCACTCTTGGGGGCCACAGTTCGGCCTGCAATTCCCAACTCTCCAAGAGTGCTTGGCCGCCCTCCCTTGTTTTGCCTGTCGAAGGGCGGTCGGGCTTCCCGCTGTTTACGCAGACTTGTCATTGCGTCGTAACGTGCTCGCTTCAGTTGCAATGGCAGTGTCTTATTGTCGTCGCTGCTCGCAACGTTCGCACGAGATGATATGCCTGCAATGCGGGCGGCAAATTGCGCATCGTCTCCCGGGCTTTCCCGACGCAGGCGTTTTGTGCTGCTGCTGGCAGCGCGCTCTGCGTCTTCGCCGCTTCCGCGATGTTGCGCCAGCATGGCAGTAGTGTCGCAATAAAAAAAAAACGCTTCTTCACCATTGCGCCGCGCAACGAATATGTGTTTGAAACGCGAGATGGCTCGAGAAGCCAAATCGGCAAGACGCAATGGCGTAGGCCTGCCAAATACTCATCGGTTGCCGCTTCCGAAAGTTTGGGCGGCATGGCGGGGCCGTTGTATCGAGAGCCTGGGTGCTGTGGGGCCGAAGCGGCTGCAGATAATACAAGAAAGGAACTCTCTCTCTCTATATATATAGGCACATGCGTAAAACACCCATGGGTCGAACCCCAGGACAGGGGCGATCGATTGAAAATTAAATGAAACACAGAAAACGTTCGAGCCACAAGAGAGGGATAGACACATACGAAAAACGCGAAGGTTCGAGCCTCAGGAACGGGGAAATCTATAGGCACATACGTACAACGAATAACGTTCGAACCACAAGAGAATGGCAACATATAGGAGCATATGTAAAACATATGGGATTCGAACCACAGGAAAAGGGCAATCCATAGGCACATGCGTAAAACATGACATATTCGAACCACAAGGGGAACACATTACATAGGCACATGAAAAACAGGAAGCGGGCCACAAGAAACGGGCAATCTATAGGCAAGTGCGAAACACATAAGATTCGAACTGGAAGAGGTGGGGCAATCTATAGGCAACTACGTAGACACACACATGGCTCGAACCCCAAGGGAGGGACAATCTATAGACACTTACGTACAACAGAAACATTCGAGCCACATGCCACGCGCAATCGATAGGCACACATGTATACACACACACACACACACACATCGCGTGCGAACCACAGGGCAAGGCCAATCTTTAGACACATGCGTAACACACAGAATTCGATCCACAAAAAAAGGGTGTGTGAGGCCTGGGAAGCCCACGGGCGCCCAAATACAAATAAACTTCCGACCTTCCGTCCCAGGGCCTGGGGAGGCTTGGGGAACCACATCGGAACCGACCCACACCAGAGGGGCAATCTATGGGCACACGCGAAAACACATAGGGTGCCAGCCACAAGAAAGGGGCAATCTATACGCACATACGTAAAACACGAAGGGACACGAACCACAGGCAAGGGCAATCCGATGGCACATGCGTAAACAAACATACGATACGAGCTACAGGAAAGTGTCAAATCAATAGGCACATATGTAAACACACAATATTCGGTTCCCTGGAAAAAAAGACAATCTATTAGAACACGCGTAAAGCACATGGGATTCGAGCCCCAGGAAAACAAGCAACCCATATGAGCAAACGTAACACATATCGGATTCGAGCCTCAGGAAAGGGGTAATCCACAGGAGCGTACGTAGAACATATCGGTTTCGAACCCAAGGGGGGAGACAATATATAGGAACATATGTAAAATGCGTCGGCTTCGAACCCAAGATAGGAACATGCATACAACACGTGGGATATGAACCGCAGTAGGCGGGCAATCGAAACGAACACGCGTAAAAGAGACGATCGACCCCAGGAAAAAGACTATTTATAGGAACATAAAGAAAACACAAACAACTCGATTGCCAAGAAAGGGTCCATCTATAGGAACATACGTAAATACATGGGGCTCGAGCCCCAGGAGAGGGTGAATCTATAGGAACGTAGGTAGAACATACGTGACTCGAGCCACGGGAGAAGGGACGTCTACAGAAACACATGTAGAACACATATAATTCGACCCCCAGGAAACGAAGGCATGTCAACTGACATCGAGCCACCGTATCCCAGCGAATCGCATTTCTGAGCCACATGGAAGCAAAATATTATAGTGAGCGCCATGTTTGGATCTGCGAAGGCTGAAATCGAGCTCGAACACAATAATGCTCTCATTTCTGGACCAGACCAAATCAAAACACGAGAGTAATCCTCATCCCCACCAGCGCCCCCTGCAACCCGTCAGGCCTGGGAGACGCCTCCGCCCGGCCCCCCAGAGTGAAAATACTTTAGTGTGATCACGAGTTAAGCCCTCTAGCGAAACGATCTTAGGGAACAAGGTGCAGGCATCGCCTGTGCGCCGCTGCATTAGCGCAGGCTCCGCGGGAAGTGGCTTGTACCAGCACAGGCACAGCAGGAGCGTCAACTGCTGGGGTGCGGGCGTCGCCTGTGCATCCTGATGCGAGCGCAGGCATCGCCACCCCGCTTGGAGCTATGACATCACTAAGCCAACAGGGGGAGGGGGGCGAGGAGTGGGCGGCGCGGAGGAGGGAGGGGGGGCGCCGCGCACATGTAGAAGTGTATATCGAAGGCATTGCCCCAAATGGTGCTGTGCCGCTCGTCGCTGGAGGGGTATACGTGGGCAGCCCTAGGGACGGGGAAGCGCTGTGCGGGTTGTGCCTGGGGGATCAACGCGCCCCCCATCACCTTGCTGAGACCTCTTTGTCCGTCTCGGTAAAGTGATGCCAAGGTGCGGTATGATCGAACGATGTGGTCTATACTGAGATGCTGTTATGCAGTATAACATGCGCTAGCCTAACAAGCGGCAGTGCGATGTAAGGTGTTTTCGAATATCTGGTTGTATACATATATAATAGTACGGTGTGTGTGCGTAATGTCTGATACACAATCACATGCCATGATCCAGCATCTGGGAAGGTCTGTGATAAGTCCACACAACATGTGTTACTATGCTCTCTTGAGATACAGCAAACAACACACCCACATTCTCACACGAAAATGTGTAAAGCACCTGCCGTACTCGCCCTAATATATGCATAAGAACTGCGAGTCTTCGTATTTGCCTTCACTCCCTACACCGCTTATTTGTGATGGTCCAGTATATTCCTCCTAAGAGGCCGAGTGCGGGGATCGCCGGATCTGGGATCACTCGTGCGCATTGTAATTCCGTGGCTTCCCGTGGCCTCCCGTGATCTCCCGTGGCCTCCCACAGTTGTTGTATCGAGGGTATACGTATTGCTATCGTTCGTCGTACTTCTATTAACCTACTCATTTATCATATTGTTTAGGGCCTTCTGTCGCGAGGATGTGATTTTTCAATACGGGGGCAAATACCGACCACTACCCAGGGCATGTTTTTTTAATCCCGAGTCGGTTTTGACAGTCCTGAGGCCCAGCGAGGGCCCGCGGAGGCCGAAAACTGACCAACACCTCCCGTCGTGATTTTTCTACGACGCGAGCCGGTCAGAAGGAGAACGCAGAAACATGACGATGGCGTAGGAGGGCGCGTGAAAACAGATTTGGTCTGGGCCCGCCGCTTCTCGATGTCTTCGGGTATACGGTCAAGAACTTTTGCATAGCGTGTCGCGGCGGCGGACCCGGCGACACGCCATGTCTTGCAAGCGGATAGCGTGTCGCTCCGCTCCGCATGGCAGGGGGCTGGGAACAACTCGGGAAGTTGACGTCTGGGGACTGCGACGTGGATAGAGTGTCGCGCCGAAGCGTGGTGGGCTAGAATTGGCGGCGCGACACGCTAAGACAACGTCCCCGACCGTTTACTTTTGCTCCCAACCATCCTGTGGTGTTGGGTCCTCGGTTTGACGAGACAGCGCCCAGCGTTCTCCTCCTCCTGTCCTCCTCCTCCCCCTCTCCCTCCTCCCATGCGTGCCTCTGCCCTCTGCATCCTCCTCCCCTTCCTCCCTCCTCCCATGCGTGCCTCTGCCCTCCGGATGTCTATTTCGGCACACCTCTCACACGGTTCGTGGCCCCATCGGGAGCTCAACCGAAAGCCTCAGTGCCCATTTCGGCACACCCCTCAACCGGTTCGTGGCCCCATAGGGAGCTCCGCCGAAGGCCTCAGTGGCAAAGTTCGCATGCGGTTCCCCGCCCATTTCGCCACACCCCTCACACAGTTCGTGGCCCCAGCTCAACCGAAGGCCTCAGTGGCAAAATTCGCAGGTGGCCATGTCGGCACACTTCTCACACGATTCGTGATCAGTGGAAAAATTCGCAGGTGGTTCCCCGCCCATGTCGGCTCACCCCTCACACGGTTCGTGGCCCCGTAGGGAGCTCCACCGAAGGCCTCAGTGGCAAAGTTCGCATCCAGTTCTCCTCCCATTCCGGCACACCCCTCACACGGTTCGTGGCCCCGTACGGAGCTCCGCCGAAGGCCTCAGTGGCAAAATTCGCATGCGGTTCCCCACCCATTTCGGCACACCCTTCACACGGTTCGTGGCCCCATAGGGAGCTCCGCCGAAGGCCTCAGTGGCAAAATTCGCAGGTGGTTCCCCGCCTATGTCGGCACACCTCTTACACGGTTCGTGGCCCCATAGGGAGCTTCACCGAAGGCCCCGGTGGCAAAGTTCGCTTGCCTTTCCACTCCCATTTCGGCACACCCCTCACACGGTTCGTGGCTCGTGGCCCCATAAGGAGCTCCACCGAAGGCCCAAGTGGCAAAATTCGCATCCAGTTCCCCGCCCAGTTTGGCACCCCTCACGTTCGTGGCCCCATACGGAGCTCCACCGAAGGCCCCAGCGGCAGCGCCCGCATGCGGTCCCACACAAATTTCGGTGCACCCCTCACACTGTTCGTGGTCCCATAGGGAGCTCCACCGAAGGCCCCTGCGGCAGCGCCCGCATGCGGTTCCACACCCATTTCGGTGCACCCCTCACACGCTTCGTGGCCCCATGGGGAGCTCCACCGAAGGCCCCAGCGGCAGTGCTTGCATGCGGTTCCACGCCCATTTGGCCCCCCAGGGGGCTCCACCGAAGGCTCCAGGGACAGCGCCCGCATGCGGTTCCACCTTCGATTTCTGCGACCCCCTCGCACGTGTCGTGGCCCCATAGGGAGCTCCACCGACGGCCCCAGTGGCAAAGTTCCTTTGCGGTCCCGTCACATTTCGGCACACCTGTCACACGGCTCGCGGCCCCATAAGACGATCCACCGACTGCAGTACTCACGACGTGGGTACCCACAACTGCATATGGTTGGGCCCTTCGCCAGGCTAATTTTACCGAGGGGGGGGTCGCCCCCGACAGCAGGTATCGCAGCCTCGCATCACAGCGGCGCCGCGGTCGGAGGCGGCCGCCGCCGCCGCGTGCCCGAGGCGAGCGCGCGCCTACCATCCGCCCCGCCTCTCGCCGTGCCCCGCGAGGGATGGCCGGGGTCCGCGGCCTCAATTGGCGAGGGACTGGAGAGGTTCCGAACCCTGACGTGCAGCGTCCTGAACAAAATCAAGGCGGAAGTCTTCCACAGCGCTCGGCCTCAGAGGGCCCTTGATCACTGGGCCCTGGCGCCGTCAAAACAAGCCCTGGGGAAGGGGTCGGGACTTCTGGGGACCCCGTATTGAAAAATGGCACCCTTGAGGCAGAAGGCCCCAAACAGCATAAGAACAGAATGCGGCGAATAAGAGCCAGACTAACACTGACGATACTACAGCGATGGGAGGCCACGGGGCCCGGGGACCCTTGCTAACAACACATCAAGACATCCCATGTCTTGGGGGAAGGGGGGCAAGGAGGCAGACGGCATGAGGAGAAGGGAGGAGGAGGAGGAGGAGGAGGAGGAGGAGGAGGCAGGAGGCAGGAGGCAGGAGCGGGGAAGGAGGCAGGAGGAGGAGGGTGCGGGAGGAAGAGGACGGAGACCACAGTGCTCTGTTCAAAACGAGAACCCAACACACGCGAGAAGGCAGGGAGACAGCAGGACATCGCATGTCCCGGGGGAAGCGAAGGCAGGGCGCCTCCCGGCTCGTGCCCGTGCAGGGGCGGCCGCGCGCAGGGGGCCCGGCGTGGGCGCCGGATGGCGCCGCTCGTGCAGCCCGGGGCTCAGCTGCACGAGCGGCGCTCGACATGTCACTCCCCTCCCCCCGCGAGGGGCCCGGGCGGCGGCCCAAGAGAAGCCCAAAGGAGGCCCCCAGAAGTGGCACACGAGGGCCCCAAGCGGGACCGAGGAGACCTCAGGGACGGCCCCCAAGGGGTCGGCGGGCGGGCTCGGGATCTGCAGCCGCAGCTCCCGAGCGGGGATACGAGAAAGCCTCGCACGGAACCCAACCCTGAGAACCCGTGCGCGAGGTGCACCTGAGGGGAAACCCGGAGCACCCTGAACGCATCAGCTCCTCCAACGGCTGCGGGAAGTCACCGCGCAGCGCGAGGAGCGAAGGAACCCAGGATACCCGGACGAAAAGCATCTGGTTTCTTGATGAGCGCCCACTGTAAGATCCCAGCCCCCGAGGCCACGTTTTTTTGTTGTCCATGCCCTGCTGCACCTGGCGCCCAGAGTGGGGGGGGCGGCGGCAGGGCTTTCGGATCGAACACCGATCGGCGATGCGCGCACAGGAGTGACCCTGGGCAGGAGTCGGGTCTGTCCCTCTCCAGGAGGAATATTCAGAAACAGTATCAAGAAGAATCGGGGGACGATATTTTGAAATATGTTTGAATCGTGTTGGACTTGTTTGGTTTGTTGACATTTTTCGTCCCAAGCCACCCTATATGGGGGGACACGCCCGACCTAACCCTGGGCAGGAGTGGCCTGCGGTGCGAGGCTTCCGAAGGGCCGCGGGGGCGCGGCATCCCAGCGCGCGGGCCAGGTGCCGGGGAGACCCCGTGGGCCCGCACCACCGGTCACGGCGGTGACGGACCATTCTCACGTGCGGTCGAAGGGATTTCAAGGAGGAGGAGAGCCAGACCCCCCGACGTCGTGATTCTTCACGACGTCGACCCCAAGATGTCTGGACCCAGTCCCTGGGACCAGCTCCTGCGCCCCGTCTGTGATGGTCCCCGGGGCCCAGGAGGGACAAGAGGCCGAAAACGGCCTCGTCGGGTGCGAGGCTGCCAGCGCCCACAGCTTACTGCGGGCCCTCGTCGGGTGCGTCCTCGCTGGCCGCTCTCGCCGGGCGCGCCGCGGCCGCGTTCTCGTCCCTGGCCTCGCCGTGTGAGCCCTTGTCGTGCTCGCCCTCGTCCTCGCCTTCGGCCTCGACGTCGGCCCGGCCGTCGCCCTCGCCGTCGTCGGCCTCGACGTCGTCGTTCTTGTCGCCCGCTTCCGCCGGCCGCGCCAGAGCCAAAGCGGGGCGCTCGGGGACGGCGCCCGCGGCGCACCCGCGGGCCTCGCCGTCGCTGGCCTCGATGTCGTCCTCGTCGCCGGCTCCCGCCGGCCGCGCAGGAGCCACGGAGGGGCGCTCCAGGACGGCGCCCGCAGCACGCCCGTCGGCCTTGCCGTCGTTCTCGTCGGACACGTCGGAGACGTCGGAGAAGCCCTCGGAGGCCCTGGCAAGGGGCTCGGGCTCCAGGCCCGTGGGCGTCGGACCTTCGGCCCCCGCGCCCTCGGCCCCCGCCGCGGTGTCCTCGCCGAGGACATTCGCGCTGCGATGCCGTCCAATGCCTGGGTCGCTGCATCTCCTCTCCATCTGCGCAGGATGCGGAGCATCCTCGTCAAGGCACATCTCCTGCGCCGTCAAGGCCATGGATGTGGCTCGCTTCCTGAGGAGGCCGAGCTGGCTGCCGGGGTACCCGGCCGCGGGGCTCAGCTGCCGGACGATGGCGGCCGTGGTCGCGGCGCTGCCGACGTCGCTCATGGACGGTTGCCTCGCGGGTGTGGAAAACTCCGCGCGGCCCTCCGCGTCGGGCGGCACCTCCTGTAAGGACAGAGAAGCACGTGCACCCATCCTGGCCAGGCCCATCCTGCGCCCAGGCTCGGTGTTTACGCCCTCCTGGCTTGGCTAGCATGGGATTTGCACTGATCCTGGGCCCAAGATGGGTCTGGCCAGGATCGGTGCATGTGCATAGTTCTCTCCGCCCGACCCTCCGCGATCGCGGACTTGGCCTCGCTCTCGAGGAGCGCCGAGGCCAGCGCGTCGTAGATGAACGAACATGTGCCGACATTGAGCACGGCGGCGTGCTCTTTGATGGACATGAGCAGCGGCGCAACCTCAGCCGGAGTTGATCCGTCACCGGCCTCGAGCGAGGCGCCCGCGACCTTCGCGACAAGCTGGTCGACGGTGTGCCGCATGTTCGCGGCCAGCTGCTCGATCTCGTCGCGCTCCCTTGCCAGCGCGCCGTCGCTGTGGCTCTCGAGCTGCCGCCGGAAGTGGTCCCGCGCCTTGGCCTGCACCCACCTCTCGCGGAAGAGGAGGGAGAACTGCGCCGAGGCCACGGCCATGATCATGACGCCGCAGACGCACATCAGCCCGGCGACCACCCTGCCCGCGGGCGACGTGGGCACCATGTCGCCGTACCCGACCGTGGTGAGCGTCGTCACGGCCCACCAGAACACAGCTGGGATTAAGTCGAGCCTGTCCCCCTACACGGGGATCTTGTGCGAAAAGTTTAGTGGAAAATTATCCCAGTGCGACCCTACCTAGGAGTTGGAGCCTCTAGGAAAGAAACATGAATTGGAGCGGTAAACGCCGTCCTCCTCCTTCTCCTCATCGTCGTAGTTGTAGCAGTAGCGGTACTAGTGGTAGTAGGAGTAGTAGTAGTAGTAGTAGTAGTAGTAGTAGTAGTAGTAGTAGTAGTAGTAGTAGTAGTAGTAGTAGTAGTAGTAGTAGTAGTAGTAGTAGTAGTAGTAGTAGTAGTAGTAGTAGTAGTAGTAGTAGTAGTAGTAGTAGTAGTAGTAGTAGTAGTAGTAGTAGTAGTAGTAAGTAGTAGTAGTAGTAGTAGTAGTAGTAGTAGTAGTAGTAGTAGTTGTAGTAGTAGTAGTAGTAGTAGTAGTAGTAGTAGTAGCGCCAGAACCGCCGACGCCATGCTGTGCTGCGCTATGCTATGCTATGCTATGCTATGCTGCGCTATGTTATGCTGCGCTATGCTATGCTATGCTATACTATGCTATGCTATGCTTTTGCTTTACCTTCGCTTTTGCCTTCACTTTTGCCTTTGCGTTTGCTTTTGCTTGGCACCCAGGGAGTGCAACTGGGGGAACCGCGCGTTTGCTTTTACCTTTGCTGTTGCTTTTGCCTGGCTCCCAGGGGACTGGGGGAACCGCCCGGGGCGGTTTGCACTGCCCGGCCCCTTTTAAGCCAAGCGGGTAAGAACCCTTCTAGGCAGAGCCTAGGTAGGGAAAACACCCCAATAATTGTAAAATTATCCCAGTGCGACCCTACCTAGGAGTTGGAACCCCTAGGAAAGCAGCATTAGTAGTAAGCAGCTAAGCGCTAAGCTAAAGCTAAGCTAAAGCTAAGCTAAAGCTAAGCTAAAGCTAAGCTAAAGCTAGCTAAGCTAAAGCTGAGCAAAGCTAAGCTAAGCTAGCTAAGCTAAGCTAAAGCTAAGCTAAAGCTAAGCTAAAGCTAAGCTAAAAGCTAAGCTAAAGCTAAAGCTAAAGCTAAGCTAAAGCTAAGCTAAACGCTAAGCGAAAAGCTAAGCGAAACGCTAAGCTAAAGCTAAACTACAGCTAAGCTAAAGCTAAGCTAAAGCTAAGCTAAAGCTAAAGCTAAAGCTAAAGCTCCCAGGGGACTGGGGGGAGCCGCTCCCAGGGGACTGGGGGAACCGCCCGGGGCGCTTAGCACTGCCCGGCCCCTTTAAGCTAAGAGAGTAAGAACCCTTCTAGGCAGAGCCTAGGTAGGGAACATAGTCGAAAAATCGCCCCCAGACAAAATAGTGGCTATTTTTGAATACTCCCCCTGTAGAGGGACACGCCCGACTTAAAGCTGGGATCGAGTCGAAGTTCGACCGCGCCGTGCAGTCCTGCGGCGGGATGGCGTAGAGCTCGTCCCTGGGCGTGGCCCAGCCCTGGAGGCACTCGGGCGCCTCGAACAGGTAGAGCAGCGTCGACGCGATGACGGTCATGAGGCCGAACAGGAGCAGGATGACGCAGAGCCCCGAGTGCGTGGCGGCCTCGGTTATCACCTCGACGAGGAGGGCCGTCTGCTGTGCGTAGTGGTTGTCCTTGACCAGCTTGAACACCCGGACGACCCTGAGAAGGCGAACCACACGGAAGATCCGGAGGATCCGGATCGGAGCCACCGTCGCAGCCGCCTTCGGCGACTCGCCGTACGCTCGGATGACGAGCTCGAGATAACCAGGCAAAGTCGAGGCCACGTCAACGATGTTGAAAAATACGCAGAAGCCCACGCAGTCATCCGTGGCGTAAAACCGCAGGACGATCTCGATCGAATAGATGATCGTCACCAGGAAATCCATCGCGTCAAGGAACGGCGCGTGAATGCGCATGGTCGGCATGGTCTCCACCACGGTGAGAAGCGAACCAGTGATGATGGCCCCGATGATGAAGTAGTGGACGGCCTGCGCGACACCCGAAGATGAGGGGTCATCCAGCATGTCGCGCAGCCTCTGCCTCGCCGAGGGCAGGTCCTGCTCGGTCTCGAGAGAACTCTGACGCACATGGCCAGCGTGGTGCGAGAAGAGGCCGAACTCCTGGAAGAAATAACAACCACGTAATCTAGAGGAAAAAGAACTATGCACATACACCGATTCTGGCCAGGCCCATCCTGAGCCCAGGATCGGTGCATACGCCCTCCTACCTGGGCCAGGAAGGCATATGCACCGATCCTGGGTCAAGGATGGGCGTTGTCAGGATCGGTGCATGTGCATAGCTCTCTTCGCTCGATAATCGTGACATTTCGGAGGTCCGCGCGGAGAATTTCTGGTGGATCGGCGCCGGACCTCCCTCCCTGGCGAGCCGAGCGCGACAGGGGCGGGTCCCGGCGCCGATCTCGGAACTCCGCGCGGAGCTCCCAACGTTGTGTCAGTTTCGATCGCTCTGCGCACTCCGTCTCGCTGTCGCTCGCCACCGGAGTCGGCTGGCCGGGCCAGCGGTGTCCGACTGCTGCCATCGGTGGACGGCTGCGCGGCCCCTCTGGAGGCGCCCTCGGGCGGGCCCGCCCCCGAGGCCGAGCGAGGGCCTCGAGCCAACACTTCTGCGGAGGTACCTCTTCGACTATCTTCCAAGCAGTGCTTGCACTCAGGGGTTCTTACTTCGATTGCTGAGTGCGGGAATTCCTGTGTGCAAAAATCATGTTTGGGCCATGTATTTGTTATTAGATATCCGTTGCGAAACCATGTGCTTTCATGTGTTCGGGACACTCGAAATTCAAATCCTAACGAAGCCTGAGGTTTTCGAAGGATATCGGCATGCGCGCGCGACGACGCGCGCATGTGTACTTCGTCCTGTTTTTTGCAAGGGATTATTAACAACTGATGGTTTTTGATGAACGAGTGTGCTGCGCGCGTTAAATTTTCACCAGAGAATGAAGGGGGGAACCGATACCGGCCTGCCTGGGATGGTACGAATCCATGTTAAGTGCGGACGATGGGGCAAGATCATATGTAAATTGCAATACGAAAAAATGTCCCGACAACCCCCGGGAGAAGTAGATCCGAATACTCTTTTAGAAAGGAGAGTCCAAGGAGAAGGAACAGATGCCCACAAGCACGGGAATATCAGTGCCCGCATGCGGCCGCCGCTCTGGCGACCGGCAGGCATGTAGCGTGTGCGAACTACCTGCGCTATTTTCTCAAGAGCGCCGCTCCCCAGAGGGTCTCCCTGGCCGGCACAACTGCACGGACAAGCAACACGTGCCCTCCAGGCGGCCAGGATCCAAAGGCACCGCCGGGCCCGCTGGTGCTGCGATTGCCCTCCAAGCAATGTCTTTCCGAAGCCTTGGCTTCACTTTGAAATCGTCACCCCGGCCCATGCTCTTCGCGAACTCGTCTTCACAACAGCAAGGGACCCTGCACATAGGTGACCCCGCCGTGCAACAGCGCGCGCCATTCTCAAACACCAGAACTTGCTCTGGTACGCGCCAAGGCGCTGTCTTGGCGGCCGAAGAGAAGCGTTACTTACCCCTCACCTCCTCCACTTTGTCCTTCCTCCTCTTCCCCTGCCCTTCCCTTCTCCGCACTCCTTTGTTTTCTTGGGCTTGGGGCCTATTGGATCGACACGGCGAAGATCCGCGAGCACGCCGATGGGGTCTATTCACACAAGCTGCCCCAGATGCATCACCACTCTATAATGGTTGAAGCGGGACCAAGTCACCGAAAGAACGATTGTGCGTGTATTTCTGCACGAACTGGGGCAACATGGCATTGACGCCCGGCGCCCTGCAAGCGAACCGCCCAGTGCGCCTGGTCATTCCAACACTCACCTCAGAGGCCAGAAGACTGGGCAGAGGCTGCGCAGCCCCTGTTTAGGAGAAGGAATGTGGCGGGTAGGACAGGAGGCCAGGGGGCACGCGGTCAGTGAGCAGGCGGGGGTGCCAACTCATGGCTCCTGCGCAACCAAAGATTCGCACTGGACCGTAGGCGGGCGCCCTTACGGAACCGTGATGATCCGCCACCGTGCCGCCGGGCACGGAGTGGGCGTGTCCTCCGGTCCTCTGCCTAATCCTCGACGCCTCGGTCCTCACTCCCGCAGAGTCTTTCACGGCCCGGATCACAAATTGCCAAATCTTCCAAGGCTTGTCGCAGGCCCCCTGGGGTTCCAGGCATCTTCCCGCATGACTTTTTCGGGCCCAAACAAACCCCAAAACGGGCCAAGAGGGCTTCAAGCGGCCCTCAAGACGGCCCTGAGATGTCCAAAGACCGCCCCAAGACGCTCCCGATGACCCCAAGACGGCCTAAGAGGCCTCCAAGACGCCCCAAGAGGCCTCCAATATGCCCCCCAAGAGGGCCCCGAGAGGTCAAACTCATTGATGAAAATCTTCGATGATTCTGGGGTCCTCGACTTTTCGAGCTCCCGACGCCCCAAGACGGTCCAAGATGCCCCCAGGACCGCCCCAAGACGGCCCGAGAGGCCTTCAGGAGGCCCCAAACACGGCCCAAGAGGAGAGGGCTCCACGGCCCCAGAGGCGCCCAAGACAGCCCAAGAGGCCAAACAAAGACAGCCCCAAGAAGGGCCCAAGAAGGGACACACAATCAAAAAGTCCGAGTCTTCCGCTCCTAGGAGCCTCCAGGAGGCCCCAAGGAGTCCCCAAGAGGCCGCCAATGAGGCCCCAAGAGAACCCCAAGAGGCCCCGAAGTCGCCCCAACAGGCCCCAACGCGATCCCCAAACGGGTTCAAAACCGCCCCCAATTTGCCCCCGAGAAGCCTCCCGCGAGAATTCAGCGAACATCCTAGAGGCCTATGACCCACAACCCAAGCCGGGTGGCGGGATGGGCCGAAAACCACTAGACCTGGGCCCGCCACAGAAACGGAAAGAGCGCTTCAACAACTTGACCGAAATTACTCACACCACCGTTCGTACTGGGAGCCTTTGGCGTTGAGAGCTTGTTACGTCACCCCGCGCTCTTGGGAGCCTTGGTGTTCAGAGATTGTTGCGTTGCCGCCCGTTCATGAGCCTTGGCTGGGCCTTGGTGTCAGGAACTTGTTACGTCATCGCTCCCTGCTGGGAGCCTTGGTCTTATCAGCTTGTTTACGTCACCGTTCGCTCTTGGGAGCCTTGGTGTGAAGAGCTTTTTGTGTTACCGATCGCTCTAAATTTGGCTTCTCTGAGCCTTCTTGGGGGTCCTATTGCGGCCCTTTTCGAGCCCCTTTGGGGGCCTGTTGGGGGCGGTCTTGGGGGCCTCTTGGTGCTTCTTGGGGGGCTCTTGGGGGGAGCTTCTTGGGGCGAAAAGCTAAGACTTTTCGGTTTGTGGCCCCCCTCTTGGACCGTCTTGGGGCCCTCTTTGGCCGTCTTCGGCGCCTCTTGGGCCATCTTGGGGCCCTCTTGGGCCGTTTTGGGTGCCTCTCGGGAGCCTCTTGGGCCGTCCTGGGGCGGTCTTGGGGGCCTCCCTGGACCGTCGTCATCGCCGTGAAAACCGAAAAGCCGTGTATGCTAAATCTGCAATATTTCCCGTATCGGAAATCAATGATTTTGGCCTCCTGGTGGCCTCTTGGGACGCCTCTTGGGGGCCGTTTGGGGCTTCTTGGGGGGCTCTCGGGGCCTCCTGGGAGCGTCTTGGGGCGAAAAGCTACTTTTTGGTTCGTGGTCCCCCTCTTGGGGCCGTCTTGGGGCCCTCTTGGGCCGTCTTGGGCGCCTCTTGGACCGTCTTGGGGCCCTCTTGGGCCTCTTGGGGGCCTCTCGGGAGCCTCTTGGGCCGTCTTGGGGCGGTCTTGGGGGCCTCTTGGGCCGTCGTCAACGCCGTGAAAGCCGAAAAGCCGCATCTGCTAAATATGTACGTTTTCCTTTGGGCAATCAATAGTTTTGGCCTCTTGGGGCCCTGTTCGGACGCCCCTTGGGCGCCTCTTGGGGGCCTCTTGGGCCGTCTTGGGCGGTCTTGGGCTCTCTTGGGCCGTCTTGGGGGGGAAACCCGGAAAACATGCAAAACCCCTAAGGAAAACGGTCCAAAACGGCAATTAAACCCATCCGCTCGCGCTACGCCCCCCCCCCCGACCCCCCCCCCTTAAGGGCTTCGCCCAAAACGCAGCGTCATCACTCGTACCTCGCTCTTTCCGTTGCCTGGGCCGGCACGGGGACGGAACGAGCGGACTAAGAACTTGCCCGAGATGGCTCACGGCACCCTTCGCTCTGGGGAGCCCTGCTGGTAAGAGCTTGTTACGTCACCGCTCGCTCTCGGGAGCCCTGGTGTTCAAAGACTTTTACGTTGCCGTTCGCTCTTGGGAGTCATGGTGTTGACAGTTGTTTACGTCACCGTTCGCTCTTGGGAGCATTGGTGTTACAAATTTGTCACGTCACCGTTCGCTGTTGGGAGCCTTGGTGCGAAGAGCTTGTTGCGTTACCGATCGCCCTTTTATTCTGCGTCTCTGGCCTTATTGGGAGCCTTTTGGGGGCCCTTCTGGGGCCCTTTTGGACAATTTGGGGGGCCTTTTGGGCCGTCTTGGAGCCCTTTAGGGCCGTCTAAAGGCGTCTTGGAGGCCTTGGGCCGTCTTGGAACTCTCTTGTCGGCCCCCAAGAGGCCGCCAAGAAACCTCCTCCTCCTTTTGCCTCCCTCTCCTCTTAAATCGTGTTCCTGCTAAGTGGTCTTCTGTTCTGCTAAGTGGTCTTTCGGTGTGCGTGCTTGATCATGTTGCCGATTTCGCCTCCTCCACCTCCTCCTGCTCCTCCATGTATTACCCCTCCTCCTCCTCCTCCTCATCCTCCTCCTCCTCTTCCTCCCCCTCCTGTTCCTCCTCCTCCTCCTCCTCCCCCTCCTCCCCCTCCTCCTCCTCCTCCTCCTCCTCCTCCTCCTCCTCCTCCTCCCCCTCCCCCTCCCCTCCTCCTCCTCCTCCTCCTCCTCCTCCTCCTTCTCCCATCATCCCCCTCCTCCTCCTCCTCCTCCTCCTCCTCCTCCTCCTCCTCCTCCTCATTTTCCCTCGTCCCCAGACCTCCGACGTCGCAACGGCCCCAGCTTGGTCGTTTTCGGCGGCCCCCAGGCCCAGAAACGGCCCCCAGATGCCCAGACGGAGGAACAAATTCGAGCCTCGTTTTTTTCGAGACGTTGGAGGTCCGGGCTATCCTCCTCCTCCTCCTCCTCCTCCTCCGCCTCCTCCTCCTCCTCCTCCTCCCTCCTCCTCCTCCTCCTCCTCCTCCTCTTCCGTCCCCACATCTCCTCCTTCGTCCTTTCCCTCGTCCTCGTCCTCCTCCTCCTCCTCCTCCTCCTCCTCCTCCTCCTCCACCTCCTCCTCCCCCTCGTCCTCCTCCTCCTCCTCCTCCTCCTCCCCCCCCTCCCCCCCCTCTCATCCTCTCGGAGTCCCTGGGGGGGTGCTGTTTTGGGCCTGGGGTCCTGGCCCGTCCTCCCTCTCGCTTGCGGTGCCCTTTTCTGGTCGGCCCGCCGACCAAAGGGCGCCGTGAGTTTTGGGCTGGCCTCTGGGCTGGCCTCTGGGCTGGCCCGCGCGCCGAGACCAAGGTCAGTCCTCGAGCCTCGATCCTCGACGACGACGACCGCGACTTCGCTGCCGCCGCCGACGATCGCCGCCGATCGACGCCGCCGCCGATCGATGTTTTCGTCGATTTTTCGTCGGAGTCCGAGGTTCGAAATTCGATTCGTGTCGCTGCCAAGTTCGGCCCCCGGGGGGCCGCTCTTGGGCCCCGGGACCATCAGAAACGGATCCGGGAAGAAAAATCACCCACAGGAAAAACCCCCGGCGTCGTCGTCGTCGTTGTCGCCGCCGCCGCCGCCGCCGTCGCCGCCGCCGCCGCCGCCGCCGCCGCCGCCGATCGTCGCCACCGCCGCGCCGCTGCCGAGGTCAGGAGGGGGCAGGATGCAGGTGTTTGACGTTCCTCGATCTCTGTGGGCCTCCTGGCGCCCGGAGCGCCCTCGTTGCCGCTGCTGGACTCGCCTCGGGATTCCGGCCAGAGCGCACCCTGGGACAGGCCCGGGGGGGCCTCCTCCTGCCCCTCCTGCCTCTCATGCTCCCCCTCCTCCTCCTCCTCCTCCTCCTCCTCCTTCTCCTCCTCGTCGTCCTCCTCCTCGTCCTCCTTCGCCTCCTGCTCCTCCTCGTCCTCCTGCTGCCGTTCCTGCTTCTCCTCCTCCTCCTCCTCCTCCTCCTCCTCCTCCTCCCCTCCTCCTTGTCCTGCTCCTGCGCCTCCTCCTCCTCCTCCTCCTCCTCCTCCTCCTCATCCTCCTCCTGCTCCTCCTTCTCCTGCTGCTGCTGCTCCTCCCCCCCCCCCTCGTCCTCCTCCTCGCGCCCCCGCCTCCAGGCCTGGAAAGGGCGCGGCCCAGGACCGGCAGGGGCTCACAGGCCAGGACCAGCTGAGGCCCAGAGAGGAGAGATCCTCCTCCTCATCCTCTTCCTCCTCTTCCTGCTGCTGCTGCTGCTGCTCCTCCTCCTCCCCCTCCTCCTCCCCCTCCTCCTCCTCCTCCTCCTCTTCGTTTTCTTCCTCCTACTTCCCCTCCTCTTGCTTCCTGGGGGATCGAAGATCTAGGTTTTCGTTCGCGTTTGGCCCCCGAAGCTTCCGGAGACGTCCCGGGGGCCTCTGGAGGCCTCTTGCTTCGTTTTGTCTGCCCTCGGGGGCCCCCCTCGTCGCCGCGGCCGGACGCAGCTCGAGAAACGGGCCAGGGGTGGGCCTCCGGAGGCCTCCGCAGACCCCAAGACCCCCCCCCCCCGCAGGCCCCCAAATATCGGAAAACGCGCGAGACAATCTGTCCTCGAACCTCGATCCAGGACGACGACGACGTCGACGACGCGATGGCAACGGACGACCGCGGACGACGACGTGCGACAATGGACGAGGACGCACGACGCACGACGAACGACGAACGACGAACGACGCGCGACGTACGACGTACGACGCACGACGACGACGAAGCGCTCCCGCGCGCGCGCGTCGCGCGCGCGGGCGCCACCGCCGCCGGCCACTGCCGGCGCCCCCGCCCGGCGCCAACGCCAGCGCCGCCTCCGGAGGCCGGCGCCGCCTCCGGAGGAGGAGAGCACGGGGGATGTGGAAGGATGACGATGAGGAGGTGGAGGAGGATGACGACGACGACGAAGGCCACAAGGACGACGGCGGCCAAGGCGGCGACGGCGCTGACGACGGCGGCGCGACGCCCTCGAGAACTTTTTTGTTGTTTGATCCGCGGGTCGAGAGCGCACCTCTTCCGGTCGAAGCTAAGCGGGCCGCGCACAGCTTCAATTGACAGAGGGGGGAAAGCAGAAGGAAGGGCCTCACGTCAAAGCCAAGAGAGGGCAAAGCCCCGGAATCCGAAGACGATGTACTTGCAAAGAAACGCCTTGCACAGGAACTCGAGAACAGGAAAAGGAGGAGGAGGAAGAGGAGGAGGAAGAGGAGGAACGGGGGGGAGGAGGACGGAGGACGACAAAGGAGGACGGAGGAGGACGACGGAGGAGGACGGAGGAGGGAGGAGGAGGGGGGCGAGGAAGAGGAGGAGGAGGAGGAGGAGGAGGAGGAGGAGGATGGGCTGGTGCCTTTTTTACTGCGCGCGCCGACTGCAAAAGGGCACCTGTAGGCGCGGGATTCGCAGTTTCCTGTACCAGTTGTAGCTTGTAGTTTCCAGTGTTACAATTCTGCTTATTGCTGGTTACTGTAACTAGTTGATTGACCGCGCGAGGGGGGGGGAGGCCCCAACCCGCATTTTAGCACCCCCTGGGCGCGTTGTCTGAATTGCTGGGGGAGCTCGAAATCGACACCCCTCACACAGATCGGCGGGGTCAGGGTCAAAAAAACACAAGGGATTTGCCACATTTCTGAAATTCGGCGCCACCCCTCACGCAGATCCGCGGGGTCAGGGTCAAAAAACACAGGGGATTTGCTACATATCTGAAATTCGGTGCCACCCCTCACAGATCCGCGGGGTCAGGGTGCAAAATACATGGGATTTGCTACATTTCTGAAATTCGGTGCCACCCCTCTCGCAGATCCGCGGGGTCAGGGTCCAAAAACAATGGGATTTACAACATTTCTGAAATTCGGTGCCACCCCTCACGCAGATCCGCGGGGTCAGGGTCAAAAACCACAGGATATTTGCTACATTTCTGAAATTCGGTGCCACCCCTCATGCAGATCCGCGGGGTCAGGGTCCAAAAACACAAAGGATGTGCCACATTTCTGAAATTCAGTGCCACCCCTCACGCAGATCCGCGGGGTCAGGGTCCAAAAGCACATGGGTTTTGCCACATTTCTGAAATTCGGTGCCACCCCTCACGCAGATCCGCGGGGTCAGGGTCCAAAAACACAAGGGATTTGCAACGTTTCTGAAATTCGGTGCCACCCCTCACGCAGATCTGCGGGGTCAGGGTCCAAAAACAGAAGGGATTTGCCACGTTTCTGAAATTCGGTGCCACCCCTCACGCAGATCCGCGGGGTCAGGGTCCAAAAACAAAAGATATTTGCTACATTTCTGAAATTCGGTGCCACCCCTCACAGATCCGCGGGGTCAGGGTCAAAAATATATATGGGATTTGCTACATTTCTGAAATTCGGTGCCACCCCTCACGCAGATCCGCGGGGTCAGGGTCCAAAAACAAGGGGATTTACAACATTTCTGAAATTCGGTGCCACCCCTCACGCAGATCCGCGGGGTCAGGGTCAAAAACCACATGATATTTGCTACATTTCTGAAATTCGGTGCCACCCCTCATGCAGATCCGCGGGGTCAGGGTCCAAAAACACAAAGGATGTGCCACATTTCTGAAATTCAGTGCCACCCCTCACGCAGATCCGCGGGGTCAGGGTCCAAAAGCACATGGGTTTTGCCACATTTCTGAAATTCGGTGCCACCCCTCACACAGATTCGCGGGGTCAGGGTCCAAAAACACAAGGGATTTGCCACGTTTCTGAAATTCGGTGCCACCCCTCGCGCAGATCCGCGGGGTCAGGGTCAAAAAACACACGATATTTGCTACATTTCTGAAATTCGGTGCCACCCCTCACGCAGATTCGCGGGGTCAGGGTTCAAAAACACAAGGGAGTTGCCACATTTCTGAAATTCGGTGCCACCCCTCACGCAGATCCGCGGGGTCAGGGTCCAAAAACAATGGGATTTGCAACATTTCTGAAATTTGGCGCCACCCCTTATGCAGTCTGCGGGGTCAAGGTCCAAAAACACAGGGGATTTGGCACATTTCTGAAATTCGGTGCCACCCTTCACGCACATCCATCGCAAGGCGTGGTAACCCAAACTGCGAGAACTCCCTCGGCCCTTTAATCGCAAGGTGTGGTAACCAAGCCCGTAAACCATACACGTCTTACCAATCGCCAGGTGTGGTAACCCCTCTTGTGATCAGTTGGTTTTGCTGATTGCGAATCGGCTTCGCATGAAGTTTCGATACTGCTTCACGACAGCGCCAAGGCCTCATGACTTAGCTCTTCCATGGCCCATTCTCCGAGAGAGGGGGCCGGCGGCAGGGGGCGAAGCCCTTACGGATAAGACACGCCGTTCAAACCACGAATGGCGAACCGACTGCAAACCGCAAGCGGCCATGGGCAGCACGCGCGGTGGGGAATAGAATTACCGTGTGGTCGATGCGATACCTGGTTCAAAAACTATTTTTCCTGGGATGTTTTGGCCAACGCCCTATAGCCCTATAGCCCCATAGCCCCAACAAAAATATGATACCGATTTCGGTGGCCTGGCCCGGGTGCCCTGGTGTGCTGATATCCCATATAGCTCTATAGCCCCATGGCCCTATAGCCCCATAGCCCTATAGCCCCATATAACCTTATAGCCCAGTAATGATTTGGCCCTATAACCTATAGCCCTATAGCCCCATTGGCCCATAACCCTATAGCCCTACAGCCCTATAGCCTTATAGCCCTATAACCTTATAGCCCTATAGCCCTATGGCCCTATAGCCCTATACACTCATAGTCCTATAGTTCCAACAGCCCTATAGCCCTATGGTCCTATAGCCCCATAGCCCTATGGCCCCATATCCATATATCCTTATAGCACTACAGCCCTTTTTGCCCCGTAGCCCTCGTAACCCTATTGCCCTATAGCCCGCATAGTCCCATAGCCCTATAGACCCATAGCCCTATGAGGGGTGTCTGGAGGTGCCCGGGGGTGCCCGGGTGTCCTATACCCCTATAGCCCTATAGCTCTACAGCCATATAGCCCTATAGCCCTATAGCCCTGTAGCCCTATAGCACTATAGCCCTATAGCCCTATAGCGCTGTAGCCTTATAGCCTGATAGCTCTATATCACTGTAGCCCTGTATTCCTATAGCCCTCTAGCCTTATAGCCCTACAGCCCTAAAGCCCAGTAGCCCTATGGCCCCCTCTCGTGCCAAAGATCACACAGGGACCCCATGTAATTAAACAAAATGATTGGGTTTTTTACGGTAGCATTCGGTAGGGGAAGGTTGGAAGGGTACGACTTGGGGCGGGAACGCGGGCAGGGGCTGTATATATGGGGCAAGGCCGGAGCTTGGCGACCGGATGCGGAACGCAGCAAGGGAACCAGCTTCACCGAGCGCCGATGAGGAGCACTGCTCATCGGGCTACCATTCGCAGCTCCTCCTCCTCCTCCTCCTCCTCTTCACCATCATACGCAACATCGTCGTCATCATCGCCGTCGTCGTCATCACCAACATCATCAACACCATCATCATCATCATCATCATCAACATCATCATCAGTATCATCATCACCATCACCATCATCATCATTCATCAACATCATCATCAACAACCCCGGACATGGTGCAAGACCCCCTTGCACCGTGTCCGGTGCCCTGTTCGGGTCAGGTATGACCCGCACTACAACAAGGGTGTCTTGCGAGAGAGAGAGAGAGAGAGAGAGAGAGAGAGACAAAAAAGAGAGAGAGAGAGAGAGAGACAGACAGACAGACAGACAGACAGACAGGCAGGCAGACAGACAGACAGACACTCAGACAGACAGACAGACAAGCAGAGACAGAGAGACAGTGAGACAGAGAGAAAGAGAGAGAAAGAGAGAGAGAGAGAGAGAGAGAGGGAGATACCCCACAAGGCTTTCACGAGAGCCCCAAAAGAGCCCGGGTTTTTAATGCCTCCTAGGTGGTTCGGTGCCTTTTTCACTTTGCGGGCCGACTGCAAAAGGGCACCGCCCCCTTGTTACTCCGCGAGCCGACCAGGAAAGGGCGCCGGACATGGGTCTTGCACCATGTCTGGTGCCCTTTCCTTGGTCGGCTCGCAGAGTGAAAAGGGCACCGGTGGGGCGGTGCCCTTTTGCAGTCGGCCCGCACAATGAAAAAGGCACCGTACCACTTTGGTGCCACCTAGGAGCCATTTAAAGATCGGGCTCTCTTGGGGCACATACATATACATGTATACACATATATTTACACATACATAAACATGTACATACACATACAATTATGTATATGAAATTGCATACACCTATACCTACATGTATACACCTACACGCACATATAAATATAGCATACACATGCGATATGCATACACATAATCATGTACATACACATATACGTACGCATGAACATATGCAAATTCATGTTCAAGCGAATCTACAGATACATATACATATGCATGCATTTGCTCATATACACATACATTTATGTAGTTATACATATACATATCTACATATACGGACATAGGCATACAATGTAACTTTACATTTACATATACACATGCATGTACATGTGAACATACACACGTACACACATGCACATCCATATGCATACATACGTATGTATATACATGTACATATACACATACATATACATACACATACACATATGTACTTGCGAGTTGGTTTCGGAGGGCCTTCGGAGGGCCTGGGGGGGGGGGGGGGGGGTAGTGCGGGTCAGGCCTGACCCGGGGGTAGTGCGGGTCAGGTCTGACCCGCACTACAGCAAAGGGGTCTTGCGAGTTGGTTTCGGAGGGCCCGGGCTGCTAAGGGAGGGGGAAGGCTGTAGTGCGGGTCAGGCCTGACCCGCACGACAGCAAGTGGGTCTTGCGAGTTGGTTTCGAAAGGCCCCGGCCTCCAAGGGGGGGGTCGCTGCAGTGCGGGTCAGGCCTGACCCGCACTACAGCGAGGGGGTCTTGCGGTGAGCAAGACCTTTTGAAGGGGATCTCTTTGACGGGGCCTACTACAGCCCCCCCCCCTGCAGACCACCTCCCCTGTAGTAGGGGACGGGCCCGTCTCCTACTACCCCCCCCCCCTTGCAGACCCCCCCCCTGTAGTAGGCCAACCCTTACATATAGATCTCTTTGTAAGGGCTGGCCTACTACAGGGGTAGGGGGTCTGCAGGGGGGGGGGGGCTGTAGTAGGGGACGGGCCCGTCTGCAGGGGGGGGTGGGCTGTAGTAGGCAAACCCCGTCAAAGAGATCCCCTTCAAGAGGGGTCTTGCTCACCGCAAGACCCCCTCGCTGTAGTGCGGGTCAGGCCTGACCCGCACTGCAGCGACCCCCCCTTGGAGGCCGGGGCCTTTCGAAACCAACTCGCAAGACCCCCTTGCTGTCGTGCGGGTCAGGCCTGACCCGCACTACAGCCCTCCCCCTCCCTTGGCAGCCGGGGCCCTTCCAAACCAACTCGCAAGACCCCTTTGCTGTAGCGCGGGTCAGGCCTGACCCGCACTACAGCCACCCCCCCGTGGATGCCCGGGCCCTCCGAAACCAACTCGCAAGTATAGATGTGCATGTTTATGCAGATACATGTGCACATGTACATGTATAGACGTACGTATGTATGCATATGGAGGTGCATTTGTATATGTGTGTATGTTCATATGTACATGTACGTGTATGTGTAAGTGTAAAGTGACATGCAAATGTATATGTTTGCATAGATGTGTATATGTATACACCTGTGTGTGTATATATTTGTATATGTGTATATGTACATGCATAGGTGCATACATGTTTGTGTATATGAGTAATTGCATGCATATGTGTATGTATGTGTATGTTCGTTTGAATATGCATTTGCATATGACCATTCATACGTACATGTGTATGCACATGATTATGTGTATGTGTCTGTCTGTGACTATGTACTTGCAGATGTCTATGAAACGCATTTGTATGTTATATTTGTATGTACGTGTAGGTGTATACATACATGTATGTGTATATGCAATGCTACATATATATAATTGTAGGTGTAGGTGCATGTCTATATGTATATATATATATACACATGTAAATGTATGTGTATATATGTATATGTACGTGCCCCAAGAGAGCCCGATCTTTAAATGGCTCCTAGGCGGCACCAAAGTGGTACGGTACCCTTTTCATTGTGCGGGCCGATTGCAAAAAAAGGGGACCGCCCCACCGGTGCTCTTTTTCATTCTGCGAGCCGACCAGGGAAGGGCACCAGACATGGTGCAAGACCCATGTCCGGCGCCCTTTCCTTGTCGGCTCGCGGAGTGAAAAGGGGCCGGTGCTCTTTTGCAGTCGGCCCGCAAAGTGAAAAAGGCACCGAACCACCTAGGAGGCATTAGAAACCCGGGCTCTTTTGGGGCTCTCGTGAAAGCCATGTGGGGTATCTCTCTCTTTCTCTCTCTCTCTCTCTATTTCTCTCTGTCTCACTGTCTCTCTGTCTCTGTTTGTCTGTCTGTCTGTCTGTCTGTCTGTCTGAGTGTCTGTCTGTCTGTCTGTCTGTCTGTCTGTCTGTCTGTCTGTCTGTATCTCTCTCTCTCTCGCAAGACACCCTTGCTGTAGTGCGGGTTATGCCTGACCCGAACAGGGCACCGGACACGGTGCAAGGGGGTCTTGCACCATGTCCGGTGTTGTTGATGATGATGATGTTGATGAATGATGACGATGGTGAGGATGCTGATGATGGTGATGCTGATAATGATGATGGTGATGATGATAATGGTGATGGTGATGATGATGATGATGATGATGATGATGATGATGATGATGATGATGATGATGATGATGATGATGATGGTGATGACGGTGCTGATGATATTGGTGATGACGACGACGACGATGATGACGACGATGTTGCGTATGATGGTGAGGAGGAGGAGGAGGAGGAGGAGGAGTTGCGAAAGGTAGCCCGATGAGCAGTGCTCCTCATCGGCGCTCGGCGAAGCTGGTTCCCTTGCTGCGTTCCGCATCGGGTCGCCAAGCTCCGACCTTGCCCCATATATACAACCCCTGCCCGCGTTCCCGCCCCAAGTCGTACCCCTCCCACCTTCCCCCACCTAATGTTACCGGAGAAAAAAAACCCAATCATTTTGTTTACTTACATGGGATCCCTGTGTGATCTTTGGCACGAAAAGGGGGCCACAGGGCTACTGGGCTATAGGGCTATCAGGCTAGAGGGCTATAGGAATATAGGGCTATAGTGATATAGAGCTATCAGGCTATAAGGCTACAGCGCTATAGGGCTATAAGGCTATAGGGCTATAGGGCTGTAGATCTATAGGGTTATAGGGGTATAGGACACCCGGGCACCCCCGGGCACCTCCAGGCACCCCTTATGGGGCTATGGGGCTATAGGGCTATGGGACCACGCGGGCTACAGGGCAATAGGGTTACGAGGGCTACGGGGCAAAAGGGCTATCGTGCTATAGGGCTATAGGGGTACGGGGCCATAGGGCTCTGGGGCTATAGGGCCATAGGGCTATAGGGCTGTAGGACTATAGGACTATGAATCTATAGGGCTATAGGGCCATAGGGCCATAGGGCTATAGGGCTATAAGGTTATAGGGCTATAAGGCTATAGGGCTATAGGGATATAGGGCTATAGGGTCATGGGTCTATGGGGCTATAGGGCCAACTCACTATTGGGCTATAAGGTTATATGGGGCTATAGGGCAATGGGGCTACAGGGCCATGGGGCTATAGAGCTATATGGGATAAAAACACACCCGGGCACCCGGGCCCGGCCACCGAAATCGGCATCATATTTTTGTTGGGGTCATGGGGCTATAGGGCTATAGGGGGCTATAGGCCTTTGGCCAAAACGACCCAGTAAGCGCACCGCGTTATAATAGAAAAATCATATTTGACCCAAATCTCGCATCGACCACGCGGTAATTCTATTCCCTACCGCGCGTGCTGCCCATGGCCGTTTGCGGTTTGCAGTCGGTTCGCCATTCGTGGTTTGAACGGGGTGTCTTATCTTATTGCCCCCCCTGGCTCGTTTCTCCGGCGGTGCCCTTTTGCAGTCGCCGCGCGCAGTAACAGGGGCGCCGGCCCATCCCCCTCCTCCTCCTCCTCCTCCTCCTCCTCCTCCTCCTCCTCCTCTTCCTCGTCCCCCTCCTCCTCCCCCCTCCGTCCTCCTCCGTCGTCCTCCTCCGTCCTCCTCCTTCGTCCTCCTCCGTCCTCCTCCCCCCCGTTCCTCCTCTTCCTCCTCCTCCTTTTCCTGTTCTCGAGGGCGGTACTTCGCCACCGGGTTCCTGTGCAAGGCGTTTCTTCGCACGTACATCGTCTTCGGCGCCGCCAGATTCCGGGGCTTTGCCCTGTCTTGGCCTTGACGTGAGGCCCTTCCTTCGCCTTCCCCCCTCTGTCAATTAAAGCTGTGCGCGGCCCGCTTAGCTTCGACCGGAAGAGGCGCGCTCTCGACCCGCGGATCAAATCGCAAAAAAATTCTCGAGGGCGTCCCGCCGCCGTCGTCAGCGCCGCCGCCGCCTTGGCCGCCGTCGTCCCTGTGGCCTTCGTCGTCGTCGTCATCCTCCTCCACCTCCTCATCGTCATCCTTCCATCCTCCCCGTGCTCTCCTCCGGAGGCGGCGCCGGCCTCCGGAGGCGGCGCTGGCGTTGGCGCCGGGTGGGAGCGCCGGCAGTGGCCGGCGGCCGTGGCGCCCGCGCGCGCGACGCGCGCGCGCGGAGGCGCGTCGTCGTCGTCGTCGTACGTCGTACGTCGTACGTTGTGCGTCGTTCGTCGTTCGTCGTTCGTCGTGCGTCGTCGTCGTCGTCGACGCCGTTGTGCGTCGTGCGTCGTGCGTCGTCGACCATTGTCGCACGTTGTCGTCCGCGGTCGTCCGTTGCCATCGCGTCGTCGACGTCGTCGTCGTCGTCCTGGATCGAGGTTCGAGGGCAGATTTTCTCGCGAGTTTTCCGATATTTGAGGGCCTGCGGGGGGGTCCTGGGGTCTGCGGAGGCCTCGTATTTCGAGCTGCGTCCGGCCGTGGCGACGAGGAGGGTCCCCGAGGGCAAACAAAACGAGGGAAGAGGTCTCCAGAGGCCCCCGGGACGTCTCCGGAAGCTTCCGGGGCCAAACACAAACAAAAACCTAGATCCTCGATCCCCCGGGAAGGAAGAAGAGAAGGAGGAGGAAGAAGACGAAGAGGAGGAGGAGGAGGGGCAGGAGGAGGGGCAGGAGGAGGAGGAGCAGCAGCAGCAGCAGCAGCAGCAGCAGGAAAAAGAGGATGAGGATGAGGAGAAGGATCTCTCCTCTCTGGGATTCAGCTGGTCCTGGCCTGTGAGCTCCTGCCGGTCCTGAACCGCGCCCTTTCCAGGCCGGGAGGCGGGGGCGCGAGGAAGAGGACGAGGGGGAGGAGGAGCAGCAGCAGGAGGAGGAGGAGGAGCAGGAGGATGAGGAGGAGGAGGAGGAGGAGGCTGAGGAGGAGGGGGAGGAGGACCAGAGTGAACTGAAGATTAGTAGTGCTCGCAAGGAACATCCCCTCCCGTCCCATGTTCCCTCTTCATAAGTACTTACACGTGAACCCTGGCAGAACTTGGGTAGCCCTTGGCGTGCGCGCGATCGTTTGTTGAATGAGACCCCTGGCTGTCGCTGATCAGCCAGGGAGCTACGGCGCGGCCCTCGGCGTTCCGGAGCGGCGGACCGGCCGACGCCCGCGAGGGACGCGCCCGACGCAGACATCCGACGCCGTGGCAAAATCAATGCGACGGTTTTTGACGGCGGAGGTCCTCAAGGCAGCGTGTCTGTGGATCAAGGACGAGAAGGCCAAGAAAATCTTCAACCCAGACATCTTGAATCTGGTTCTTGGTGTTAACACGCCACGGTCGTACCCCCCGACCGGGGGTACGGGTACGTGGGGACATCCAGGGCGCACTCGACTGTACGGCAGGATCCGAGCCTCAGATTGGTTTCCTGTAGGGCCGCGCCGCGAGGGCGAGCAGGTTGAGCGCGGGATCGATTCGGCGTCGTCGGACGACGAAGACCACATGGACGAAGATTACCCGTCTTCCTTGGAGGACCTGGACCGGGAGCTTGCCCGCGAGGCCGGCGAGTTCGCCGAGGATGACTTGGCGCACGGATCTGAATATCCGCCCGCCTCTTCTTCAGCCGCGTCGGACGAGGAATCCGACACGGAGGGCACCAGCACGACGTCTGGCACGCAAGCAGGCGCGAGCGACAGCGAGTTCGGTCAGAGTGAGGGACCAGGCGACGCCGACGCGCTTTTTCCTTGACGCGATCGATTGGAATGGTGAGCGCGAGAACGCCCCGCGACCTACTATTCCTCCGCACGCAGGGGCCTCCTATCTCGCCCACCGCCCCCTGGTCGGAGCGGGCATCCAATGGGGCGACACTTGCAATGGCCTGGGCGGGGGGTTCGACATGTCCGTTCGTGTCCCCTCCTCTTGGGCCCCTCTTGGACCCCTGAGGGGGCCCTCTTCGGTGCCCTTGGGCCGTCTTTCGGAACCAGGGCGGTCTTGGAGCCCTTGCGCGTGAGGAAACATGACGAGTGCTGGCCGCGTGGTATCATTTGACAGGGAGTCGCGGAACAAGCTCAGGGGCGATCTTAAAATGAGCGCGGCGCTAATGTAAGAACCCCTGTTTGAAAATGAACTGGCTTCGATCCATGGAATTGCTGTAAAGTTCGAAGACAAATGCGCGCGACGCTAAGGCGAGAGCCACATTTTGAAAAGGTACGAGCCCCGATCCGCGCAACTGTTGGAAATTTAAAAGACGAGTGTGCGCGGCGCTCAGGCGAGAGCCACAGTGTGAAAGGGAACCGGCCTCGATCCGCGTAACTGTTGCAATGTCGAAGACGAATGTGCGCGGCGCTAAAGCGAGAGCCATATTTTGAAAAAGAACCGGCTTCGATCCTTGCAACTGTTGGAAATTTCGAATACGAATGTGCGCGGCGCTAAAGCGAGAGCCACATTTGGAAAAGGGAACCGGCCTCCATCCCTGTAACTGTTGGAAATTTCGAAAACGAATGTGCGCGGCGCTAAGGCGAGAGTCACATTTTGAAAACCACCCGCCCTCCGTCCTTGTAGCCGTTGGAAATTTCGAAGACGGACGTGCGCGGCGCTAAGGTGAGAGCCACATGTTGAAAACCACCCGCCCTCCATCCTTGTAACTGTTGGAAATGTCGAAGACGAATGTGCGCGGCGCTAAGGCGAGAGCCACATTTGGAAAACCACCCGCCCTCCATCCGTGTAACTGTTGCAATTTTGAAGCTCGGCGATCCTAAATTGGAAAGAAGTCTCAGGCGAAACGCCCGGCCCGGCCTACAGACACGCTGGGGACTGAGACAGGGAGGAGTTATTCATAAGAAGAAAGGGATGGAGGAGGAGGCGCAGGAGCAGGACGAGGAGGAGGAGGAGAAGCAGGAACGCAGCAGGAGGACGAGGAGGAGCAGGAGGCGAAGGATGACGAGGATGACGACGAGGAGGACGAGGACGAGGACGAGGATGAGGATGAGGATGAGGATGAGGATGAGGATGATGATGATGATGATGATGATGATGATGATGATGATGATGATGATGATGAGGAGGAGGAGGAGGAGGAGGAGGAGGAGGAGGAGGAGGAGGAAGAGGACGAGGAGGAGGAGGAGGAGGAGGAAGATGAGGAGGAGGGGGAGGAGGAGGAGGAGGAGGAGGAGGAGGAGGAGGAGGAGGGGCAGGAGGGGCAGGAGGAGGCCCTCCCGGGCCTGTCCCGGGGTGCGCTCTGGCCAGAATCCCGAGGCGAGTCCAGCCGCGGCGACGAGGGCGCTCCGGGCGCCGGGAGGCCCAAAGAGATCGAGGAGCGTCAAACACCTGCATCCTGCCCCCTCCTGACCTCGGCAGCGGCGCGGCGGTGGCGACGATCGGCGGCGGCGGCGGCGGCGGCGGCGGCGGCGGCGACGACAACGACGACGCCGGGGTTTCTTCCCGTGGGTGATTTTTCATCCCGGATCCGTTTCTGATGGTCCTGTGGCTCAAAAGCGGCCCCCCGGGGTTCGAACATGGCGAAAACACGAATCGAACTTCGAACCTCGGACTCCGACGAAAAATCGACGAAAACATCGATCAGCTGCGGCGTCGATCGGCGGCGATCGGCGGCGGCGGCAGCGACGTCGTCGTCGTCGTCGAGGATCGAGGCTCGAGGACTGACCTTGGCCTCGGCGCGCGGGCCAGCCCAGAGGCCAGCCCAGAGGCCAGCCCAAAACTCACGGTGCCCTTTTTGGTCGGCGGGCCGACCAGAAAAGGGCACCGCAAGCGAGACGGAGGACGGGCCAGGACCCCAGGCCCAAAACAGCACCCCCCAAGGACTCCGAGAGGAAGAAAGGGGGAGGAGCAGGAGGGGGACGAGGAGGAGGAGGAGGAGGAGGAGGAGGACGAGGAAGAGGACAAAGAGGAGATGGGGGGGGGAAGAGGAGGAGGGTAGCCCGGACCTCCGACGTCTCGACAAAAACGAAACTCGAATGTGTTCCTCCGCCTGGGCATCCGGGGGCCGTTTCTGGGTCTGGGGGCCGCCGAAAAACGACCAAGCTGGGGCCGTTGCGACGTCGGAGGTCTGGGGGCGAGGGAAGATGGATCTGAGGGGTCTGATGAAACGCCTTGGTCTGCAAGGCCTGCCACCTGGGCGCGCATCTCGGACCTACGCCGAGAAGCGCAGTGCCAGGCCACTGCCCAGCGCAAGCGAGGGGGATCCAGCATGGCGACGAGACCACAAGACTGCGAAGCACCGCCCGACGGCGGACAAATCAAAGGGAACCCAGCACAGCGACGAGCGACGCCAGAGACCCAGGGAAAACAAAACGCGCAGCACGAGCAGCTCCACAGATGCCCGCACAGAAATGGCACTTCAGACCGGCCTCTCGCCCGTGCATAGGAGAACAGGCCCGCGCGAAGCAACCTAGCCGAAGGAACCTCGGGCCTACGCCGAGACCCCGTGCTGAGCCTATGCCCAGCAAGAATCAAAGGGAATCCAGCGCGGCGACAGAAGACCAGCACGGCAGGACAGACGAGGCGGATCCAGCCGTGGCGACGACAGAGACCCGGCGGCCACCCAACGGCAGCCGCCCCCAAACCACGAGGCAGAGACGGCCGTGGCGGCGAGAGGGACCCACACGCACCGAGCCGGCCCACGCCTCTCAGCTCGCGCCCAGAGATCACTCGATCGAGATTCCCATGCGCTTAGCAACATCCCGAAGCGCAGCAGCCTTGACCTCTGGGGACTCGCCACTCTCCAAGAGGCTTTGCAACTGCATCCTGATCTGTTTGGGTGTGACCCCTTCTGTAAGGTAATATTTCTCCTTGGCTTTCGCCTTGTGGTGAGGACCGCCTCCAGCGCCCGCGGCGTTCACGGGGCCCTTGCTCTTCTGCTTGCCCTTCTTGGTCTTGCCGCTGATCGCTCCAGCCCACGCCTGAAAGATCATGCCCTGGATGTTGACCAGCTGCTTGGCGTTGATGAAGCAGACGGCGTCCTCGAGCTCCTCGCCCCGACTGCTGTCCGACTCCTCATCGCCAATATAGTACTTGTAGGAGGTCGGCTGGACGGGGCAGCACTCCCGATCATCTTGTCCAGGTCGGACTGCTGCTCCGCCAGGCCCGTAAGCCACTTAACTTCCCAGTCCTTGAAATCCTGGTGGCGCTGAATCTCCTGCGGGTCCGTGAGGCTCTCCACCGCCTGCTGCTCCTGCAAGCTCAGCGTCTCCAGGGGTGCCACTGCAGTGCACTGGCCGCACTGCTGGCGCCATCCGAAGTTCACGCGCTTGCAGCTGGGCCGCAGGCACTTCCACTTCGGGACCCAAATCTTGTTGTCCTTCCTGTTCTTCTGCTTGTCGTGCTTCTTCTGTGCGATGTGGTCTCCTCCCGTGGAGGTCCCCGCTGCAGGCTGGCCTGGTCCAGGGCCTGGCCCGCCTCCGACACGTGGTCCTCCTCCCGCTTCTTGGCCCTCTTTTGCCTTCTCCAGCTCGAAGGCCTCGCGGGCTGACTGCCTTTTCGCTGCCTCCCGACGGCTGAGCTCGGCCACCATCATGGGCACCTTGCTGCGTGGAGGAGTTCGAAGCCTGGCACGCCGACTTGACAATACTGTTGCCTCGTACTGCTCCTTCAAGGCGATGCTCCGCGTACAAGGGCACTGGAGCGCTTTGTTCATCACCTCCTTGCTGCTCTCGTGCTGCTGCGCCATCCTGGCAGACAATGAGCTTCCACTTGAGCGCCTGCTGCGACCCCGACTCGAGGCCCTTGAACAAGCGCCCCAGCACAGAACCAAGGTGGTCTGGCTCTCCACGCGCCAAGCTGTAGGACACGTACAGCTCGACCTCCTTGTCAAACTGGTCCTCGTTCATGCCGAGGCTCCCGACATGGCCCGGGGCGGCTGCGCGGCCCTGAGGATGCGCCGCCCCAACCCCCGCTATGGGGACAGAGCCGCTGGCGAGGGAAGATGAGGAGGAGGAGGGGGAGGAGGAGGAGGAGGAGGGAGAAAAGGAGGAGGAGGAGGAGGAGGAGGAGGAGGAGGGGGAGGAGGAGGAAGAGGAGTGGGAGGAGGGGAGAGGAGGAGGAGGAGGAGGCCACCGAAAGGCCAACATGATCAAGCACGCACACCGAAAGACCACTTAGCAGAACAGAAGACCACTTAGCAGGAACACGACTTTCTTCTGCTTCTTATTCTTCTCCACCACCACCATCATCACCATCATCATCATCATCAGCATCACCACCACCACCACCATCACCATCACCATCACCATCACCATCACCATCACCATCATCATCATCAGCATCAGCATCAGCATCAGCATCATCATCATCATCATCATCATCATCATCATCATCATCATCATCATCATCGTCATCATCATCATCATGATCATGATCATCATCATCGTCATCGTCATCGTCATCAACATCATCATCACCATCACCAACATCATCGTCATCATCATCAACATCATCATCATCAACATCATCATCGTCATCTGAATATTCTTCATGTTTCTCCCCCACGTGTTCCCCGAAAACGTTTTTACAGCGGCTGGGGGAACATATAGTCCGGTAACTTGACCGAGCCATGGCCAAAACGGTCGGCCACATAGGCGCTTCCAAAAAGGCAGGGAGCGGCGGCGATTCGAAGTATGCGTCTTCGATCGAGTTCTCCGAACAAATCTGCGCCAAACTGCCGCTGCGAGGCCGTACTGCTGTGAGCCTGTATCGAGAGCAACCTGGCGCAGCAACTGACGCGCAACTGTCCGCACAGCTGAAGCCCCTTTTGCCAACATCGCTCACAACTACCCTCGCCGTCCACGACCATTCATTGTGACGATTGTCGCGCCTGCACGGCCTTCTTCATGTTTTGAATATTTGTCCCTCCTCCTCTGCCCGTCCTCTTCCCGACGGCCCCGAGCCCCGACGCTGCCGCAGGGGCGTCGCGAGAACGGTCGGCCGGCAGAGGACTGCGAACGGGAGCTGCACGCAGGCCTGGCACGCGCCCGCATCGCAAGGGGGCCCAGACACTGCCCTGACGAGGAGAAGGAGAGTGCTCCTCCACAGAAAACTCAGACTGTTGCCCACAAGCCAGCGTGCACGCGCCAGCCAGACAACGAGGCAGAAGCACCATCGGCCGCAGGAGCAAGGCGCCGGGCGCCGCAGATCGGAGGAGAAGCATCAGACCAACCCCGAGGAGGGGGAGAGCGCCCAAGCCAGCTGCACGAACCCGTGGCTGGGCAGCGCCTCTAGAAAAGGACCCTCCCCGAAAACGCTCCGAGGAAGCCCTCGGGCCGACAGGACGGGATCCCTCGGCGCGGCTGCCTCTCCGACGCGACCTCCGGGGCTCTGCGGTGCTGGCGAGCGCTGCGCACCGCTGCAGCCGTCGGCGGCTAGCGCGGCTTCGGCGCGGCCCCGCGGGCGCGGGCGCCGGCCTGCGCGGCGCACGCCAGGCGGTGCACCTTCATGTTGAGCTGCTTGCACTCGTAGGCCACGGTGGCCAGGACGATGTTGGAGTCCTTCAGCTTGGCCTCGCACAGGTGTATGAACTCGTCGACGTCGACGGTATCCTCGAGGTAGTCGCCGGTCTCCATCTGCAACACCTTGAAGATGTTCCGGGCCTCCGGGAGCTCGAGCTGCAGAGAGCGGAGCAGCTCCTTGACCGGTACTGAGTTGCGGAACCTTTGGATCACGTCCCAGGAGAAGCCTTGCCCGTCGGGAGCGCCACGGTCGGCCATCTTGTCCAGCACGAACTCTTTGAACCGCCCGATCGTGGAACGAGAGTCCTCAATGACAAGATCGATCATGTCTTCATTGTCCTTGTCCCTGATTTTGGATGCACTATCTACGAACATTCCAGTGAGCACATTCATGACCGATACAATGAAGAACGCAATGTATAGTAAGAACAAGATGTAGTACACGTAAAAGTTCGAGGAGCTCGCTTCACGGATAGGGTCCGAAAGGTCAGCCCAATCTTTGCCACCACAGGTCGCCTTGTACAATGTGAGCATTGCCTCTGTAATTGAATTCCACTGTGTCGCAATATTGTTGATGGTCTTTGGGCCCATCTCGTCGAGCGGCGTTTCACGCACATATGTCGATAGACCCTGCAGGAACACAAGTGCGAGTGCGTACTGGATGACTGCCAGCATGATGCAGGCCCAGAACAGGGCCATAAAGGATCCCATCAACGTTGCCAACATGGTTCGGATGTCGCGAAAGAAGCGCAGCAGACGAAATACCCTGAACATCTTCAGCATCTTCAGGAGTCGCAAGAGTCGCAAGAATGACAGGTCGTTTGCACCAGTTTCTACCGAGGCAGACTTAGAAACCTCCTCGTATACTGCCGTGACCACAAGTAAAGAATCCATCATATTCCAATGCCTATCGACTCCTCGAAAAAACTGACTCCTGTTCGCAGCAAACCTCAGGGACAGCTCCAACATGTAGAACGCGATAAATGACAGTTGTAGAACGCGCAGCCACACAGGAGGATTCCACTCGGAATCGCTCCCAGGTTCATCGAGAGCGTCCACCATCTCGAAGTTCACCTCCAGACCGAGGGCAACGGCGTTGAGCAGGATCACGAATGCGCACAGCCCATCGAATGCCTGGCTGCCCGTGGCCCTCCCGAGAAGCCCTCGGTCGCTGGGCAGCTTGTTTAATGTCTGAGCAGACAGCTCTGTCGATGCAGCAGACCAGGAGCTCCGACGCGGCAGCTCCTGCAGGCGTTCCTTGTGGCCCCAATCCTCCCGCGCGGGTGGGGGGACACTCGGCTGGTCGACCTGCGGGTGCATGACCGGCTCGGCTGGGTCCTGCAGGCCCTCCCTGGGGCTCCGGGCCTGCAGCCCTGGTGGGGTGACACTCGCCTGGTCGAGCTTCGGCTGCGTGGCTGGCTCGGTCCGGAGGACGCCCAGTGCGGCGTCGGCCTCGGCCCAGAGAGTGCGGTCCGCGACGCAGCACTGGTGCTGAGGCGCGGGGCTGAGCCCCCGCCTCCCGAACTCTTGTAGGATCCGCTCCACCTTGCGATCCACGCGCTCGAGCACGAGCTGCTGTGCCGCCTGGGCCGAGGCCGCCCGCTCCGCGACGTGGCTGGCGCTGGCGCCGCTCTGTGTGGCGCCAGCGCCAGCCGCGTCGCGGAGGGCGAGGAGAGACGAGGAGGAGGAGGAGGAGCAGGAGGAGGAGGAGGAGGACCAGCCGCTGCAGCAGCTCCTCGTGGTCAGAGAGGCGCCGCAGCAGCTCCCCCCGAGTGCCCGCCAGCGAGGCGTCGTCTCCCGCCGCCGCCCCCGCGAGAGAGCCGCCCGGCAGCACGGGCGCGCCCTCCATGGGCTGAGGCTTCTGTAAGGAGTGATTCATTCAGACACTTCCACAAGAAACCTGATGTCTTCAACGACAATGTCGACAAATGTCTGCACGCGCACACGCCAGAACCATTCGAATACCACACGTGTTCAGCCACTCTGTCACAGGATGGCATGCGGGCAACACGCGAAGGCATGTCGAGAACACTCAACAGTCATGGCGCACCCGGCAACTGTGTCAAACACCACCATGCAGGCCACACGCGCGTATCTCCGCGCGCGCACGTCGAAATCCTGTCCATACCGTCGTCATCATCTTCACGATGTCGCCTCCCTCGTCAAATTTCTGCCCGCACGCACTTCCTAAACCTTTCCGCCAACACGATTTACATGTTCATCGCAACCGTCGGAATTGCCACCGCCATTATCATCACCATCAGCATATTCACCAACATCGTCACCGACAGCGTCCTCGCCGTCGTCATGAACATCTTAATCGTTATATTAATCGTCGTTGTCGCCGATTCCTTTTAGTTTTTGTCAGACAAGTTGCGTGTGGATGGGTTGGATGTTTGCTCGATGGCAATGTCAATATTGACAAATGAACTGTCGTTGCAGCAGAAAGACTCCCTCCCACTGGGGTTAACGGGCTTCCCTGGGGCACTGCAAATCATATTTGGCTCTGTCCCACCCTTCAGTTTCCATCTATATATATATATATATATATATGTATGTATGTATGTATGTGTGTGTATATATATATATATATATATCCACACCATGTCAGCCTGGCTGGGCTGGTATCGACCCCCTTTCCCTGTCAAGCAATGTATGTTATGCGCGCGCTCGCTAATCGCAACACCGAATGTGTTTGAATACTCCTTGGTTGACAACACCAAAGCACGCGCGCGACCCGTTCTGCAAGCTTTTCTACATACAAACATGAAGACCTGTCTCGCCTTCTCAATGAGAATATTGCGCATTTTCTGCCCGCGCGCAGTTACTGCACTCAAGGGGAAACCAGAGGAATTTAGCAATCCTTTCCAGAACCCGCATTCTAATCTCATCACGCGGTGCACCTGTGTTGACCTCGTACGCGCGAAGCGAACGACTCCGTATCAAATAATACGGAGCCCTTGCAATATCATTGGTTTTCAGGCCATGTCAAAATATAGCTCTTCAGAAACGTATGAAATCGTAGCGCGTTTTTCAAGAAGCAATCTGCCAAGTATCCAGAACTTCTGCGCGTACATGTCTCCACAATCAACCTCGTCAACGCCGTCGCATCACCACTGTGACGGTTATCGCCAATCGCCACCATTGCTGCCATCATCAATCAATCACCTTTTATCGCCGATGCGTGGACGTCATCATCTTTATCGTCGTCCACAGCAGCGGCGGCGTCAGCTGCTTTGCCACCGTCCTCGTCACCATCACCACCCCCACCATTGTTACTGTCATCACCGATGCTACCGTAGTCGGCGTCATCCTGGCACCACGCCCGTCCGAGTCGCCGACCCGCGCTGAAGTGCCCGCGCGCCAGCGCGGCCTCGTCTGGGACGCGCTTGGGCGTTTTCATCGGCAAACGCCATCGCGGCCGCACGTGATGTGCAAACCGCCTGGCAGCTCTGCGAGCAAGCTTGCGCAAGACAGCACGGCCGCGGAGGTGCGGCTGCCAGCGCCCGGAAGATGCGCAAGCGTAGCCGCACGTCATTGAAAAAACACTAGTTGCGGGAGGGAGGGAGGGACACTTGCGCGAGCAATGGAGTTGGCAACCCACTACTTGCAAGTATGAGTTCTCCTTTCGAGAGAAGAATAAGCTCTACCACCCTCTCCCCCTGGACTTATCGCTACCCTTTGGGGAAATGCAATTCACATATGATTGTGCCGTATTGTTTATTTTCCACACGAATTCATGCCATCCCAGGCCGACGGGTATCGAACTCCACCTCATCCCAATCAAATATTGCTATGCGCGCACACCCGCTTATCGCATACTTACTTCCATGTCCCCGCGACCCCTTGCAACACATGACGCAACATCCACACGCGCACGCACCTGTCGAAACCAAGCCATGAACGTAAGTTCTGCAAGCGCTCCAAGAACACCATCAAGTGTTGCATCACAGATGTCGTAGGTTCGTTTGCCCGCGCGCGTCTGCTGAGATTGTGAAACATCGACAGGCTTTAGCAATCCCTTCTGGCTCCCGCATTCTCACCCCGCCACGCGGTGCGTCTGCGTTAATCCAGCATGCGCCCAGTGCGCGAAACTGTTGCATTCGGGCCGCACGCGCGCGTGTCGAACTCCTTCCAGCATCATTGGTTTTCGAAGCGTGTCAAAGTAGAGCTCTCCAGCAAATGTGAAAAATCAAGACGTCGTTCAGCATGAAAAGTCCGCCGGGTGTTGTGCATTTCCGAGCGCGCACTTCCTCACCATCGCCCTCATCAGCACCGCGGCAGCACAGCCTTCATCGACATCGTCAATCGCCACTATTGCCAGCATCATCAACCGATCACCTTTATCACCGACGCATGGATGTCATCGTCGTCATCGTCGTCCCCAGCAACGGCGCCGCCATTGGGCTTGCCGTCGCCATCGTCATCATCGCCACTACCATCGCTACTATCATCATCGTCGCCGCCATTGCCGGCGTCATCATGACACACCGCTCGCCTGAGTCACAGACCCGCAATGAACTGCCCGCGCGCCAACGCTGCTTTTGAAACGCGGTGGAAACTTGCCATCGGTACGCGCCATCGTGGCCGGGTGGGTCATGCCAAACCAGGTAGCGCACCCTAGCGCAGCCGCAGAGATGCGCCAGCCAGTGCCACATAGTCACCGCAATCGCGGCCGAATGGGCTGTGAAAAACAAGTTGCGGGTGGGAGGGTGGGATGGTTGCGCGAGCAGTGCAGTTGATGACTTCAAGTTCTGCAAGGTGGATTGCACTACGTATGCTGCACCACATGGTTTGCATCGCATCGATTGCGCCGTACATGTTGCAACACTGACATAGGTTGCACCATGCACATATTGCACATACAAGGGTTGCACATCGAGAGTGCAAGAACCCACTGTTCGGGGTCCACGCGGGCAAACACTTTGGATCACATTTGAGGACTCAGGCTGCACCCTCGTCGCCACCGCTGCATCTGGTTCGAAAACGCGCCCCTAGCCATGTCCAGGAACCGAGTTCGAGGAAGAAGGGGAAAGAGAAAGAAAGGATGCGAGAAGGATCGGCCTGGGAGGAAAAGAAGAAGGAGAGAGGGAGGGACGGAAGGGAGGAGGATTGAGTCGGAGGAGGGAGGGAAAAGGAAACCACATCATGCAGGCAAAAAGGCAACTCTCCCGCCTTACACGTCCTCCTCCTCCTCCTCCTCCTCCTCCTCCTTCTCATCATCATCGTCAGAAGATGCGGATGAGGAAGAGAAAGAGGAGGAGGAAAAGGAGGGAAGTCAGCGCGCCGCATGGATAACACAGAAGCTCGGATGAGCGCGTCGGAGGGAGGCACGAACATCCTGCTCGCCCTCGTCGCCGTCGGCGTCGCTGCCCTCCTCCTACGGCCTCCTCCGCTTACACTCCCTTCCCCCTCCTCCCGCTTCCCGGGCGAACCATCACTCAGCTTCAGGACAACAGAGAGCTGCACCACTGGATATGGGCTCCCGTGCGGAAAACCTCCGAAGGCCACGCGCAAGATACGCACGCGCGGAACACCCGACATGTACCCTGCCAAAGACGGGCCGATAGCTGGAACGACATCTAGGACGAGGACGAGGAGGAGGAGGAGGAGGAGGGCCGTGTGTGCATCCAGCTCTCGTCCAGGCCGGCCGCGGCATGTGCACCCAGCTTTCTGGCCGGACTTCGGAGGTCCGCACGGGCTCCCGAAAGTTTATACCTCTGTGCAAGTTCTTCTTCTTCTCCGTAGCTTGGCGTCGGAAGTGTGGGCACCCTCATCGCTCTGCGCGCCCAGCTCCAGAGAGACTCCCGACGGAGCGGCCGAGTCCCGATCGGCCCGCTCCACCTGTCCTTGTTTTGGCTTGCCTTGCTCGCCGTCTGCCGTCTCCCTCTTCGCTGGTCCCTCCCGCCGCTGAGCTCCAACACACTGGGCCGGCGCAAGCTTTGTTTGCAACGCGCTCTGCTCAACTTTGCTGGCTGAGTCGCGGCGAGGACACGAGGCTGATGGGGAGAGAGAGGAGATCAGATCGAGTCGCTGCTCGTTCCAGATGGATGTGCGGAGCATAGAGTGAAAGCTTGCAGCGCTGCGTCCTATGGGTGCGCAGCAGCAGTGCGACTTTGTCATCAGCGAACTGCATCAGCGCTATGGGGTTGTCCGTCTCCTGCCGAAGGCAAAACCATATTCCGAATCCTGGTCTGATCGTGAACCCTTACGACGCATAACGCAACTCAATCGATCCCTCAGCCGGTCTGATGGTATGCAACAGTTATATTTTCCTGATGCGTCTGGCCAACTCAGGACACCCTGTGGACGCCGACGTTACCGTCTCCTTGATGTTACACCTTTGCTTCCGCCGAACTTCCGCCAACGAAGCTGCCCTCGATTTGCTCCCACCCGCGTCTTCGGCCCTTCCGCCAGCTTCTTCCGCCGAGGGCAAAAGGTCAGTTCTTGGAGACGCACCCCCTCGCCCCAGGCTGATCCACGGCCTGATCCTGAGCCTTGTCCTGATCTGGTCAAGGCCGCCAATGCTTCCCGCCCCGCGCCACGCGGGTCTGCTCAGGAGCCCGGGAGTCTACTCTGAAATGCAGCGAGCACTTGGCGCATCTGAACAGGTGAGGGTCGCACATGCCGTGGGATCGATGATCGCAGCCCGATTCTCAAATCGCTTCTCGAATTTCGAATTACACTTTTCTACAGCCCGCAGGGGAAACACGTCTAGACAAGGCCTTTTCGCCACATGCTCGGGTACGCATTGGTCCACGAGCAACGCATGCCCTTCGCTCGCTCAATGACGCCACCGACGCCCGCAAAACCTGAATGTGCAACCCGCTCAGACGAACGTAGCGAACTAGAATCCTGCTCTGCTGCTGCAGATGTGTGGTTCGCCTCCCAACAATCGCTCTTGCTCACAAGTGTACATTTGTATACTGTCACCAACCTGCAGAGATAGATCCCGTCCGCGTCCTTCGTCCGGTCTGGCTGCCACTCCAGGTCCCACCTGGCAGCGTGAATTACATCTCCTTTCTCTCCCCACTGACCTATCCGTCCTGCATCCATCTACCCTCGATCGCCCGCCTCCGTGTCGTAGGCACTAGTTGGGATATCCTTAGGCCCCTTCGAGCTCTCCGGATTGAAAACTGACCATGCTCTTAACAAAAAGGGCCCAAACCGCGCTGTGTTCTGACCGCTCTTGTGCCTTCTCGCGCGCTCGCGCGCTCCCAGGAATTGCCGCGTGATTTTGTCAGAGCCCTCGGGAACATGGCTGGAAGTCTAAACCTGTGAATTTTCTAGAAAATATCTCATGGGCTCGTGCTGGCGCTCTCTTTGGGGCCTCTTGGGCTCTTGGGCCGTCTTGGAGGCCCCGGGAGCTGGCCCAAGAGGCCCAAATCATTGAACAGCCATATACTTGTGTATGATTCTCGCTTGCTCCCGTTTCGGTTTGAGGAAGACCCAGGACGGCCCAATAGCCCTGTGATATCGCCCCGCAGCGGCACACAAGACCGACAGCTGGAGCCCTCAGTCCCAAGATGAACCCCCTAGACCGCCTCCAGGCCCCCAAGAGCCGCCAAGAGGTCCCTAGAGGTTCGAAGAAGCATCGAGTACGCACCCGAGACGCCCACACGGAGCCTCCGAGAGGCCACCAAGATGCCTCCGACGCGACTCCAAAATGCCTCCCGGAGGCCTCCGGTTGACGACCCAGGCGCGATGGCGAGATGGGCCGACGGCCGCTGAGTCCGCCGCCCGCGTAGCACAAGGAGGGGTGTTGACGCGCTGAACATTGGAAACTTCATGGCCCTTCCGATCGGGGTCTTCGGTCTGCCCTGCTGGGGCGCAGAGAACAAGGATTCCGAAGGATGCCCAGGATTTCTCCAAGGGTGCCCCAGTCGCCATCACATCGGCTCGAGATGGCCCAAGTGGCCTCCAAGATAGCCCAAGGGGTCTCCAACAGCGACCCAGATGGTCTCAATGTGCCCCAGGATGGCCTCGAGACGGCCCTCGAGGCCCACAAGACGCCTGACCGCTCCAAAAGGTCCCCTAGGAGGGCCTGAAGATGCACAAATGATATTCCCCAGCGGTTTCTCACTAGTTTTTCGATTACCTCCTGTTCGGTCTTTAGAGCTCCCAAAATGCCCCCCATATCACCTCGAGACGGCCGAAAAGGTCCCCCAAACGACCCCCAAAGGCCCCAAGATGGCCCAAGAAGCCTCCCAGACAGTCCGGAGTCGGCCCTACATGGCCCAGGAGGCCCCCAGGACGGTCTTCGACGAAGCCAGACGGCCCAAGAGCGTCTCAAGACGGGCCAGAAGATCCACACGACGGTCCCAGAGAGCCTCAGGACGCCCCAAAGAAGCCCCAAACCAGTTCCCGCGCGGCCTTCTGGGGCCCTTCCCCGATGTTCCCCCATGGTTTCCCCAACGACTGGGGTCGGCTGGACTTCCGGCCAGAATTTTTACCACACGAGCATCTCTATCAGGCAGGGGGCGGTGGTGGCTCGCTGGAGGCGTCCCTCGATTGACGAACTTTGTTTCCTCCCAGCGCAACTGCTGGAATGGGGGGAAGGGGGGACGGGAGAGGGATGCGGGCAGCCGACGACCTATGCGTGGACCAGCTTTACGACAACATCTCGATCCAATGCCGGGCCAAACTTGCACGTGCAACCCAGTGTCTGAGAGGCCAACGAAGGGAGGCTTCTTGATGATCGTCGCAACTACGTGATTCCCTCGACTTTTCCTTATCCACGTCCATCTTTCCACTAATTCCGCCCTGCCCCCACTTCTCCATCTCGGCCTCCTTCTGCGCCTCTCACTATCTCCTTCCCTCCTATATCCACTGTGATTTCCTCGTCCTATTCCCCAGCTCCGCCGCCGAGGCCGACGGGACTGAACCATTTCGGAAGCGGATAATCTTGACGTGCACGGTGGGTCACATGGCCAACGCGAAGAGCAACTCTGATTTGGTACTGCAGCGTGGGTGTATGCTTCTACCCTAGCGTTAACGGGACTCGCGGAAACCAGCCCACCAGGGTGAGCCACAAAGGGACGATCGTTGTGAACACTCCCCAACAGCTCCCGTATTGGTCTTTTTGCTCGGGAAACGGGAGCTGAGGTAGCGGCTGCGGCGGACTGACAGTGAATCCTTCGTCGGGTCTCCGCGCGCATCGAATTGGGGTCCCAACGCGGTGCGGCAAAAGACCGTGTAGCGACCTCGAAATCTCAAGAGACCTCACCGCACGGTCCGTCACCGCAGGGTTTTGGGACCTCGGAGGCCCTAGTCGCCAGAGAGAGAGAGAGAGATCCTCGGATAACGACCCAAGACCCCAAGCCGTGCGGCCAACCCGAATCCTCGCTGACTCACCACACGGTGTGGTCACCGGTCCGTTTGGGGATCCCCGACTCGAAGCGCAAAGACGGCGGGCTGACGGGCGGGCAATCGATTGCCCTGCGCCGCTCACGGCGCTCCGCCGCGCAACGGCACGAAACACTGCGCCGCCTTGCATCAAGCCAAGTGTCCGTGCTGCGACGCGTCACAACCGGAGTGGAGCCCTGGAGGGGGAGAAGCAGGAAAGGGAGGAGGAGGATAAGGAGGAGGTGGAGGAGGAGGAGGAAGAGGAGGAGGGGGAGAAGGAAAGGGAGGAGGAGGAAGAGGAGGAGGAGGAAGAGGAGGGAGGTGAAGGAAGAGGAGGCGGAGAAGGAGAAGAAAGTTGAGAAGGAGGAAGAGAAGGAGGATAAGGAGGTGGAGGAGGAGGAGGAGTAGGAAGAGGAGGAGGAGGAGGAGGAGGAGGAGGAGGAGGACGGGGAGGAGAAGGAGGAGTAGAAGGAGGAGGCGGAGGAGTAGGATGAGGATGAGGATGAGGATGAGGATGAGGATGAGGATGAGGATGAGGATGAGGATGGTGATGATGATGCTGCTGATGATGATGGTGATGATGATGATGGTGATGGTGATGATGAAGATGATGAGGAGGATGAGGAGCAAACGCAGAGCTTGAGGCGCGACGGAGTTCGTCTAGCGACCTCCACGCTGACCGTGGAGGTCACTCGCAGGCTCGGGCGGCACGGGTGGCGCGCACAGGTCGTAGTTTTCGGTGGGCGGGGAAGGCTGAGCAGCAGCGGGCGGCAGGCCCGCGCCTCGGCCTCCGTGCGGCGAGGCGCCGAGCCGAGGGGCCAAACGCGCGGCGGCACGTGCTTCATTCAGATGCGAGTAACTCGCAGCCTCGAACGCATGCACATCGTCGTAGGAGGCCTGGAGGTCCTTGTACGTTTGGTACATGCGGTACGCGACTGCCAAGCGGACCATCGCGTGGGAGACGTAGTTCTCGTCGCTCGGGTCAACGGAGTGGCAGCTGTCGTGCAGCCCGAGGCGGGCCAAGAGGCAGTTCGAGAGGCGGCCCCTGGGGCACGCCAGCGCGTGCCACTGCCTCGGGCAAATGAGGTAGTGCGAGATGCTGTGGGTTGCGTGCTTCGCGTGGCACCCGTAGATGCAAGGGCGCCGTTCAGGTTAAACGTGGAGACGGTACGACGTCGACCATGCGCCAGCCAGCGCCCCTTCCACGGCCGAAACCAATCGGTGGAGCATTGACGGAGAGCGACCGCCCACTCGGAGCCCGCCCTTCTGCGCGGGATGGCCAACGGGCCCCTGCCCGGCCGGTCCTGGCCGCCAGCCGCCAGCCGCCAGCGAGCGGGCCCGAGGCCGTCCTCCTGCATCCCCAGCTCCCTCTCCCGCTCCCTCGCCAGCCTGTCCCCCTTCCTGCCTTCCTCGCCTCTCCCCCCGGCCTTCCTCTCCCTCCCCGCCTCCCTTCCGGCATTCCTCCGTGCCTTCCTCCCCGTCCTCGCCTTCCTGTCCCTCTCCCTCCCTGCCTTCCTCCCATCCCTGCCCCTGTCTTCTTCCGTCCCCAGCGCCCGCCCCAGACGAGGACCCGAAGCAGAAGCCTTGCACCCCGCCGAGCCCGCTCGTCCCCGAAGGACTCTGGATGCCCCCAGCGGCCTCCAGAAAGCACCAGCACACCCAAAAACCGCAGTCCTCGACCCTCGAACCTCGACCCTTCCCATCCAACGGCGATCTTTTTGTAACACGGGCATCCATGGGTTCGACCCCTTCCTCAAGGTCGGCTTTTCCTCTGGAGTCCTTTTCTGACGGGCCTGGGGCCGGGAAGCGGGCTCCAGAGGCCGAGCACGAGGAAACACCGGCCGGCACATTTTGTGCTGCGCCGCCCAGGTCCGAGGCATTGCTCCCTGCCCCGCCCCCCTCTCCTCATTCCTCGGCGGCCACCCGACGGGCTTGTTGTCCCTCGTGATGCCCTCGAGCCAGTGGCGGCCGGGGAAATCCTCGGTCTCGCCGTTGACATCCGCGAGGTCCACCACGATGGTCTGTCCCTGGAACCTGCAGGGTCCATCCGGCGGCGCTCAACAGAAATCTTCAGAATTTGTGTGCGCAAGCTGTTCGGAAGAGGTAGCTAAACCAGACATTTGGCCCCCGGCCCGCTCCCCGAGCAAGAGAGGCAGGCCAGGGCCCCTTCGGCCGTTGAGGAGAGAGGGCGCCGAAAGCGGAGTGGGACCTGGGAGTCTAGGTGCTCCTACGGTCAGTAGCTTGTGCTTAGCATGGCGCGGCGGCGGCTCAGGCGACACGGCAGGCCCTGCAAACGGATAGCGTGTTGCTCCGCTCCGCGGGGGGCCAGGACGTGGCTAGCGTATGGCGCCGAAGCGTGGTAGGCCAGAGCCTGCGGTGCGACACGCTGAGCAAACGTTCCCGACCGCACGCGCGAACAACGACCGGCCTGTGAATGCACCCGCGGCAATGCTTTCCGCCGTGCCCGTGCCCGCCCACATAGCAAAGCGACACGGCACGAATGCTGAGCTTCCGATCCGGGTTCTTCTGCTGCCCAACCATCTCGCGATGCAGTGTCTCGGCGCTGTCGGGGCATCCCGAGCGCTTCGGCGATGTGGTACCCACGGCGCGCACCAGTCGGGCAGCCGTGCTCCGGGCGGGCAGCTGGTGGCTCTGGCTGTCAACTGTGCAATCACGCGTGCGAGTGCATGCCCACGCAGATCATAGACACGCCCGCCTGGGAACTGCAGTCCAGCATGTCCTTGCCGCCCCCTCTGGTTTCATTACTCCTCTCCTCCTCTGCCCGTCCTCTCCGCTGGAAGCCGAATTGACAATCGACGGCATGGTGAACGTCGCCCACAGAAAGACGCAGCGAAGCACAGCGCGACACGTCGAAAACGCAGCGATACACAGCGAAACTCAGAGAGGCACAACGAGACACAGCAGTGCACAGCGAGGCACAGCGAGATAGCGAAAAGACAACCCTCCCCCCGTCTGGAACCTGTGGTAATTCTCTGACCTTTCAGTCTGGCCCTGGCCACTGACGTTCATGAAACGGTACATCGCCTTGCGGGACACGACACGGCAAGCGGTGCAGGCAGAGTGGCAGGGCAGAGGGGCAGAGATAGAACGATGATGACGATGGTGATGACGATTGTGATAGTGATGATGATCACGCTGATGCTGATGATGATGCTGGTGATGCTACTGTGGTTGTTGTTGCTGCTGTTGTCGTTGCTGTTGCTGTTGTTGCGGAAGCTGATGCTGATTCTGCTGCTGATTACATGATGGTGATGGGATGATGGTGGTGGTGATGATGATACTGCTCCTGGTGATGATGATGACGATGATGACGACGATGATGACGATGATACTGCTCATGGTGATGATGATGATGATGATGATGATGATGATGATGATGATGATGATGATGACGACAACGACGACGATGATGATGTTGTTGATGATGTTGTTGATGATGATGATGCTGCTGATGATATTGATAATGATGCTGATGCTGATGATGCTGCTGCTGATGATGATGCCGATAACGATGACGATGATGGTGATGCCGATGGCGAGGATGAGGATGAGGATGAGGATGATGATGATGATGATGATGATGATGATGATGATGATGCTGAGGAGGAGGAGGAGGAGGAGGAGGAGCGTCAGCAGCAGCAGCAGCAGCTGGCTGCACGCAAGGTTGCCCTTGGACAAGGATGACCTTTGGCACGAGGTTTGCCTGGTCGCCGCACGCGGTGCGGCAGCAGCGGCTGGCGTGCGCGGGCTCGGTGCCCTCACGCCCTCCACAGGCCGTGCACCAGAGGTCACTTCGGCGAAGGGTCACTCGGTCGGGAACATTTGCTTAGCGTGTCGCCGCGGCGGCCCCGTCGACTATGCCCTGCGACTGGATAGCGTGTCGCCCCGCTCCGCGTGGCAGGAGGCTCGGAACGGCTCGTGGCGTTGAAGCCTTGGGACTGGCGTGTCGCACCGAAGCGTGGTGTGCCAGAACCCGCGGAGCGACACGCTGACCAAAAGTTCCCGACCGTACTGCAGCCGAGGCAGAAGGAGGAAAACGACGAGGAAGAGAAGGGGGAATGGGAGATCTCCGAAGCCTGCGGTGCTGGGCGACGAGATCCTACCAGCCCTCTAGGCGGATGTGGTGCAACGAGTTGTTTTTCTTCCCGCTTCCAGGGCCCCTTCGTCTTCCCGTGGTTTACCCCTCCCCCTGCCCCCTCCACTGGGTCTGAACTCCACCCAGGGGGGGGGTGACAACGGAAGCCAACAGAAACAAGACTTGCCCCCAAAGCGAAGATTGGTGAACAGGGTTCCGGGAACCAGTGCACGTCAGGCAGATCAATGTCTTCCCCGTTGGGCGCAGCAGAGGCTAGGTCCGACTCACGGAGGCCGAAACCAAGCTCAAGCCATGGATCGGTTGTGCCTGCAAACGCACCCTCACAATGCGGAGGTGAAACTCGATCTACCAACCGTCAGGGACGATGCAGGAAACCTCCCTCACAATCTCACAGTGGGGGCTAGCAGCCACCGTGTTGCAGGAGGGTAATCGACGCGTGTTGCCTGCTCCCCCCACTGGACGCTGGTACCGACAGGCCAATCGACTTCTGACAAGTCCTCCTCTTCCTCCTCGTACTCCTCCCCGTCCTTCTCCTCCTCCCTCCTCCTCCTCCTCCTCCCTCCTCCTCCTCCTCCTCCTCCTCCTTTTCCTCCTCCTCCTCTTCCTCCTCCTCGCACATACCCAAAGGCGCAACGAGGGTTCCAAGGATCCTCCTCTTCCTCCTCCTCCTCCTCCTCCTCTCCTCGTCCTCTTTCTCGTCCTCTACCATTCCGTCTCCTCATAAGTGGCTCCCCCTAGTCGTATCGACAGACGTGTTCGCAGGCCCGCCAGGCGTCTCGCTTGAGCCTTGCTTGCAACTTACTACCCTGAATCTAAACAAGCTCTAACAATCACACGGATGGAGAGCTGGTCGTTCTCAAAATGCGGATCTCGCCTGAGCGCCGCGCGTACTCGCCCTGAGAACCTACATCAACTACCAAGGTGGAAGGCGGGTGGTTTTCAAGATGCGGCTCGCAAACACCGCGTACATCCGTTTGACATATTCTCAACGATTACGAGGATGGAGGCCGGTACGTTTTCAAACTACGGCTATCGTTCGAGACTCCCGTGTGTTCTGAGACCCGAAACTCAAATGTGTGCAACACATACACGGACGGAGGGCAGATCACTTTCCAAATGGGGAGGGATATCGTTGTACATCTCCAGGAACGTTATCATCCTACCAATTTGCGCTCCTTACAGCTAGAGTTAGGTCGGGCATGTCCCCCTACATGACGACTTATGAGGAAAACTTAAACATACGCAACAAATATTCAAAACAAATTCAAACATAGTCAAACATCGCCCCTATACTATTTTTTGACTGTTTTTAAATCTACCCCCTGTAGAGGGACAGGCACGACTTAAAACTAGGAGCTAGAAGGATGGAAGGTGCAACTCAACAGAAAGCAGTGTCCTGCCTGGGTGGCATGCCCACTGGGCGCTCCTCAATCAACGGGGGCGCTTCCCGCACTAGCAAGGAACACTGGTATACGGATTCGTGGGGAATGGGCTGTGGACGGGTGAGTGTCTTGCAGCATCGCTGATGCATCCTGGCTTTACTCTGGCTCTCCTCCTCCTCCTCCTCCTCCTCTTTTTCCCCCTCCTCCCCTCCTCCTCCTCCTCCTCCTCCTCCTCCTCCACCTTTTCCTCCTCCTCCTCCTCCTCCTCCTCCTCCTCCTCCTCCTCTCACTCCTCCTCCTCCTCCTCCTCCTCCTCCTCTTCCTCCTCCTGCCGGCCAGGGTGGGTGGCGGCCTGCGCACAGCCTGCCTAGACGCAGGCTGATCCTAAGAGGCCGGCGCGCGTCCGCACCCGTCGGGAGCTCCGAGCCGAGCAGCTCGAGCCAAAGAGCTCGGCGCGCGGGATGCTGTGCTCGGAGGAGGGCCCGTCGAGACAACGGCGGCCCTCTCCGACGTTCTGTGGCCGCCTGGACGCTTCTCGTCGCCAGGGTCCACCTCGCCAAACGGGTCAGGATGGATCCTGGGAGGGGTCTGAAAACCGAATTCGAAAAGATGTGAGCCTGGCGGGAGAGCCGCCGTTGTCTCAACTGGCCATGATCCGGAATATGGGCTCTAAATTTTTCGGACGAATCGGTGACGGCCGCCATGGACCGTGACCAAAATCGACGTCGACACAATCTTTCGACATTTTGGTCATGCTCGTCGTGCTTCTTCCCTAGGTCTTCCGTCAAGTACGCGCAACATTTGGCGCACACCGCGAAGGCGAACACATGCGAAAACTTGCAACATAGACTCCCATTGCTCTGCGCCCTCGCGTGCACGGGGGCGCCTGTCGACCAGCTGCTGGACGATGGCATCCCGCTTCTCGGCCTCGCTCATGAGGGCGACATCCTCCGCTGTGGTGGCGTGGTCAAGCGCCGACGAAAGGATTGCCCATTCCCGCACCGCCGCAAACGCACGCGGCAAACACCGCGAGGGGCTACTCTCGGGTCGGACGAAAGATGAGGTTAGCAAATGGGGGTTAGCGAATCAACCCACGCAACTGATACTCCCGGCGCCTGCCAATGCAGGATAGCGGCATGCAGCGGGGCCGAGACCAGATGCATGAAGCAGATTTCGTAATCACCGCTTTCGCCATTTTCCTCTATCGTCCGACCTGATACCTTCGGGCCGACGACTCCAGACCAAGACCAAGACGCAAGTTTGCTGCGGGCGCAACTCTGACAAATGTGCGGCGACGCGGCTTGGCGTGATGGGGAACCCCACCGCTCCGACATTTGTTTCCTCCTGCTTTGTCGTCAGCAGCGAGGCGGAGGCGGTCCGCACCAGCGTGTGGCGACTCGGGGCAACCGAATGGCAAATTGGCCGGCATGCAAGAAAGGGAAACGAGACAGACAAGGCGGCCGCAGAGGACAAGAGGCGGCGGAGGATACGCAGACGTGGAATAATTCCACCCTGAGCGCGCTGGCGCGGCCAGCAGCGGCAGCGGGGGCCGTGGCAGCAGCCAGGCCGCGGCGTCGGTGCATCCACGGGCGCTGCCGATGCTCGGCACGCGGTAGAGCAAGTCGTAAACAGTGCCGACGTCCAGGTAAGAGACGACGATGTAGCGCAAGTGAAACGAGAATGGGGTCCAGGCTTCAGACTGCCAACTGCAAGAGGCTGCACCCGCTGGGTGTCAGGCGGGGGTGATGCGCTCTAGCGCAGTTTCCACCGGCTCGGCCTCCAGGGGGGGCTGCACGCCAGGAGCGGCAGCGAACGGCGCCATGGCGGCGCGCGAGGGGAGGCAGGGAAAGGCGCGGGGGAGGGATGGGGGGGAGCAGGGGAGGTGAGCGGCTCCGACACACACACACACACACATGGCCGGCCCTGGAAAACTTGAGCCCAAACATGTTGACGCCTCGTCTGTAGTTCCGCCGCAGTTCGCCGGCTTCCGTCCATTGAGCCGCCCCCGTTTCACCTCCGCTGGCCTACGCTCTAAAGGCGAGGCCCTTCTGGAACTCACCATACAAACGCAAATGTATTATACAAGACGACGCTGAAACTGTCGGCTGTGGTCCTAACTGACCTCTTGCCGCCCCTCCCCCACTGTCTCTGCGGTGCCTGCGACGCCTTTGCTCCGGGTCTCTCTGGCTGCCCCCCTTCTGCGCCTTGCCCCAGCCCGTATCGGTCCGGGAGATCGGACTTCGTCGGCGCGAGCGTCGGATCGGGCTGCATTGGTACTAGGTCGGGGCCAAATCGGATCGGCCGCGCCATGATGCGCAACAACGCCCTGCAAGCATCGAGCCGTAACGGATCGTCGGAGCCCTCCGATCCGAAGCTGCAAACAAAGAACATGCGACATCGCAACACGACTGGGAGCCCTGGACCCCACCTTTCTGCGCCACTCTCGAGCCGCAACGATCCTTGATGGTCCCGGGGCCCGAAACTGGGCGAACACGGCCGTTGCGAAAAAAATAGCAACGCCGGGGTCTGAAGGACTAATTTTAAGTAGGGGCCGACCGTCCCGGCATCCTGATAGGCCTACCACGACATGTTCTTAGAACCCAAACATGTTCTAATAACAAGACAATATTCTTAGAACATACACCCGATATGTTAAAACAAGACAGTCCCAGCCAGAAATGTTCTGAGAACATTTCGTGCGAACCACAGAAGGTTCTTAGAACACTGTTTGGTAGGCCTATGGGCACGCCAGGACGCTTCGCCACTGCTTGATAATCATCGGTCCCGAGTTGGGCCCGCGGGAATCGCAGTCGAGTCGGGTCGATCGAAATCGAACGGGCCCTGGCTGGCCCCTTTTCGTGGGCCGGCCGCGCCGTGGGGTCGCTGCTGCACACGCGGCCGCCGCCGCCGGCCAGCGGCACGTCAGAAGGCTCGTCTGCTGTCAGGGACGGCCAGACCTAGGATGAAGTCGGGTGTGTCCCTCTACAGGAGGAGTACTCAAAAATAGACAAAAACGATATGGGGACGATTTGTGTTGACTATGTTTGCAGATGTTTGGAATCTGTTTGGGGTACTTTTAATCTTCGTCAGAAATTCGCTTGTAGGGGGACATCCCCGACCTAAACCTAGGACGCGAGACCGTCCTCCAAGAACAAGAAGCCCCCCCGCCAGCCGAAACGAAGAACATTCGAGCGTGCCCTCCCCTAGACGCACAAGAACATCCAGCAAGCAAGAAGAGAACATCACTTGGGGCACCCTCCCCGAACCGACCTCGATCTTACACCTCGGTCCGACCGTAGGGTTCGTGTGGTTTTTGGAATACCAAGTGAGGCCGATTCTAGGACAGGAAAACATCGTAGACGGACCTACCCTTGCTCCGACCTTTGTACTGCGTCGAACGCAGCGGCCGCGGAGCCTATGGGCGTACCCACCCCACATGCGTCTACGCACATCACGACACCCTGTCTGTCCATAGACGCTTGGAGCTAGAAAGTGAAACGGTATTTGGCATAGGCCCCATATATGGATCTTCTACAATCAGTGTAGACTTGGCCCTTTATGGCCGACATCCCGCGCTACGACCCAGGTCCGAAAACAACCTCTGCCAATGTTGATCCGCCCCCTTCCCGGGGCCGCTTTCGGCCCCAAGGCGACTCGAAGGGAGCCGCCCCCAAAGCGGCTGCAGGTCGCCCCAAGGCCACACAAAGACTGCACAACGAACCTGAAGGCCCCAAGGTACTCCCAAGATGGCCCAAGAAAGCTTCAGGAGACGCCCAAGGAAGCTTCCAGCGAGGCCCCACGAGTCGCATGAACAATCAACTGTTTGCTTCCGAAGCTTTCAAGTTCTGCCCGACTCGGGAGACCTGCAGAGAGCCGCAAGGATGATGACGCTGACGCTGACGATGACGATGACGATGACGATGACGATGACGATGACGATGACGAGCGGCCCCGAGAGCGAGCTCTGGTAGCCCACGCACTGCCCAAGGACCCCCAGAAGGCCTCCGACGTCGTGCCTCTCACGGCGCGAGCCCCTGGAGGCCCAGGCGACTTTCCCTGGGGCCGGCTCTTCACCTCGAGCCCATTCCCGACGGCCCCAGGGCCCAATGAGGGCCCCCAGAGGCTGAGCATGGTGGCATACCTTCCGTCGTGCTCTCTTCCACAACGCGACAACAAATCTGGGGGTCCAGGGGTCAAGGCGACCCCCCGATCTCTCCTGGGGAGGGTTCTGACCAGAATTTCGAAGGGAATCCAGCCGTGGCCACGAGGGCGTTCCAAGACACTCAGAAATGCAACACAACTTTAAACAAACCAAGACATCACGAAAAATCGAACACCTGGAAATGGCGGCAAACCGGAAGTTAGACGCACCGAAACGTCTATGTATGTATGTGTGCATGTATGTATGTATGCATGTATGTATGTATGTAGGTATGTAAGTATGTATGGTGCTTTGATTGTTTATTGGTTCGTGTGTTTGTTTATGTGTTCGTTTGTTGGTTTGTATGCATGCATGTATGTGTGTATGTACGTATGTATGTACGTATGTATGCATGCATGCATGCATGTATGCATGTCTGTGTGCCTGTGTGTATGTGTGTAGGCGTACATGCGTGCATGACTGCATGCATGCATGCATGTACGCAGGTATGTATGTGCGCACACATATATATATATATATACATATATATATAAATATATATGTGTGTATGGGTGTATGCATGTATACATGTATGTGTGCATGCATGCATGTATGTATGCATGCATGCATGTGCGTGTATGTACGTATGTCTGTAAGCATGTACGCATGTGTATGTATGTATGTAGGTCTGCGTACATGGTTATGGATGCTTGCATGTATGTATATATGTATGTATGTACGTATATGTGTGTGTATGTGTGTACGTATGTAAGTGTGTGCATGCATGTATGTCTGTCTGTCTGTCTTTCTGCCTGCCTGTCTGTACATACGTATGTATGTGTGTTGGTATGTTTGTGGATATCTATGTATGTACGTATGCATGCATGTATGTATGTGTATGTATGTATGTATGTGTATGTATGTGTGTATGTATGTCTGTCTGTCTGTCTGTCTGTCTGTCTGTATGTATGTATGTATGTGTGTATGCGCGTGTGTATGTATGTATGTGCATAAACAGATATCTACGTATGCACGCACGCATGCAGATAGTCACGCATGCATGTAGTAACAAATATACATATATATATATAATACATTTCCATACGTATCTTTATGCACATGCACATATATATATATATAGATGTATATGTATGTACATATAGCTTCTTAATTATACATGCACGTGTACATATATATATATATATATATATATATATATGAAAGAGCGTGTTCTACCGCTGCTGGCGGAAAACCGGGGGGGGGGTCACTACCGGTTCGAACCCCTCCCACCCCCCCCCCCCCCCCCCTCCGGAAAACCGGGGGGGTCACTACCGTCGAACCCTCCCCCCCCCCCCCCCCCCTGCTCATCATGAAAGGGGGGGGGGTCACTACCGGTTCGAACCCCTCCCCCCCCCCCCCCCCCTCCCCCCCCCCCGGATCCGGAAAACCGGGGGGGGTCACTACCGGTTCGAACCCCCCCCCCCCTCGAAAACCGAGTGGGGGTGCGGACAGTGGTGGGGACGGTGTTGGTGGGGACAGTGGTGAGGGGACAGCGGGACAGTGGTGGGGACAGTGGGACAGTGGGACAGTGGTGGGGACGGTAGTGGTGGGGACAGTGGTGGGGACAATGGTGGGAACAGGGGGGGACAGTGGACAGTGGTGGTGACGGTGGTGGTGGGGACAGTGGTGTGGGGACAATGGGAATGAGGTGGAAACAGTGGGACAGTGGAGGGTACAATGGTGGTGGGGACAGTGGTGAAGGCGGTGGCGAGGACGGCGGTGGGACAATGGGACAGAGGTACAGTGGGGACAGTGGTGGGGACAGTGGGGACAGTGGTGGGAACAGTGGGACAGCTCAGTGGGACAGCGGAGGAGTCAGTGGGTGGGGACAGTGGGGATAGTCGGGCAGTGGTTGGGGCCGTGGAGACAGTGGGGAGAGTGGAACCGTGGTGGGAACAGTTCTGGGGACAGCGGGGACAGTGCGACAGTGGTGGGGCCACTGGTGGGGACAGTAGGGGCGGTGGTGGAACCAGTGGGGACAGCGGTGGTGAGGACAGTGGTGCTGGGAACACCAGTGGGGGATGTGATGCGGACGGTGGTGGGGACCGGGAGTCGTTTGCTGGCGGTGAGTAGGGGGGGGGGGGAAAGGGGAAGGGGGGGTGCGAACCGGTAGTGGCCCCCTCCAGTTTTCCGGATCCGGAGGGTAGGGGGGGGGGTTCGGAACCGGTAGTGACCCCCCCCCGCTTTTTCGTAGCGGCTGAGGGGGGGTGGGGGGAGGGGGGCGGGGGGAGGGGCCAGGGGAGGGGAGGGGTTTTGCCGGGGGAGGGGGGGGGGGGTCCAGCAGAGGGGGGGGGATTTTCGGAGGGGGGGGGGAGGCGACCCCCAGGCTCCGGAGGAAAAGGTTGGCAATTTTCCACAGTAAAGCGGCGGTGGATCACGCTCTTCTATCATCATCATTATATAGATATATATTGTACATGTATATATATAGATGTCTCTGTATTTATATATATATATATTAATATAATATATATATATATATATATAGATGTGGACGCACGGCCAGGAGCTTTCGCTTAGCCTGTCGCGGCGACGGCGCGACCGGCTGCACCTTACAACGCTGATGTCTTGTCGCTGCGCTTCGTGGGACGGGAGGCTGGGGAAAGCTCAGAACGTTGACGCCTGGGGACTGGGACTTGCCGCGACGCGGCGTTGTGGGCCAGAACCTGTGGCGCGACACGCTAAGCAGACGTTCCTGACCGTAATCAACGACGCGAGGTGGTCGTGGAGGGGACCGGCTCAGGATTACGTCGGGCACGTCCCTCTACAGGAGGAATGTTCAAAAATGGCCCAAAAAAAAACGGGGACGATTTTATGATTAGTTTTGACTATTTGGAAATATTCCCCATATCCTAAGGATTGGGGTTCTTGTTATTACTCTGACGCCTCCCACTGCTCCTCCTTCCTCCTTCCTCCCGCTCGCGCCTCCCTCCTCCCAATGATAATCACCAGATAAGACAAGACAAGATAAGATACTACAAGATAAGATAAGATAGCTCAAGATATGATAAGAAGAGATTTCAAGATAAGATAAGATAAGTTAAGCTCACACTCACACTCTCTCATGATCACAAAATGCTGCCAGGGGCATCATTTGGGACCCCCAAGGGGGAGCCACCCTGGCTGTTCTCACGAGCCCGTTCGCGCCGATTTTGGTGGGACGTCTCAGCTAGAATTGCCGTTGGCGCCCCCAACATGTATCTCTTGAGAGCCTCATGGTTCAACCCCCCCTCCCCCCCCCCCCACAAAAACGCTCGCTGCCAGGGGCATCATTTGGGAGCCCCAAGGGGGAGCCACCCTGGCTGAACTCACGAGCCCGTTCGCGCCGATTTTGGTGGGACGTCTCAGCTAAAATTGCCGTTTGGCCTCCCCAACATGTCTCTCTTGAGAGCCTCATGGTCACAAAACGCTGCCAGGGGCATCATTTGGGAGCCCCAATGGGGGAGCCACCCTGGCTGATCTCACGAGCCCGTTCGCGCCGATTTTGGTGGGACGCCTCAGCTAGAATTGCCGTTTGGCGTCCCCAACATGTATCTCTTGAGAGCCTCATGGTCGCAAAACGCTGCCAGGGGCATCATTTGGGAGCCCCAAAGGGGGAGCCACCCTGGCTGATCTCACGAGCCCGTTCGCGCCGATTTTGGTGGGACGTCTCAGCTAGAATTGCCGTTTGGCGCCCCAACATGTATCTCTTGAGAGCCTCATGGTCGCAAAACGCTGCCAGGGGCATCATTTGGGAGCCCCAAGGGGGAGCCACCCTGGCTGATCTCACGAGCCCGTTCGCGCCGATGTGGGTGGGACGTCTCAGCTAGAATTGCCGTTTGGCGCCCCCAACATGTATCTCTTGAGAGCCTCATGGTCGCAAAACGCTGCCAGGGGCATCATTTGGGAGCCCCAAGGGGGAGCCACCCTGGCTGATCTCACGAGCCCGTGACGAGAGAGAGAGAGAGAGAGAGAGAGAGAGAGCAAGAGAGAGAGAGAGAGAGAGAGAGAGAGAGAGAGAGAGAGAGAGAGAGAGAGAGAGAGAGAGAGGGGGAGAGATAGAGAGAGAGAGAGAGAGACGGACCCCTCAGCCGCGCCGATGCGGCCACCGCCGCTGCTGCACTATAGGCGGCGCCGCCGCCACAGCCAGTGGCAACCGCCGAGGAGCGCGCTGAAATCGGGGGCCAGCGGCCTGGCAACCACGGCAACAGCGCAGCCACGGCGGCAACGACGACGACCGCCGACCGACGTCCGACGACCCCCCGACGACCTCCGCCGCCTCCGCTCCTCCCTCTCCCCTTGTACGCCTCCGTCTTTTGGCGCTGCCCACAATTAAAGCGGCCTGCGGAGCTCACCGCCGAAGGCGGCGCTCTGCAGGCGGACCGCCGCCTTCCGGCTGCCGCAAGGGCCCCGTGCGCGGGTGCCGGTCCCTCCGGGGAGCCCTTGCGGCCGTGGCAGCCCGGGAGAGAGAGAGAGAGAGAGAGAGAGAGAGCAGAGAGAGAGAGAGAGAGAGCGGGAGAGAGCGAGGGAGAGCGAGAGAGAGCGAGAGAGAGCGAGTGAGAGCGAGTGAGAGCGAGAGAGAGAGAGAGAGAGCGAGAGAGAGCGACAGAGAGCGAGAGAGACCAAGAGAGAGCGAGAGAGCGAAAGAGAGAGAGAGAGAGAGAGAGAAGAGAGAGAGAGAGAGAGAGAGAGCGAGGGAAGAGAGAGAGAGAGAGATAGAGAGAGAAAGAGAGAGAGAGAGAGAGAGATAGAGAGAGAGAGAAGAGAGAGAAGAGAAGAGAAGAGAGAGAGCGAGAGAGAGAGAGAGAGAGAGGGAGAGTGAGAGAGAGAGGAGAGAGCAGAGAGATAATAGAGAGAAGAGAGAGAGGATAGAGAGAGAGAGAGAGAGAGAGGCAGAGATAGAGGCAGAGAGAGAGAGGCACAGAGAGAGAGGCAGAGAGAGAGAGAGGCAGAGAGACAGAGGCAGAGAGAGAGGCAGAGAGAGAGAGAGAGGCAGGGAAAGAGAGGCAGAGACAGAGAGAGGGCAGAGAGAGAGAGAGAGAGACAGAGGGGACAGAGAGAGCAGAGAGAGCAGAGAGAGAGGCAGCTCAGTCACACTTAAATCCAGATTCGTCCTCACCGAGTCCCACCACCAAGGGAGCGCCAGCAAGGAGATGCACATATGGGGATCCCCACGCAGTGAATAATTTCTGGACTATTTTACATTTTTCGCCAAAAATCCCCCTGTAGGAGGATATGCCCGACCGAAGCCTAGGAGGCGCTCTATAGGCGCCCTGCGCGGGACGCCCATTAGGTTCCTGGGGGCAGATCTCACGACATGGAATCGGCGAACCATCGCCGATAGATCGGCGATAAGCCCCCGATAGCGAATCCGCACGCTCCTGGGCGGGGCGGGCCATCGGGCCCCTATCGGCGATTCATCGGCGATTGGGGGTCGATGCGTCTTCCCCTGAGCCCATCCCCCCCCTATAACCTCGTCCCTTCGTTTTCAGGCCATAACTCGGGCCTCCGGCGGCCGTTCGGGACGATCTGGGCACTCCTGGAACGCTCTCGGCGAGGCGCAGCCGCTGGAAAGTGCCCAGAGGCTGGAAAGCCGCCGACAAACGACGAAAACGTCGGAAAACCTCAAACCTCTACAGTCAACCCGGACAATACGGACGCGCGATAAAGATGCAAGGGCCTTGGAGGGCCATGCCGACACTTTGCGAGCGGGGCGCGGCCAGCGAAAGCGGCTACGGATGGGCCGAGGGGGAAGGATGGAAGGGTAACCTTGGAAAGCCGCTCATTCTTACTATGCGGATTGACTGTATCCCCCCCCAGCGTTGCCCCTGACCGTTCCTGAGCCTCTACCTCCCCCCCCCAACGTTGCCCCTGGGGTCGGAGGAAATCTCCAGCCACGCCCCGAAGAGTCGGGGGCGTCCAAGAGGGGGGTCCGCAAATCGTGGCCCGAGGCATGTGCGCGGACGAGTGGGCGGCCAAAGACGCGTTGCAACAAAAAGGAGGCATGACATCTGGGGAGGCATCACGGAAGAAAGACGAGCGGCACAAACATAGACTTTTGGAGCTCCGCGCGGACTTCTTGGATCTGCGCCGGGCCCCCCCCTCCCTGGAGAGGGGAGCGCGCCACGGGCGGCGCGGGAGGCGCCGCCAGGGGGGGCCCAGGCGCCGACCCGAGAACTCCGCGCGGGACTCCGACAATCTTACGTTTCTGCCGCTCCGTGCTCCTCGACCTGATGGCCCCGGCCACGGTACCTCCCGCCACGGTGATCCTTCCCCCCCCGTGGCCCCGCCCCGAGGAGAGGCCGCGGCACGAAGGGGGAGCTCCTCCGCCCGATGGGCGCCCTGCAGCAGGCAGTCGTCCAGCCTCGCGGGGCGGCAGCGGGCGCCCAGCACGGGCGCCCGGATGCCCAGGTGCACATCCACTGCTCGCGGCCGGGTCCACCCAGGGCCCGTGAGCAGTGCATGCGCCGTTCTGGCCAGAGGCAGTGGATAGATCTCGGCGCCCTGCTCCTTCCTTCCTGCTGAGGGGCCACGAAAGTGCGGGGTAGAGAACCGATGTCCTGGGACCGCCAGGGGGGCGTCGGCTTCGAGACGCTGGGTCGGCGATGCGTCGCTGACGTCGGCGATGCATCGGCGCCGTCGGCGTCGAGAAAATCTGGCTCCACATCGCACATCGCACCGCGCCGCATCGCGGATGCGTCGGCGATGCGGCGCGATCCTCCAATCCCCACCCGCTCGGGTCCTAGTCGGGAGGCCTGGAGCCCCCAGAGGCTCCACTTCCAACAGCGGGGCCGAGCCATGCGGGCCTCCCGACGCACCGCGGCTGCACACCACCACCGTGCGAGTCAGAAGTGCTGCCCGAGCAGTCCGAGGTGCCACGCACGCCGGCCACCAAACCCATGCAGAGAAGCGCGGCCTGGAGGACGCAGGGTCGGCCAGCATCGAATCGGGACATCGGATCGGATCGGATCAGAATGTGCGTCGGATCGGGCCGCATCGGCGCAGAGTCGAAATCAAGTCAGATCGGCCGCGCCAGGATGCACAACCTCGCCATGCAGGCCTCGGGCCGCATCGCACCGTCGGAACGTCGAACTCGAATCGGATCGGGGCGGCTGGAGTCGACGAAGAAACCACGAGATCCCGTGAGCCTTGCGGATGCCTGCGTACTGACCGGGCGTCGTCGGATGGCCGACTCCGAAGCCCTGAAGCCGATCTCAGCCAGAGAAGATTCGAGAGCAACGCCCGCAAACCACAATATTCTCGACGGTTCGCGTAACCGCACCAGTGACACGCCCTCTGGACTTTTCCTTGCGGGCCGCCGAACAAAAAAAAGTAACCGCACCAGCTCGCTCATCGGTTCTCGCGCCTGCCCCCGCCCAGTATGACGGACACGTCGGCCCCTGTGCACGTCATGTCGCCTGTGTGGGTTATGCCTCACGGCATGCAGCGAATTTCACCGCATTATGTCAGACTGCACGTGCCCGAGCTTCCCAGGATGCCCCATGCCGCCAGCTTCCCGCACAGCCCCGCGGCTGCTTGGTGAGTGGGCCGGCCTGCTAGCGGCGCGTCTTGTAGCTAATCAGCCTTGTTCGTTGCCCCGGACATTTGCTTTCGCCGCGTGTGCTCTTCGCTCGTGGCCGCGACCAAAAAGTAACCGCACCAGCAGTTTTTGCCACTTGCAATGGTAGGATGTGCCCCTACGTGGATTGTTCAGGAATGGTTTAGCCTTCTTGTTCTGCCATTCGTGGTTCCTGCTGTTGGCATGCGACTCAGGTGCGCTGGACTGCTTGCGCAGCCACGCTCGGTGGCACGGCTACCTCTGGCGCCTGTCGCGACAGGGTACAATTCGTTCGTCTTCCTGGTGGTCTCGCCTCTGGGATGGTTGCACCTCGGCCACCTGGCAGCTACTGGAGCCCGGCTTCAACCCCCGGCGCGGCCCTGCATCCCTCGGCGGCAGCTTTGGCAGCCGTGAGTGCGCTCGCTGGTTAATTAGGTTTCGCCCGCAGCCCGGGGCGACTTCTGACGCCGCCTGCGCCTTCGCTTGCGGCCGCGGCTAAAAATCCCCACCAGCCCATCCAGAAACGATGCCCAGAGGAATTGCCTCGATGAGGGAAGTGGGCAGTACACAAAGGAAGGGTCCCCCAGTGGAGGCCTCTTGGAGCGTCTTATGTGCCTCGCAGAGCTTCTTGGGGCCTCTTGGAAGTCTCTTGGGAGCCTCTTGGAGGCCTCATGGGCGCCTGTTGGGGTCTGGGGCCTCCTGGGCGCCTCTTGGGGCCCTCTTGAAGCGTTCTCGGGAGTCTTGGGGGCGCTCTTGGGACCATCTTGGAGGACATCGATCAAACAAGAGGGGGGCATTAATCAATGTTGCCCTCGGGGGCCCAACAAGTTGCCTCTTGGGGCGCTCTTGCGGCGCTCTTGGAGAGCTCGTGGGGGCTCTTGGGGCCGTCTTGGGGCTCTCTTGAGCCTCTCTCGGGGCCCTCTTGGGCCATCTTGGAGCCATCTTGAGGCATCGGATGGCCATCAGAAGCGAAGAAGCGAGAACGCCAAAAACATTGATTGCACTAAGGTTTTGGACGGGTTCGGGCCTCTTCGGGGCCTCCTGGGGGAGCTCTTTGGCCAATTGGCGCCGTGTTGAAGCGGTCTTGGGGCCTCTTGGAGCATCGTGGAAGCCATGCTGAGGCACCCTGGGATATCTCGAACAGTCTTGGAGGTCATCTTGGGTTCCCCCAGGCGCTCTTGGAATCATGTGAATCAGCGCCCCCCCCCCCCCCCCCCCCCACCCCCCCCCCCCCCCCCCCCAGGAAGCCAAAATGTGGTCAAAACCTTAATGCGCTCAATGATTTTGGTATTCTCGCCGAGGCCTCTTGGAGCGTCTCGGGTGCCTCTTGGGGGCCTCTTGGGGGTCTCTCGGGGGCCTCTTGGGGGCGCTATTGGGGCCATCTCGGAGGTCGATCAAAGAAGGGGGGGCCCTTCATGAGGGCCCTCCTTCCACGCAGCCACATAGGGCCAACACATTAGTAAAACGCATGAGCTTAGCTTCCTCGCCGAGGCCGTTTTGGGCGCTCCAACTACCCGCGAGCCCCCCGCCCAGGTCCAGGGGGGGGGAGGGGCAGGACAAGACAGGAAGTCTGCGCGCCGGCTCCGGTAGCCGGAGCGGCCCCCCGAGGGGCAGACGTGCGCGTGGAAACGCGCGCATGGAAGGCCGCTCGCGCATCCAACGAATCTCTCCATCTCAGACGAGGTCGCCATTGAGATCGTTTGGCTCGTGCCCGGAACCGCGGCGTCCAGAGCAACAGTCGTTTGCCCCACTTGTTCTCGGCGTCGAAGATGACGCGGGCTGCGAGCGCAGATTTGCGAGCGCGTTGGATGGGCGCCCAGTTTCTGATGCGAAAGTTGGAACAATGCTCCTCTATCCTCCTGGTCGAGCGCTCGATGGACTCCGCGCGCGTTCCGTCCGCTGCCCTGGCCGTGCGAAACATGCTCCTGAGCATCTTTCTCCACGCGACTCTGAGTCTGTTTCTGGACGTAGCATCCAGCGCCCAGCGTTCACGCGGATGCAACGCGACCGGGCTCGCGACGCTGTCGAACAGCCGCAGGCGCTTCCTCGGCGGGCGCGACCGAGAACATAGAACGCGCTTGAACTTGGCGAATGCCCTCCAAGCAGACGACAATCGATGTGTGAGTTCATTGTCGTGAAAATCATAAACAGACAGCTGAATTCCCAAATGCCGCTCCGATTCACCTGGCTTTACAATAGCGACATCCTCTCCAGAAGCTTGCACAGTCTGTGAACCATTGTCAGCAGAATGTGTAAGAATCTTTGTTGTCGCGAAGTGAACAACAAGTCCATGCCGGGAAGCCTCCTTAGCCAGGTCCCTGAGCATGTTCACAACGCCTGATTTGTTGCTCGCCAGTAAAAGGACGTCGTCAGCAAACCGTAAATTCGTCAGCGGGCCATCCGCAGAGTCAATGACAAAACCATAGTGCGGTCCAGTCCTGCGCTGATTTAGCCCGTGCCATCTCTTCTTGAGTGCGCGGAAGCATATTTCCATCGCAGCTATGAACAACAATGCTGATATCGGGTCTCCTTGTTTCACACAGCGAGATAAATCGAATCTCCTCGACTCTTCTCCCGCCGCGACCGTGGCTTACTGATGGCAGCGCAGCTTCTGCGCCAAAGAAATATAAGTGGCGTCTACGCCTAACACACGAAGTACCTCCCACAGCGCAGAGTGTTCTACAGCATCGAACGCTTTTTCAAAATCAACGAGGGCTATCCACAGCGATTGGTTCCACTCCTCACATCCTTCAGCGAATAGCGCGAGTGTGAGTACATGGTCAACTGTCGAATACCCCTCCCGGCATGCCGCCTGGCCCGGGCTCTGCGCAGAAACAATTGCTGGTTGGAGTCTGTCGCACAACACCCGGGCAAACAATTTGTACAGGATTGGCAATATAGCTATGGGTCTATAGTTCTTTGGAAATAAAGGGTCTCCTGTTTTGAATAGTGCAGCAAGCCGCGTTCGCGCCCGCCTTTCTGGCAGCGCCGCGCCCGGCTGCGTCGCGTCGTTGAACAAATCGAGAACAGCATTGCGGAAAATGGCACTGGACGCCTTCAGCATTTCCGCAACCACTCCAGACTCGTCTTTGCATTCGCCACATTTTAAAGCTTGTAATGCCTCGTCTAATTCCTCCAGCGTGAAAGGCGGAATTGCTTCTGCAGCAGAGTTGTGGGTGCTCCTTGCACTGCTCCTGTCGGCGTAGAGCTTCTCGTAAAAGCAAACGAACACCTCTGAAAGACAGCTTCGATCCACGTGCTGAACGCCAGCGCCATCTGCGACGGCTGCGATGTGAAGTTTCTTCACGGGCCCCCCCGCCCCAGCGAGCCCCGATATGCCTCGGAAGTCTGTCAGAATTCTGCCGATGCGTGCCTCCCGCGTTTCTTTCAGCCTGCGTTGAATGAGTTTCTTGATGCTTTTGCTTATTTCCAGCCGTCGTTTCTTCTGCCCTTCGGCGTTCAAGTCCGCCCTTCTCCGCAGGCCTCGCCGCTCGGCAATCAAAGACTTGAGCTCCTTGTCAACGTCGTTGGACGTCCGCGCCCTGGCCGGTACAGGAAGGACTTCCTCCAGCGCGCTCACCATGCATCTTTCCATCTGTTCCGCTTTCTCAGAAGATGATTCCTCTTGTCCGCTCGCGCTCGAACTTCGCATCCAAAGTCTCGCCGTACAATTTGGCATCAACTGCCGAACTCCAAGTGCAACGCCTCTTCCGCGCGAGGACTGTCTCCGGCGGGCGCACAGAAATGCGTAACTCGACAGGTCTGCGGTCAGAGCCGGTGTCCAACCATTGGCACACCCTGCAGAAAACCACATCAGAAGCTATCCTGGAATCTAATCAGATGTAATCCAGTTGGTTTTTTACATTCTGATTCGAGTACGTCCACAATCCATCTGCTTCCGCGGGATCCCACGTATTGGCCAACATAGAACCGTGGAGGATACAGAACTGCATCAGCCCCTCCCCGCGCACAGTGCGTTGTCGAATCGGGTTCGGACCGATCATGTCCTGTTCGCCTTCTCCCAAGCATGGGCCCACATCTGCGTTGAAGTTCCCGGCAACCAAATATTTGGGTTTCGTGCAACAGTCTGGGCACAGGAAACCATCCAATATCGAATATACAGCTTCCACATAAGCATCTTCGATCCGTGAATCTGGCATGTCTACACCAAAAATTTTGATAATCATATCGTTTACGACCAGATCCAAAATTGCAGCACGGTCACAAACTGCACTGAAATATGTGTAACTCCATTTCTTGTTTACCAATATGCCGACACCGTTCCTTCCTTTGCTTCCGCCGCTCCCGAACCACATGTGGCCGCCCTCCGTGGTGAACATCTCATTGGTCTCTTCGCGCCACGTCTCTGTGAAAACGATGACATCCCAACTTCGACCTTTGAGCTCGCAGAACAACGCCTCAAGTCTTTGCTCGAACATCATTAAATATGTATGGTGTAAGTGAGAATTGTAAGAGAAATTCTGCAAGAACGAGAAGACCTTGTTGATGACGATTTCCTTGTACGGGTACTATGGGGCACGCTGTCTCTCTGCCCCTACTCCTGGGACCTCGTGGTCCTCTCTCGCTTTTTCTTCCATGATTTGATGTCGAAATCCACGAGTTCCTTCGCGCTCTCCGCCACGCCCTCCAGAATCATGCCGGCCGTGTCGTTCACCCAGGCGACCTTCTTGGAGTTCACGCTGACCGCGCCCTTCTTCCAATTGATGGTGACATCCTCCCTGGCCTGGCCCTGGTCGTTTATGATGTGGTGCTTGATGAGTCCTAGGGTTTTGTCCCGGATGCGCTCCTCAAATGTCCTGTTGTTCGTAAGCCACAAATCAAACCCATCAGTCGTCGTTTTCTGTGCATCTCTGACTTTCCTGTAGAAGCCGATTTCCGCAGCGACCGAATCGAATTGAATGCAACCGACGCTGGAAGGGGTCGCTGAAAGTAGAAACCTGTTTGACTTTGTGGCGCCTCGAATCCACCTTCAGGAAATCCTCGATGGCCGAAACGATGTCTTCCGCATCGGTGTCCCGCTGACCTCCCACGATGACCTGCAAGTCCCTCTGGATGCCCTCGTCCTCCTCCCGTCCTCCGTCTCCTCCTTCCCCTCGGACGTCTTGCCCTCCTCCCGCATCTTATCCAAAAGCTCCCTGACCTCAGATGCCACGATGAGTTCGATTGTGTTCTGCATCTCCTCCTTGTTACGTATAATCCCTCCACCTCCTTCCTGAAATTGTGCAAGTCTGTTTCGAGATCGGCGCACTTCTCCTGAATCTCCTCCGCCACCTCCTTCGCCTCCTCCGCCTTTTTCCTCACCTCCTTCATCAGGGTACGCATCTGGCCGAACTGCTTTTCGATCCTCTCGAACTTCTTATTTTGGCGCTCCTCGAACCTCTGGAGCCACGGGGGATCCCCATCTTCCGTAGATGCCACCATCACCTCCATGAGGTCCTCATCCGAATCGTCCCCGATAGCTTGGATCTTCTTTTTTGGTTTCTCCGGTGCGAATCCAGAAGAAGCCGGACCACGCTTCGAACCTGTACCCGACATTCCGCCTGATCCCAAATTGCAACACACCGGCAAGCAATGACAGACTGGTATGAATGCAGCCAGGGTTTGGAAAAGCCCAGATGGATACTTGAGCCCAGATGGATACTTGGAAGGGGGTAAGGGGGAGGGGTGAAGACCCCCCCCCCCGCCCGCAAGCCGTCTCGCTCACTCCCACCCGCCCGCCCAACACATATGAAGCACCCGAGTCTGGCCCGAGCCCCAGCACATTCAGCAGTCATCTTTGGATGGGCAGCTACTGGGGGCCAATCCGCCGCCGGCGCAGCCCCCGCTGTCAAGTCGCCGCCGCCGCAGCCACTGCCGCCGCAGCCGCTGCCGCCACCGCCGCCGCCGCCGCCGCCGACGCCACCGCCGCCGCCGCCGCAGTCGCCGCCGCCGCCGCCGCCGCCGCCGCCGCCGCCCCCGCCGCCGCCGCCGCCACCGCCGCCTCCGCCGCCGCAGCCGCCGCAGCCGCCGCGTCCGCCAAGTGTACTCTGTATTGTTTGTTGACAGGGATGGTGGGGGGAGGCCGCAGCGGGTTGGCTGCGCATGCTCCGAATTTGGAGGCAGAGGGTGTGTTTGTATGGTTTTTTGTATAAGGGATAGTGGGGAGGTGCCCGCATGGTTCCTGGTTGGCTACCAGTCACCTGGGGAGGGGGTGTTGATTAGTAGGGAACAATGATAAACCCCTCCCTGAAGGGGAAGAGGGGTGGGTGGAAGAGGAAACGCCCTAGACCACCTACACTCTAAAGGGCTGGTGGGACTGTGGAAGCCAGTCCACAAAAAACCTTACACAAGAAACCCAATCCTGAGACCCCAGGACGTCCACTGATTTTTGGTGTGGGAACGTTACGCTTTCCAGAGCAAGACCATCGAAACCCCAGAAACCCAGGGCACCCTGGAGGCAACCAGGGTGTTTCTTGGCATGGGCCTCCACCGTATTGACGCCTCACTCTTGCCTCCGCCGCCTTCCGCCGAGCTTCCGCCGGCGGACCAACCGCCTTTTTACATATTTGCATCGGCCTCCGCCGACGGCGAGATTCCCGGCCCAAACCTCCGACGTCGTGCATTTGTCACAGAAGCGACCCTCGGAAATCTCGATCGCTTCCCCGGAGACTGGCTTCTCACCCCGAGCCATTTTTGACTGTACTCAGAGGCTCCGTGAGGCTGAGCATTGCAACGCATGTCCGCCGTGAATTTGCCACGGCGCGACGAGATCTGCTTTCTTGGATCGGACCTCGGGTCTCCTGGGCGCGTCTCGCTGGCCGTTCGGCACGACCAGGGCATCCAAGAGCGTCATCGGCAAGGGGCAGCTGCTGAAAGGCATCCCAGCGCGAGAAAGCCTACTGGAGAACTGCCGAAGACGCCTGAAAACCGCAAGACTCTTGTTTGCTTGTTTCCCTAAATACCTCCATTGTATGGGGGTCCGTCTAATATCCGGCCAATGCCCGGTGAGAGAGCCCGGGCTCCCGAAATCAGTGGCCCATGGTGGGCCCCCATCGTGGCCCCCCATCGGCAACTGCTCAAACGTGCTTAGAGAGTCTTCTGCCGCAGCAGTGCTATAGTTCCTCCCTCGCCACGCCAAGAGGCAAACATCCGACGATTTGTTATTTCAGTCCGTGGCCCTAGGGAGCTCCCGATCCCACCAGCCCTTCAGGGCGTAATTGGTCTGGGGAGTTCCCTCTTCCAAGCCCCTTCGTCCCCTTCGGGGAGGGGTTCACCCCTCCCCCCTACGCCCTCCCCTGGACCTGGACGGGGGGTTCCACGGGTAGTTGGAGCGTCCAAACGGCCTCGGCGAGAAAACCAAAATCACCGGTTTTACTAAGGTTTGGCCCCATTGTGGCCTCCTGGAGGGGAAACGCTAAGGACCCCCCCTTCTCTGATCGATCTCCTCCGAGATGGCCCCAAGAGCGCCCCCAAAGCTCCCAAGGGTGCCCCTAGAGGGCCCCAGGAGGCCCCCAAGAGGCCCGCAGGATGCTTCCAAGAGGCTCCAAGAGGCCCCCCAGGGGCACCCAAAACGCTCCAAGAGGCCTCGGCGAGAATGCCAAAATCATTAACTGCGCCAATGATTTGGCCACATTTTGGCTTCCTGGGGGGGGGGGGGGGGGATGGCACTGATTAGGATGACTCCAAGAGCGCCTGGGAGAGCCCAAGATGACCTCCAAGACTGTTCAAGATATCCCAGGGTGCCTCAGCATGGCTCCCACGATGTTCCAAGAGGCCCTAAGACCGCTCCAACACGGCGCCAATGTGCCAAAGAGCTCCCCCAGGAGGCCCCGAAGAGGCCCAAACCCTTCTCAAACCTTAGGACAATCAATGTTTTTGGCTTTCTCGCCTTTTCGTTCCCGATGGCCATCTGAGGCCTCAAGATGGTTCCAAGATGGCCCAAGAGGGCTCCAATAGAGGCCCAAGGGAGCCCCAAAACGCCCCAAGAGCGCCCAAGAACGCTCCAAGGGCGCCTCGAGCGCCCCAAGAGGCGACTGTTTGGGCTCCCGAGGGGCAGCGCTACATAATGAATGCTCCCCTCTTGTTTGATCGATGTCCTCCAAGATGGCCCCAAAAGCGCTCCCAAGACTCCCAAGAGCGCTTCAAGAGGGCCCCAAGAAGCGCCCAGGAGGCCCCAGGAGGCCCCAACAGGCGCCCAAGAGGCCTCCAAGAGGCTCCCAAGAGACCTCCAAGAGGCCCCAAAAGCTCTCCGAGGCACCCAAGACGCTCCAAGAGGCGTCCGACCGCCAAGAAGCCCCCAAGACGCTCCAAGAGGCCTCCACTGGGAGACCCTTCCTCTGTGTGCTGCCCACTTCCTTCATCGAGGAAATTCCTCGAGGCCCCTGGGCATCGTTTCTGGATGGGCTGAAGGGGTAACTTTTTCCGTCGCGGCCGCAGGCGAGCGCGCCAGCAGCGCCAAGAATCGGGCGGGCTACGCGCGAACCTAATTGCCTAACGCGCCGACAAGCCGGCGGCCTAAGCAGCACCAAGGCTGACCAGACTGGCTGATGGGGTTACTTTTTCGGTTCGCGGCTCCAATAGAGGCCGCGAACGTGACCATAGCCACTGCTGGGCGCCCCCCCCCTGGAATTTGGGAAGTCGGCGCGGGGGGCACAGCTCCCTATGAATCGCCTCTCGGGCAATTCGCCGAGGCCCCGTCATAGCCGACGCGGCGTGCCTTGAGCCGAACCTTTCGAATACAAATAAAAGTAAGAGGCGGGAGAGGGGGGGGGCAGGATAGGAAAGTGGAACGGCATATAGCCAGAACAATACTAGTGAGAGCAGCCAGCGTAGGATAATTCATAACAGTAGATGAAGCATAAATGGCAACAACAAGGACCACTGGCGGGGGGCAACGCGCACACGGAGCCCGCACTCCCCGCGGGAGACAAGGCGTGTGAGGGGCCAGGGGGCCATGCCCAACCTGATCTCGATTGCGCCCTCCTGCGCACAAACCGAATCCAGCAAACAACGAGTGCCAGAAAGCGAAACCCCTTGCAAGACAAATCAAGTCCTGTGCCCCTGGAAAAGCCCCCTGGCCCCAGCGACCAACCCCGTGGGGATGACATCCAAGTTGCCTATTATCTCTCTATCCCTCTCCTTTCTCTCTCTCTCCCTCCCCCTGACACTCCTCACTCACTATAGCCCGTTCTCTCTCGGAGTGTCCACGACCAGTTTTTCTCTACCGCCTGACGTTCCAGGCCGCTCGGCGGCGGCGATCCTTCGGAGGCGATGCGAAGCTGCATCGAGGCGCTCCCGCCCACATGGGCGCCTACACCACTTAGTGCACCAAAGCCGTCGTAGCCTAGGCAGCTCGCGTGTCCATCGTGTGCGTCCTTGAGGTCATCCCTCCTCCTCCTCTTCTTGAGGTCCTCCCTCCTCCTCCCTCCTCCTCCCTCCTCCTCCTCCTCCTCCTCCTCCTCCTCCTCCTCCTCCGCCTACTCCTCCTCCTCCTCCTCCTCCCACCTCTCTCCCGCTCTGAGAGCGCAAAGGAATCGGGCCACGTCTAGCCCCGAAAAGCGCACGCACACATCGAACAGCTGTCATTCGCATCTCCACGAGGCTCAAGCATGTGCAACAATCTTAAACCTAAAATCGCACAGCTACTTAAATTCATTGCTTTCCCCCAAGCACAACAATAACGCACGTGCACAAGCAATCCTCGACGTTTCCCCCCCATCCTCGCCCTGGTTCTGCCCCCGATCCCCTCCTCAAAAAATACAAGGACGCGAACGTCCAAACGACGTCGAATTCATTCGAACAGCTCGGGCCAGGGGCAGTGAGAGCGGTCCTTGACCTCCTTCGCCAAATATTGGATCCACACCTTCTTCAATGCAACTCGCATGGCACCAGCCTCAGTGTGCTTCGACCACGGTGCGCTCACGCGCCTGTACGGGGGCATGTGCCCCATCCACTCACCGCGAGAGAAGCCGCGCCAGATGGAGGCACCTGGCGGCAGGTACTTCTTGGCCTCTTTCTGCGTCAGCGTAGTGGGGATCTTCTCCGTCTTCCCCGCGCCTACCTTGGGCTTCTTGCCACCAGCCTTGGCGCGTGCGAGCTCGAGCAGCTTCGCCTCGAACTCCTCCGTGAACTCTTCGTGGGCCTTGACGCTGGTCTCCACCGCGTGCATCTGCTGCTTCACTGTGTCATGGTCGTGCTGGTCCAAGACTTCGATGGCCGCCTCGACCTCCATCAACTCTTGGGCGAACTCCAGGTCGTTCTCATCGCACGACCAGCGCGCGCACAAGAACTTCATGGCAGCCTCACTAGTGATGCCCAAGAGCGAACAGATCAGCAGCTTGGAGAACAAAGACGCGCCCTCAGGAATGGGGATCTTCAGGTAGCTGGCAATGCTGCCCAAGTCCGAGGAGCTGATGTTCCAGAAACAGTTCGTCGAGGCCAGCTTCTGGATGTTGGTGACCGAACCCGTGGCGAAGATGCGCACGCCAGGCTTGTTCGCATCAACCCAACCCTGCGGCATGTTGCGGCCCTGCCAGGCCCATGACTTGAAAGAAATCTCCCTGACCTTGAAGTCCGCCCAGTCGAACACGCCGACGTGCGCGGGCTCCTGCAAGTCGAGGGCGAACTCGAAGTAAAAGTTGGGTGACCCCTCTACCGTGACCAGCTTGCCAGGCCAACACAACACGCCGCTCGTCGGCCAGTGGTGCAGCGCAAGGTGCCACCACGCATCGCCACCATGATGTGGGCTCGAGAAGACGAACTTGTGCTTCAGCTTGAATATGCCGCCCAGCCACGCGTCTGTGACATGGCCAAACCCTCCTTTAGCCTTCGCGTCGGAAACCATCTTGAGGTCGGCAACCGGTGTGTTCGCCAAGGTGGGGCCTGGGCTGTAGTAGTCGGTCTTCTGGGCGGTACTCACGATATCCCCGAAAGCTATCGAAGCAGATCTCTTCACTGGCTTGAAGGCTTCCAGCGGCAGAGACGCTGTCTTATCCTGAAGGGGGGTATCGGCCTCGAGGGCCGTGAACTTCAACTGCTTGTCGATCACGCCGCAACAGATGGCCGTATGCATGGCGGTCGCTGGCCTACGAAACTTCTTGCAAGCCTTGAAGCGCGAGCATTTCTTCTGGGCGCCAATGATCTTCTCGACAGGAATCGCATTCATGATGCCAGTGCTCCGACCTTTCATGATGTCCTTGATCGCCTGGTGCGGAGCATTGAACCCGAGCTCGCGGAACGCCAAGGTGATCTGCTTGGTCGCTGTCAGGCCGAAGACGCTGCGCTTCACGACCACGCACCGTGCACTCTGATCGCCCTTGTACGCGCAGTACTCGTTGAAGACATCGAGGTCTCGCTTGAACTCCCGCGCCGTGTTCACCCCTGTCTCTGGGTCGGCCAGGACGCGCTGCATCTTCAAGGGCCACCCGAACAAAAACAAACACCTTCGCATCCTGGCAGTGGCAAGTGAAAGATGCGCCATGCCGTACAGCTCGGCAAAGTCGCCCTCGACACCGACCTCACCAGGATCGGCGTCCTTGATCGCGCGCATGTTCAGAATGAAGTCGCAGCCCTCCATGCTGTGCGCGTCCAACAAGCCGTTTACAATCGAAATAACATGGTCCATGAAGTCCCCTCTGATCTGATTGGTCATCCACACCTGCGTCGCCTCCGCGGTCTTCATCTCCTTCACGCTCTTCCCTTGCCACTTCTTCACACAATGCATCGGGGCGAACGAGCAGGCTACTGTGCGGCGGTTCCGAGGGCATGATGTCAGCAGCACTGATATCGCCACGGCGTTTGCGTTGGCGGACCTCAACACCTTCGCGTCGATCGTCACTTTGGCGCTGCTCGTAGCGCCGCCCCCCTCCACGATCGCCCCGCCCACCTCCGCCTGCTTGACCGCTACCTTCTGGAGCTTCGCATTCGCAAGCATGTCGTGCTCCAAGGCGACGCACGTGCGCTCGAACGTGCGCCTCCACCAGTACTTGTAGTTCCTGTCGAAACCATCAGCAGCATCACAAAACCGACAGAAGTTGGAGCGCATCCCCAATGGGATGAAGCCGTTCTCCTCTTTCATGAAGTTCCAAGCCACGGCTGCATCTGGCTCGTCCCCTGTGAACTCGTAGCCGTCCCTCTTCATCTCCTGGACTATGTTATTGCAGTAGTGCTGGAAGCACGGCACCGACCTGTAGGTCTCTTCGTCGTAGATCTTCCTCATGGTGTCCACGCACTCGAGGTGCCTGTATCGGCCGTCCTCCTGAGGAGAGGAGGAGAGGAGGAGAGGAGGAGAGGGAAGGTCCCCCCCCCACTCGGAGGGGGGGGGAGGGGAGGAGGGGAGGAGGAGAGGATGAGAGGAGGAGAGGAGGAGAGGAGGAGAGGAGGAGAGGAGGAGAGAGGGAGAGGGAAGGAGAGGTGCCTGCATCGGTCGCCCTCCTGCCAGCCTCTCCCCACTCTGGAGGAGGAGGAGAGGGGGAGAGGGGGGGGGGGTCCTTGTCAGGCCCGAACGGCACGTTGAAGTGGATGAAGAGGAGGATCGCGAGGTCCCACATGCCGATTTCCTTCAGGTAGACCTTGAGGTCGTTGTTCGACCCGTGGCTGAACTCATCGATCCTTGTCAGATTCAACTTCCACTTGTAAAGCAAAGCGTTGCAACCTGCCATCCCGTCGGGCCCAAGGTCCATCGGCAACGACATGTGAGGCCAGTTCCGCCAATTTGCGTCGCGCCACTTGTCGGAGGCGTCGGGCCGAAGATACGAAAGGTCATCGGTCTCAGTCACATGCTTCATGGCGTTGTCGAGGGCAGTGCACCACGATGCTGCGGCAGCTCGGTGTAGCACGGCTGGCCTCCAACTCTGGCCCTTCTGGTGCCTACCTCTCTGGGGCCACGCGCGATGGCGATTTGCCCTCATCGTCCCAGCATCCCCGCCGGTAGTCTCGCTCTTCTTCCCCCCAGGCCGCGCCGATCTGATATCCTTGCCTGACGCCCACTCCAGCGCCCCAGCGCCGCTCGCCACCTGCGACGGCGCAAACGCCCGAGGCCCCGCCCCGCCTGGCACCCCCAGGCCCAGCGCTCAGTGCCCCAGCTGTGGCTGCGGTCACTTTTTGGGCCCAAAACTCAGGCGGGAGCCCCGAAAAGTGACCATAGCCACAGCTGGGGGGCGTTCGCCCGACAGGGGGGTGCGCCTGTGCAGGGGGAGGGGGGGGGGGGGGGCGGGCTCGTGCGTCTACCTGGCCTACCTGTGGCGGCCCGACGACCGCCACCCCGCTGGGGAGCGTGAACACGGAGCCGTAGAGGGGGAGGTTGCCAGGGTTGCCCTTTGGGGGGCGACTAGCTGCCAATGGCGATCTTAGCCACCGCCGCCTGCCCCCTCCCCCCATTCCCCCCGCCGAGGCTGGCGGGGCTGGCAGGCGGGCGCGGATGGGGGGGGTGCGGGGGGGGGGGCGTCTCAGGGGTGGCCAAGATCGGCAAAGCTGCTGGCCACCCCCCGTCCTTGTCGATGGCGACGTTGAGGAACATAGGCGACTTGAACGTGTCCTTCGCGCAGGCGACGTACTTCGCGAGAAAGTAGTCCACCTCGTGCCTGTCCATGTCCTGCATCGTGGACGTGCAGACGTTGATCGGGCTGAGCGTGTCCACGACGTCCTTATTCGTGATCCCGCGGAGCACCATGGCCTCTGCGGCCATGGCGAGGCCGTAGACGATCTGCGAGAAGAACTTGCTTGATCTCTTGGACACCGTGTTCGAGAACAAGTTCTCCCATGATACGAGCATGACGTCCTGGTCGGACGAGCCGGCGACACTCTCCACCATCCTGAAATACTTGGTCACAATTGAAGTCCTCCCAGATACATTGGCCAAGCTGTGCAGCGGCTTCACGTCGATACCATCGCGATGCACTCCCAGGTTGACCTGGGGAGTGCCCGTCTCTGTGGGGAACGGCCACGGTGGCGCCCAATCGGCAACGAGGTACAAAGTGATGGCGGGGGCCTTACCCTCGACCTGGCAGTTGCGCAGGAAGGTACCGATGAAGGCGTCCATCAACTCCGTCGCAGCGCGCGTGCTACTCTCCTCCTTGAAGCCCCCAGCCTCTGGCGACAAATACGCGCACCTGGCCACTGCGAAGACGAGTCCAGCCGTCGACAAAGAGCTCGAGTCGAGGCACCTCGTGCGAAACGGAAGCATCATTTTCTTGACCGCATGGGGCGCTACCACTTTGCCGTATATCATCGAGCCGAAACCGAAATTCTGCAGGAAGCTGCCGTCCCACTTATGGCCAACCCTACCCCACCACCTCGACGGGATGCCCTTGTAGGACTTGATCTTGAGGTACTTATGCACTGACATGTGGTCCCACCATATCCGCTGCCCTCCTTGGCGATGAAGCTTGAAGATGAACATTTTGAACTGTGTCTCCCCGTTCCCAGAGCCGACGGCGACGTTCACCTTGCCCTTCCTGTGATCCGAGAACATGTCGTCGACGCTCTTCTGTATCGTCTTGGTGTGGGTCGGGTATACGACAGTGGCCTTGGCGAAATATTCCCAGCTACCCTTCGCACGGTAAAGTCTCCACTTGAACAGGTTGTCAAGGTCAATCACATCGGCGCTACCATCAACCTTCACAACCGCGATGCTCGTGTTGTCGTCCGAGTGGACAAGCTCGGCGGCCTCCGCCTCGAACTCGTGGAACTCGTACGTCTCGATGCTCCTCAACATCCACTTGTTATTCCCAACCATGCGGAGGTGCACGCGGTCGCTCCACAGGAGGAGGTCCATGGGCACCTCGGTATCCTGGGCCTTCTTGATCCCGTCGACGTCGATGTCATCGACGTCCACGTGGGCTGGGGGACCGCCGCCACCGCTGGCAGCCGCGGCCGCCGCAGACGGCATGCACGGTCCCGATGAAGAACTCGCCTCGAGACCCTGAGAATCGACTAGTGCCAAAACGGCTACGCCAGAGGAAGAGGCGAGAGGGTGGGGTGGATCACGGAGGACGACCGCAGGCGACCTGAGAACTCACACGTCGACCTCGCCTGCGCACGACAAACACCGAATCATGAAATATGCATTGCAAACAACGCAAGCCAACGGTGGAGTCACACCTGCGACGTGCAAAGGACACTCTCCGAATCATTCTGACGGTTGCTGGCCACCTGGCCACTGCCGGCCTAAAGGGGGCCAGGAGGTTAGGGGGGGAGGAGGAGGAGGAGGGGGAGGTGGAGGCCCCTCCCTATTCTACCCCTCCTCACTGCATACTGTTCCTATAGCCCTCCCACACATGCCCTCGTCCTCTCACCCAGCCCCCTTCCCCCATCCTCCGCCCCTCCCGTCCCCATGAGGCGGTGTGTCCATGAGGGCCCTCAGGGGCCGTTTCATTTTTGCAGCTCGAACGGTGCTAGGGGCACCATCCTCCTACGCACGTGTCTGGGCACGAGGTGCTGGGGGCGCCGCGTGCTGGAGGCACCGCGCCTGCTACGACGGCCAGATAACCCGCATTCTGACCCAGCAGGCGGCCTCGCCTGCTAGGGGCACCAACTGCTAGCGGCACCACCTGCTACGTGTGTCAACTAAAGCTGACAAGATATGACCACTACACTAGAGGTTGAGGGCAGTGCTGCGACGGATATACACAAGGTGGTTGACATGCCACTCGCACGAACTCCCCAGGTCAAAACTCAATATCACTAGTGACGAAGACGACCGACGTCAAGCCTCAAGCCGAGGACACCTTCGCTTCCTTCTTCAAAGCGTTGAGGTCCTTCGCCTTCTTGCGAGCCGACTCCATGGCCGTCGTCTTAGTGCGCTTCTTGGACTCCTGGAGCTCCTTCTGCGCCTCCGTGGGACCCGAAGACGCCGAGGCAGTAGGGCCGCGCCCCTTAGCCCACGTGGTGTACCGATTCTTCACCTTGTCGCTGAGCACGTCGTCCTTGTTGGTGAAGACGGTGAAGCGGCACGGCCCGGTCTTGGTCGCCTGGAAGAACTTGTGAAGCTTGGCGCCCGAGAAGGGTTTGCACACCAAGGCCACCTTCCAGTCGCTGTAGTTGCAGCTGATGCCGTGGACCTTCTTGACGATGTGCGTCCCCTCAGGCAGGTCCGCGGTGTCTCCGTTGATGTGCTGAACCCTCTTGGCAACGTCATCGTTCTCGTCGCACAAGAAGCGGTCGCACCCCTTTACGAAGGACAGCTTGCCATCTGGCGTGATCCAAGACGAGTCCATCATCGCCCAGCGTGAACCGATATCAGTATGGCGCTCCGTCAAGACGCCGCGAGCCACCTCAAACACGCCGAACTCTGGTGGGAGGAACAAGTTATCCATCATCTGCAGGCCGAAGTGGAACGCGTCCGAGATGGCCGAGGAGTCCTTCTCCTTCGCTGTCACTAGCTGGACCACCGTCAACTTGGATTTCTCGACGATCATCTCCAACTTGTAGTCCTCTGGAATCCTGCTGATGGTCTCGGGGGGGCCATTGGGGAAGACCTCGTGGGAGAGAGCGCCCTCCAAGCACGTATCACCCTCTACCTCGTCCTTGTACCTCTGGAGGTCCATCAGCAACGACGGCGCATGGGTGTCGTCATCCAAGAGATGCTTCACCAACGCCTGGAAGGCACGGTAGCGCGCGTTCAGCTCCTGTTGCTCCTTCTTGCTGGCCACCGCCTTCGGCGGAGGAGTGAGATCGACCAAGTTCCTCGACGAGGCGGCGGAGCCCCTGCTGGCCGTGGACTTCGGCGTGGCCACGTCCAACATCGCGCGGGAGTCCGACCTCGACAAGCCGCTGCCCGACGACGTCATGGCGAGCCTGGCCCGTGCAATCGAGGACCTAGGAGGAATGCACGGTGTGCCGAAGAATGGGCAAGCAGAAGTCGCACAAGCTTTCAACCAAAACAGGCTACGGATATTGACAAACAGCAACGTGGCAATGGGGCCCCGACAACTTTGACACGGCACCACGCAACACCGCGCAACCCGACACAATACGGCAAGTAACCGCACCGCACGGCACCCGTCGACACACCCACGATCAGATTTTGGAGGCCACGCCGCAAGCACCATCTCCACCTGGCACGACGCATCGCGAGGCGGCACGGCACTCCGAGAGGAGTCGCACGGCACGGCATGAGACGGAACAGCACGGGACGGCACGGCACGAGACCCCGTGAGACGCATCACGAAACGGCACGGCACGGCACGCATCACGAGACGGCACGGCACGGCACGGCACGAGAACCATCCAGCGATGGAACAAGAGGAGCAGGAGTAATAGGATGGTCAATTGGGCGTTTTTGGAGGAAGAGGATGGGATAAAAGGAGAAGGGGTTGATAAATGGTTCCGGGAAACGACGACGACGAACAGGGAGGAGGAGGGTGAGGGAAAAGGTTGAAGATGGAGAAGGAATGTGAGGGGCAAGCTAAGTGCGCTCGCACCACGTCTGGCACGCTACCCCTCCGCCGAACCCTTCCAATTGCGTAACTATGCACCCCGATGCTGTTGTTCTACTGCGATGCCCTTTTTCTGCCCCCCCGCTCACGCGTCATAGTGGGTCTGCAATCGCTTGCAAAACCGATTTATGAAAGTTAACAAATCCCAACGTGTTAAAAAACGGAGTTCTATTTTTTAAAAGATCTTATCTGGGAAACACGAAGGAGCAATGGCTATGGTCACGGTCGCGTTATCGATCCAAGGCGAGAGACACGGAGCGAGCACAACGTCCGGGGCGCGGTGCGTCGAGAATTGGCGCGAGATTGCCGCGGATTCCAGCGGACAACGCACGCAGCGGCACATGCACATGCCAGGGACAAGGCGCCCCTCATTGAGACGCATTTCAGCGTCTGCTGGTGACCGGCCCAGACAGCCCGGCTGGTGGGGAAGCAAAAGGCGCGGCAACCGGAAACGGAACGGGGGGGAGAAGTCGCCCTTGCGGCGCCAAGCTCCAGCCGAACCGCAATCGGAAGCAAGGCCAAGACGGACAGCAAGGCACTGTAATAAGCCGCGGGCAGAACGCGAGTCCGAACGGCCAATGACCAGACGGAACCCACGTGTGTGCGCACTGAGCCAGGCCGACCAAGACCTCGAAATAAGGGGGGTGAGCGCGAGCGAGAGCAGCTAACTCAGACTCGCTGCAGCTCCGCGAGCATACGCTGATGCGGCGAGGGTGGCCCGACTCACCAAGGCTCACTGAAGCTGAGGTGCGGCTGATCAGCGTCGGCGCGCCATCCAATAAGAAGCAGACCACTGGTGTGCGTTCACGAGGCAGAACAACCTCCAGCCGGTAGCCTGTGCGCTTACATCGCATCCGGATCACGCCGTTCGGGGGCACAACGATGCAATGTACTGACGAGGGCTGGCGGCTGTGGCTGCGTCGAAAAGAATGAAACGAACTCGAACCGTAAAAGGCTGAACCACTCAACGCAGGGCCGCTCACTTGACGAATCCAATCACCATGTGCATGGCGGACAGCCGCGCCCACTCAACACCTGCCACGCTGCCCGTGCAGGAGCCGAATACCTCCGACGCCTGGGCGAACCGATGGATGGCAGCTGCAGCGCTGCTGGGCCGTGCCGTTCGCTGGCGGGTTGCTGACGGCGGGCCAAGACGTCCTTGTAGTAGAACCATGGCCGGGCCGGCGACGAAGGAAGGCGCTCCCAGGGCAGGTCTCGGGGCAGGGGGGGGGGGGGGCGCAGCCAAAAGCCGCTGAACGCGAGTGTCAATGAGGGGTGTCCGAGCACCATCCAGAAGGAGGCAGACCACTGGTGTGCGTTCACGAGGATGAGCAACCTCCAGCCGGTAGCCTGTGCGCTCACATCGCATCCGGATCGCGCTGTTCGGGGGCACAACAATGCAATTGTACTGGCGAGGGCTGGGGCCGTGGCAGCGCCGAGAAAGGCGAAGCGAACTCGAACCGCGGAAAGCTGAACCACTCGATGCGGGGCCGTTCACTTTGACGAAGCAAATCACCATGTGTATGGCGGACAGCCGCACCCACTCAACACCTGCCACGCTGCCCGTGCAGAAGCCAAATACCTCCGATGCCAAGGCGAACCGATGGCTGGCAGCTGGAGAGCTGCTGGGCCGTACCGTTTGCTGGCGGCGTGCTGACGGCGGGCCAAGACGTCCTTGTAGTAGAACCATGGCCGGGTCGGCGACGAAGGAAGGACCGCTGTTCCCTGGGCAGGTCTCAGGGCAGACACGCTTCTGCGGCCGGCGCAATGCGATGGCGCTGTTGGGTAGGGGGGGGGGTGCGCGGCCAAAAGCCGCTGAGGCGAGCGCCGATGAGGGGGGGAGAGGAGGGGGCGCAGCCAAAAGCCGCAGGACACACATTAAGATGGGAAGTGGCCGGCGGCCGCACTGCCGCCTGAGACAACTTATTCCAGGGGCGGGAGCGTCTTGGCGGGGGGTGCCGCGCCAATGCGTGACGAACGCGCCTGTCCCCGTGAAGGGCGTGCAGGACGCGGCTAGCGTGGCCTCCGTGCCTCGCGCAGGGCACCCATGCACTGTGCCTCCTGTCCACGGGAGGGCGAGGCTGCACACGGAGGCAAAGAAGGTGGTGCGCAGGGGGTGGGCTATTTCAGCCACCAACCACTGCCGTCCAAAGTGGCTGTGAAAGAGGTGGAGCTAGGAGGTGGGTTATTTCAGCCACCAGTCACTGCCGTCCAGTCGTGGACAGCGAGAGAGTGGGGCCCGGGGGGGTGGCTGCATGCGACCCCAGGAGCCCTCGCTAGCAGTGGCCTCCGTCGTGGGCGGCTGTGGCCGTGGCCCCGCGCGGCAGACGAAGACGCCCCAGTCGGCCGCAGGGGGGGAGAGGCCTGGCAATGTCCACGAATCCAGCGTGGGCTGTCTATCTGAGCAGCGATATGGCCCCTCCGCCCCAGCGGAGGTAGCACAAGGTATTGCGGCCAAGGCCGGGCGCTGCAGGTGAAACTGTCCTAGAGGGGGGGGGGGGGGGGCGCGGCGAATGCCGGGCGGAGCGGGGCCGATGGGGGGGGGCTCGCGGGGGGGGGGGGGTGCGGCGAATGCCGGGCGGAGTGGGGCCGAGGGGGGGGTGGGAGATGGTGTGAGCTGCACGCGGCAGGCTGCGCGATAGGTGATACAGGAGGTGGGCCGTGGCGATCGCCGGTTCGCTGACTGCCACCGAGGGAGGCGTCGCCACGGCTGAAGCCATTGGGGAGATGGCCAGAGCCAACGTTGCGGGCAATCCTGAGGTGAGGGCGCAAACAACGACGGAAGATGCCGCCGCGCTGGGGGGCGGGCCACCCCAGAGCGGGCCCCTTCTTGCTTCCCCGTCATCTAGGTCAGGAGTCCCAACCTCGTGGACGCTTGTCAGCGCATGGGTCATCTCCTCTGGGCGAGTAGCGCTTGCCCTTCGCCTTCCAGTCTGTCTCGGTCCATGACGTACCTTGGTGCCCCCGCGAGCCCCATGGCTGCCATCCACGCCGCGAAGAGGCTGAGCTAAATGCACCAGTCCACTGATCTGGCGGGACCGCGTGTGCCGCCCCCTTGCCCGCTGTTGTCCGAGGGGAGGGGCGGCCGCTGCCGTCGGTCCCGCGAGAGGTGTGGGGTCTGGCGTCGCCTTGCAGGGGCCTGCCGTATCGGTCCTTGACACTTGACCAGACGACACGAAGCTTGAAGTCTCTGTCCATCTTGTAGGCATCAAATTCTGCTTTGCTCCATGCCTGGAGGAACTCGTTGCACTGCTGTACGGAATTTATTGGGATCAAGCTTGGCACCGTAGCTCCTTTGCCTCGCGGCTGCCCTCCTGACCCAGGCGCCCCAAGCTCCGTTGAACGCACCTCTCAGTGTCTTCTGCAGACGTGAGATCTTGTCTTGTGCCGGCTCGTCCCTCGAGACGTCCGCTTCGCCAACCGGGCACATATAAATGGGGGCGCCTCCCATGGGGTCGTCAGGGTGTTCTGCGGGTGGCTGCGCTCCCCGTATGTCATTCCAGGAGGCCTGGGTGGCGCGCGGCTGCGGAGGGACGTCGCTTGGGGGTGGGGTGGCCGGGGTTTCCCTGACCCTGTTGTTATCCTTCGCGGGTGCTCGCCGGCTACCATCGCCGCCCGCGGGTCTCAGAGACCTGTTGTCCCGGGCGTCGTTGATGCTCCGGATCCGGTCATCCCTACTTCGAAGGTCGCCTGGGGCGTTCCCATCTCGGGCTGCTTCCCTGGAAACGGCTTGTTCATATGGGGGCCAGGCTTCTGAGTGGGTCCTGTCGGGTGGTGTCTCCCAGAGCTGGAGGGGGTCAGGGACCCCTTTGTCATCCTCGGGGAGAGCGGCGTCACTTTGGTCGCCCTCGGGGCGGGTAGGGCAGACCTGCGAGCTTGAGTCCACGAATATGTCATGCGGACTTGAGTGCGCGGAGACGTCGGACTCGGACTTGCTGCCCCCCTCGTCTCCCCAGTCAACCCCTTCCACGTCGCCTTCGCCCTTGAGAGGCCCCAGTGGGGTTTGCCCCCCCCCTGCCTGGGGTACGGGAATCCTGTCAGCCTCGGCAAGCTGTGGGGGTGCCCCGGCGGCGCGGGTCGGGGATGCTCCTTGCGCTTCCACTCGGCGGTCCACCGCGGGGAGTTCCTTGCTGCTGGTGGTCCTGTTGAGCCAGTTGGCTGCTGGTGACTCATCCCCGCCTGGGCTGCTAGCTGCCGTCTCGCGGGGCAGGGCGGCGAGGTGGGTGATGGTGCCCCTGGCCAGTGCGGTGCCTTCCAGCCTTGTCAGGAAGGCCAGGAGGATGTGGAACGGATGTCGGAAGGGGCACTGCCCCTTCTGGTCAGTAAGGTTGTCTGCATAGCGATCCCATTCTTCTTTGTACTTCTGGCTCTTGCCCGCCAGGTGAGAGACCACCCTGGCTGCTGCGGCGCGCTGCCCGTCCCATGGGACGCGCGGGGGGTGTCCGTTCGCTGGGATCGACTCTCCATACGCCGCGTCCAGGAAGGGGAGCAGTCGCTCGGTCGGCCACCTCGCTTCATCGGTTATGTCGCCTCGGATGCCCTCGCCTTGTTGCTGTACATAGGTGGCCCAGCGGATGTAGACCGTGTGGTTCCACTCCAACACGTACTTGACGAGGGCGTGGACCGGGTCATCAGACTCCACCCCGGCGAGCCGATAGGTGGAGAGAGTGGGCAAGAAGGGGCACTCGCGCGGGAGCCGCGTTGGAAAACGAGGAACTGCCGTCTGCTCCCGGTTGGCCGTCTGGGCTGCTGATCCCCATGTCATGTGGTGTCGAGCCATCCTCGAGGGGCGTAGGTCGTGAGCATGCGTCTTTCGCAGACGCGCTGACTCCTGCTGGGGAGAGGTGGGCGCAGATGTCGTAGCTGTCTTCTGGCACCTCCGCCGTAACCTTCCGCTTGGTGGGAGCAGGGGGGTGCACCTCGGAGGAGTGGTGGTCGAGGATGTGGTCAAGGACGCCTGGCGCCACGTTCCATATGTGGACGAGGCACCTTCTGCACGCCCATCCCGCGTTCCACTGCTGCCTGGCCCAGAGGGTGGGCATCATGTCCCGCGGGGGCAGGCCTGTCTGCTCGCTGCACGGTGCCCCTGGCTCGGGGCGCCACATGAAACATCCAAGAGCAGGGCGGCCGGCTTCCCGCGCAAGCAGTGGAGACCCGGGGGGGCATGTGACGCACATGGCGTTGAATGAGCTCGCGCGGTGCGAGTCTGACCGGAACCTGCCGTCAGACAGCCTGTGAGCTGGGAGGGCAGTGCCGACTTTTTGTGGCTGGAACGCGGGAGGTCTGCACGTGACGAGGCCCCTCAGGTCAGAAGGGGATGGCGCGGTGTTCGGTCGCCCGTGCCCGATTGGTAGCCGGGCTTTCTTGCGAAAGCGAGCCTCTTCCAGCCTGCGCTTGTGCTCCTGAAGGCGCTGCTGTAGGGACTTCTTGGCGCCGCCATCCATGCGAACGGGCAGGGGGACCTCGACTCCTTTCTTTTCCAAGGACCTGATCCAGCACAGTTCGCACATCCACCTGCAATTCAGCCCCTGCGTGTAGGCCTGGGCGCGGTTCTGTGCTCGTAGTTCCCTCGTGTCATTATCTTCCCGGGCGCCAGCTGAGCCTTGGGCCCCCGGCGCGGCGCACTCGTCGCAACTGTTGCTGGCATTTTGTTGCCTCTTGCGGAACCTGCCATCGCACACGGAGGGGGGGATGAGCACGGTGAGGGAGCTGGAGAAGCAGGGGAGCCCTCGTCAAGGCGACGGTTGGGCACGGCGATTCCGCCACCGATGCACTGCACGTCTGCCATAGTGTGTGGACAGCCAAGTCCGTCATCTGCACCGGCGAGTTCAATGTGCAACGCGCAGCAGACCACTTGGCCCAGAGGACTGATGTCCGCAGGCTTAACGATCACTTCCAACGCACGCATGGGGGCTTCGAGGGTGAATTTATACTCCAGCATCTCTGCCGACGTCCTGGGGCAGCCGTGGACGGATGTAGCGTTGAGATGGTGAGCAAAGGTGGCCAGCGTGCCGATGTGTCGGATGGCGTTCCCCACCTTTCCGTGGAGGGACGCAAGGGTACACAGGTCGAGGCCCCAGGTAGCGGCGAACTGAGTTCTGAACTCATCGTGGGCTTCTTGCCAGGGGAGGCAGAGGCCCATGGCGGCCTCAATGATGTCCCCCGTGGCCTCAGGGCGCGGGAAAGGCCAGAGCGTTGCGCGGGGCTCACGGAGCTGCAACATCATCACCACCAGAAGGACCCTGAGCGTGGGGGCGTCTAGCGGGCGCCCGTCGCTGCTACGCAGGGTGTGTCTGAGCGCCGAAATGGATTGGCCTGGGCGGAGCAGGGGGTGCAGGTGCTGCATCCCAGGGTGTACCCTATGCCGCTTGCATTTCCCCGTCTTGACTCCAGGCCGCGGGGAATTGGGGGAGCACGTCCTCAGGGGTGCAACGGCTGGCGCGTTTGGGGCGGTGGCTAATGCCCTTGACGCGAGGCAATGGGGGGGGCCAGTCCAAGGGGACTTTGTTTTGGGTGCTGGCCCAGGGGGGGCCCAGCCTAAGGAACCAGACCAGAGCCGCCCACGCCAGGTTGTAGACAAGGTTGCTCGCGTCGATCCCAAGCTCGACGTCGGTGCAGTATCCGAGGTGGCTCCACGCTTTCCGATCGAGGCTGCCGGGCATCCTTGGGGTGGCGCCAATGGACCACTGATGGGGGTGTAGCCCAGACACTGTGTAAAGGATAACTCCCATCGCGGGGTCCTCGACTAGCCTCTGCAGGCTTCCTGCGATGGCGTCGCCCAGGTTTTCCCCAGAGAACTCGGGGTCGAGCGGGGCAGCAATACGGTCGGCGACGTTGTTTTCTATGGAGGCCTGAGCTTTCTCGATGGCGTTGTCGAACCCTTTTTATGGCGCCATCCCCGGTGTGGGAGGGGGCCTCGGGGATCCACGAAGTGAGGTCATTGATGGGGTCGAACTCCTCATCAGTATCGAGCGACCACCTTGTGCCCATGCCCTCTGTGTGTTTGAAGCGGACCCATAGCTTCGCGAATCTTCCATGCTCTGACAATTCTCGTAGACGCGCCCCTGCGGCTGTGCCGAACATCCTTCCGTCACCGATGATGACCACATTGGTGGTGGCACGGGCGATCGCCACGTTCACCCTCTTGGGGTTGTCCATGAATCTCCCGTGATGCCACTTGTTGGACCACGTGGTCAGATATATGACCAGGTCGGCCTCGCCACCTTGACTGGATGGAATCGATGGTGGAGATGGTGAGTTTACCGCTTGCCAGGTGCTCTTCGGCAAAATGCCGTAGTCCGGGGAAACGTAGGGAGATGCCGGCGAGTCCGGTGCTGCGCTGTACGAACACGTTCGTGTGGTCCCCGGTGCTGGTGGCATAAGCGGGGGGAGGGAAAGGGGGGCCCGCCGCCTTGGGCTGACCATTCCTTGCCCCTCCCTTTGCCCTTAGACTTGGCCTGCCAGAGGGTGCCACTGATGCTGCTCTCCGATTGGGGCCATCCCTTTTCAAGAACTGCACACTGTAACTGATAACCAACCACGACCCGCACGGATGCGCCGTTGTGAATGGCAGGCAGGAAAGCGCGCACAATATCCACAGTTTGCGCGGCCCCCGGAAGATTAGCGTACCCTGCGTGGAGTCTTGAGGTGACCTCCAAAGAGGGATTGTCGACTAGAAGGAAGCGGTGTCGCTCTTCCTTGCACTGGATACCTGGCATGAGATCCCGCAGCATCTTCTCCATGTCGTCCTTGGGGGTGGACGCAGCCTTGGCTAGTGCTTCAACCCTGTCATTGTCCCAGGGCCGAAGCTCCTGCCATGGGAGTCCCTCGATCAGGGGCCTCTGGGTGAAGGGGTCGGTGAGCCCAGAGCGCATAGTTCTGTTGTAGAAAGCGGCGCTCGGCAAAGCCAGAAGCAGGGGGCGCATGCGGTAGCAGAGGCTTAGCTGCACCACGGCTGTCGCTTCGTCCCCCAAGGCGTTGTGGAGCCGATCAAAGATGGAGAGGCATAGCCCCAGGTCGGCAGCCTTCCTGGAGAGGACTGTGGGGGGAAGCTGCTTGGGGTCTCCGACAAGCACCAGGTGCCCGCCTGAGCGGATGGCGCTGTCGAGATACATGGCGGCCATAAGTTCGTGGGTTTGCCCAGCTTCGTCGATAATGAGCAGGGCCACTGGGGCAGCATTCCTGAGGGCCTCCGCGGATTCATGCGTTGCCAAGATTGTTTTGGCGGCCTTGAGGAACTGGGTACGGAAGGAGGGGAAGTCTTTGGAGGATCCGCCCTCGTATGGGAGCTTGCCGTGTGCTCTGAGGTAGTGTCCTC
>CAUYUJ010015662.1:0-2500 GCA_963575745.1 Prorocentrum cordatum
TACGTCGTCCTCTGTCTTTCCTCGTGTTCGTCGTCGTCGTCCTCTTTGGCGTCGTGGTCGTTTCCGTCGTCGTTGTCGCCGTGGTCGTCTTTCCTCCTCCTCCCTCGTCGTCGTCGTCGTCGTCGTCGTCGTCCGTCGTCGGCGTCTCGTCGTCGTCCCTCCTATTTCGTCGCCGTCGTCGTCGTCGTCGTCGTCGTCTTCCCTCCTCCCTCGTCGTTGTCGTCGTCGGCGTCGCCGTCCTTCCTCCTTCTTCGTCGTTCGCGTCGTCGCCGTCCTCCCTGCTCCCTCGTCGCTGTCGTCGTTGTCGTCGTTGTCGCCGTCGTCGTCCTCCCTCCTCCCTCGTCGTCGTCGTCGTCGGTGTCGTCGTCGTCGTCGGTGTCGTCGTCGTCGTCGTTGTCGTCGTCGAAGTCGTCGTCGTCGTCGGTGTCGTCGTCGTCGTCGGTGTCGTCGTCGTCGTCGTTGTCGTCGTCGAAGTCGTTGGAGACGTCGTCGGTGTCGTCGTAGTCGGTGTCGGCGGCGCCGTCGTCGTCGTTGTCGCTGTCGTCGTCGGATGCATCCTCATAGGTTATCGCTGCAGCTTGTGACGACAAGTGCGCAATACCCAGGGGCTGCGAAGTCTGGTTTCCAATCGCATGGGGCGCCACTGCGCTGGACCCCGCCCACGGGGCGCACGGCGGCGGCGACAGTCGCGCGCCTGGCCTCACGCAGGGAGGACGAAAACAAGATTCGACCCCCGTGGGGAACACTCCACCAATTAACCCCCGATGGACGCAGCTAAGTGGCGACGCTTGCACACATGACAGCACCCAGGGAGGGCGACGTCTGACTTCGATCCGCGTGGGGCGCCACTCCGCTGGATCCCCCAGGGGCACACCGAGCACTGCTGCGCGCCCGGTTATGCCCAGGAACGGCGAGCACGAGCTCAGCGCAGGACACCACCCCGCTGGACCCCCCGGCGGCGCAGCACGGAGGCGCCTGTCGCACGCCAGGTGGCAACCAGACGTCTGCGCTGGACACCACCCTCTGGACCGCCAGGGGTGCAGCAAAGCAGCGACACTTGCGCGTCCGGCGGCACCCAGCAACGGCGAAGTCCAGCATGGACATGCGTGGGACACCATCCCGCCAGACCCCAGAGGGAGCGCACCAAAGTGGCGACTGGCGGGCACCCGGCAGCACCCAGGGAGGACGAGGCCTAGCTCAGGCCTGCGCAAGACACGACTAGATTCAATGGAAAAAAATCCCATCCTCCTCCTCCTCCTCCTCCTCCTCCTCCTCCTCCTCCTCCTCCTCCTCCTGCTCCTCCTCCTCTTCCTCCTCCTCCCACCGGACAACCTGGACAACCCCCTCCAAAATGCATACCATGAGCGCCCCGGAAAATGATTGTGGCCGGCGATCAAGCGGCAGCACAAGGCGTCGAGGTGGCGCTGAGGCGAGCGCACCACGCCTGATGATGAGGGCTGAGGCCAGCACGCAGGCGACGGCGCCAATCCCAGGCGAGGACGTAGCCAGAACTCAGGCGAGAGCACCATTCCCAATCACGGATGTGGCTGGGAGGAACGGTCCCGACCGTCTCAGGTCGGGGCATCATTGAGCCCAGAGCTGCGAGGATGCCTCAGGCGAAACTGGCCGGAAAGTCTGAACCCAGAGTGGCGATAATGTCTCTGGCTAAACTGGCTAGACCACCTCGTCCGCTGGATCTCCGAGTCCTGATGTTTTGGCGAAGCTGGCTGGACCACCTCGCACGCTGCATCTCCCAGCCCAGGGATGCGGGCACGCCGGCATCTCCGAGCCCAGAATTGCGAGAATGTGTCAAGCCAAACTGGCCAGACCACCTCAATCCAGGAAATCTCCGAACCGAGGCGGCATTGGCAAGCTGGGCTTCCCTGGTTGTGCCATGCTTTTGATGGTATGTACGAAAGTAACATGTGCACGTGCTGGCAAGACAACATGGCACGGACAACCCCGCATGGATCTGGACAACCCTCGCTGGCCAACCCCCTTGAACAAGCCTTCCCTGGATTTTTTAGTGGCGGCAGTTGAACGCATGGCAGCACCCAGGGAGAGCAAGCATTTAAAGAACAGAGAGTAGAGAGGAGGTTGGAGAAGGAAGGAGGGCCAACCAGTGCTCTGTACAGAACGAGGGCACAGCACAAAGGAGCTGAGAAAAGCTGATCATCACAAGCACAATCCTCATCACGGTCGTCGTTGTTGGTGTCGAACCGTCGCGCCGTCGTATCACCGTCGTCGTCGTGTCGTCGCATTCTTCTCCATCATCAAGATCACCGCCACGACCATGATCATCATCATCATTAGCATCATCATCATCGTCGTCGTCGCCGTCGTCGTTGTTGTCGTGGTATCGTGACCATCGTCATCATCTCCACCATCATACTTGGCTTCTGCACCACCATCATTATGGTCTCCATGATCCTCAGCATCACCAAACTCGTCGTCGGTGTCGTCGTCGTCGTCGCCGTCGCCGTCGTCGCGGTCGTCATCA
>CAUYUJ010015662.1:5000-22500 GCA_963575745.1 Prorocentrum cordatum
GCAATGAGCATCGCGGGCGGAGCTCAAATGGGTTACTCAAACCTCACACAAGAAAACTAACAAAATACTCTGCGCAACCAACGTTAGCGGAAACGATTGAACCTGACAGAAGTTGGGTGACCCCTACTTGCAAGAACAACACCGCCCACAAATGGTGGCGAACCCTCAGACGCTGGGCTGGGTCGCGGGCCGGGTCGTGGGCGGGTCGCGGGCCGGGTCGCGGGCGGGTCGCGGCTGGGTCGTGGACGGGTCGCGGCGTGGGTCGCGGGTGGGTCGCGGGTGGGTCGCGGGCCGAGTCGCGACGACGACGACGACGACGACGACGACGACGACGACGACGACGACGACGACGACAACAACAACAACAACGACAACAACAACAACAACTACAACAACAACAACAACAACAACCACAACAACCACAACAACCACAATAACAACAACAACAACAACAACAACAACAACAACAACAACAACAACCACAACCACAACCACAACCACAACAACAACAACAACAACAACAACAACAATCATTTTACCCGAACGCTCAGTGTTCTCCCCAGTGCCAGGGTTTTCTTGCGACACCAGCCAATACCCCCACTTCGTGGGGGGGCCGTTCAAGCTCTACCAAATATCCAAACGACTCTTCGAGACCACCCACACCCAGCTTCCCGCCCTATGACGTTGGGACACTTCACTTCGTGGCGTGCGGACGACCCTGGCTACTACACTGGCGTGGGGTACACACCCACAGAGGTTGATCACATCTGTTACATATGATGTGGTACACGGTACACGTGAGATGGTACGCAGTGCCAAGATAGTTGGTCACATTTTTGGGGCAAATTCGTGGGGATGCGATTACAGAAGTACATGTGTTACACTGATGTTATACAGTCCCAAGGATGACGCATGCATTGCTCATAGACTCATGGCGCTATGATCCTAACTCTCAGTGCCCAACGCGCGCGTGCACAGCCAGACGGAGGGAGAGAAACACATGTATACAAGGTTCGTGACATACGCACGGTCCACCATGTTGTAAACGATCGCATGCACGGTAAGTTCTGAAATTATACGTATGTACAAGCAGACATGCGAGGGAGAAAGGGAGATGGCCATCGACAGTTCCAATACGGCTCCAAGGCGGAAGAGGGGGAGGAGGAGCAGGACAAGGAGGAAAGGAGAGAAGCGAGAAAGGAAGAACGCAGACGGCGCGGCTCTGGACACAAAGGGGTGCCATACTTTCTCCTGCTTTCGCAAACAGGTCCAGTCACACGTAGGGGTATACTCAACCGAATGGTCTTCGCATCCAGAAGCATACTAAAGGCGCGACGCATCGTCGTCTGCGATGGCGCGGAGCGGGCGCGTGGGTGCCCGGCTGCCTGGCTGATACACGTGCGGGCCTGGCTGATACCCGTGCGGTCCCAGATGCCCAATGAGATTGCCGATACGCCTGCTGGCGGGAAGGCCGGTGCTTGCATACGGCAGTGCTACCGCGAGCACGTTGTGGACCTGCGGTGGCAAGGCCTGGGCACGCAAAGACCCTTTTGACAGAAATGTTTAAAAAGTGGTGTGTTTCCTATGAATCCGCAAGAGCGCGCGGAAGGACATTTTGACAATTTGTTCTTAAAAAAACCATTGGGTTTTTGATGTTTTTATTTTAAAATCGCTACGAAACCTAAGGTTTTGGAAGGATTTCGTCTTGCGAGCGCGAATGTCCACTTTACCTTATTTTTTGCAAGGGATTCTTGAAATTTGATCAACTAAGAACAAGAATTTTCATTTTCTATTGTTTTTTGCAAGGGAAAACGAGCGTCAACAAAAAACCGGATCCGGGGGTAATCCACTTTTCTGAAGCTTTCGCAGAAAAATGATGAAAATGTAGCTGCGGCCTAGGTTTTGGGCGGGGGGCGTGCACCAGGGGGTCCAACAATAATAATTCTTTAGAAGTAATAGTGTTCAACAACAACAATCACTTTACCCGAACGCTCAGTGTTCTCACCAGTGCCAGGGTTTTCATGCGACGCCAGCCAATACCCCCACTTTGTGGGGGGGCAGTGCAAGCTCTACCAAATATCCACACGACTCTTCGCCACCACCCACACCCAGCTTCCCGCCCTATGACGTTCGGACACTTCACTTCGTGGCCTGCGGACGACCGTGGCTACTACACTGGCGTGGAGTACACACCCACAGAAGTTGTTAAGACACGCTAGAAATTGTTAAACCCCCGGTGTTTTTCGAGGACCTACGGTGCGATTCGTGTGATTTTATGATGCGCGGTGCTAAAATTCTTAAGAACCCAATGGTTTTTGGAGATTTCGGCGTGCGCGCGCGAAGAAAAAACGAATGTGTCCCGCATGGTATTATTTGACAGGGATGATGGCCCTGGCAGGTGCGCAACCGTTGTCGCAGAAGTTCGAAAAAGTTGCTCGCAAAAGCCCGTTTGACAGAAATGTTTAAAAAGTGTTGGTTTTCCTACGAATCCGCAAGAGCGCGCGGGATGAGATTTTGACATTTGTTTGTTGAAAAACCATTGGTTTTTTGATGTTTTTATGTTAAAATCGTTCCGAACACTAAGGTTTTGGAAGGATTTCGTCTTGCGCGCGCGAATGTCCACTTTACCTTATTTTTTGCAAGGGATTCTTGAAATTTGATTATATTAGAACAAGAAATGTCATTTTATAGTGTTTTTTGCAAGGGAAAACGGATTACAACAAAACAACCGGATCTGATGACATCGTTTACCTGAGGCTTCCTCACGAAAATGATGAAAATGTAGCTGCGGCCTAGGCGGCGCAGGGGGGGCCGTGCACCAGGGGTCCCAACAATAATTATTCTTTAGAATTAATAATGTTCAACAACAAACTGTTCACTCTTACTGGCACGCGTGTCTTGCATTCCGTATACCCCAACCCTCGATACCCGGCCACTGCGTCTTCGATTGCAACCCCTTTCGGGGGGGGAATATTTTCCTTGTCGGCCACCGACTGAACTGCGCAGAAATTTCGAGCGAGAGCGCCGTTCCTGAATTCGGGGGCCTCTCTGGCCAAAGGCTCTCGGAATACCGATGGAGAAATATCGAACGGGAGTCCTTGTCGCCGTGTCCGGGCCTCCACCAACTTGCCTGAATTACGGAAAAGTCTCGAGCGAGAGCGCCATTCCTAAGTTCGGGGGCCTTCTTGGCCAGGGGCTCTCGGAGTAAATCGTGAGGAAGTATCGAGCAGGAGCCCTTGTCGTCGTGGCTGGGCCTCCGCCATCTTAATTGAATTGCGAGGACGTCACGAGCGAAAGCGCCGTTCCTGAGTTCGGGGCGTCTGGGGTAAATTGTGAGGAAGTATCGAGCGGGAGTCGTTGTTGTCGTAGCTGGGCCTCCAAGGGCCCACACTTAGGCTCAAGCCAACGCTCGAGAGCCAGACTCGTTTTCAGAGAAAATGTAGCCGGCGTCGAGGCAAGTAGCACGTGTGTGCCCAGGTTCATACAGAAAAAACTGAAAGGGCGTTTGAAGAAGGAAGACACAATGACGGCGGGATCGGAGATGGAGAAGGGGAAGCTGGGGCGGCGCCACCAGGGCGTGCCTAAGAGAAGGGGAAGAGGCAGGAGGTGAACGCATAAGAATCTAAGATCGAGTAAGAGCCGCCCCCAAAGGATGGGGGATCGAGCAGGAGAATCGACGAGGGCAAGTGGGGTTGCCACACCTTGCGATGTGTGTACCAGGGCCCCCCAGGAAGCCTCAGGAGGCCCGACTTGGATACCGCAAGAGGCTCCAGGAGGCCCCAGGATTTTGAGTGTTGTGTGGGTGCGTGTGTGTGTGATGTGTGCTGTGTTGTGCGTGTTTTCTGTGCGTTGTAGGTCTTGTGTGTGTTATATTTGTCTAGTGTGTGATGCGTTGGGTGTGAGTTGTGTCTCTGTGAGCACATTCAGTTCTGAGGCCCCAGGAGGCACCAGGAGGCCCCAGGCGGCATCAAGAGGCCCCAGGAGACCCCAGGAGGCTCCAGGAGGCCCCAAGAGGCTCCAGGAGACCGCAGGCCCCAGGAGGCCCCAGGAGGTTCTAGGAGACCCCCAGGAGGCTCCGAGGCGGGATCTGGGGTACCAGAAAATACAGAAAGCCCCAGGAGGCCCCAGGAGGTTCCAGGAGGCCCCCAGGAGGCTCCGAGGCGGGGTCTGGGGTACCAGAAGGTACGTCGGGGCTCGATTTTGGGATGACGTCTCAGGCGAAACCGCCATTCTCTGAGAATCGGGGTCAAAATCATTGAAAATACAATGTGCGTTTGAAGGTTTTATCCTAGAATGTTGAAATTCCCATAGGTTTTTGGACCCTGACGTCACGATCTGTGTGAGGTGTGCCACCGATTTTCAGAATTTCGAGGATGTCCCTAGCGAAACGGCCAGGAAAATCGCGAACGACGCGGCGCGTACGCATTTATCGCCTCTGAGCTCTACTCCCTCGGAAAGGTGCATATGAAAATTATTATTTAGACATGAGTACTCAACAACAACAACAACACCAACAACAACAACAACCAACATCAACAATCATTTTACCCGAACGCGCGGTGTTCTCCCAGTGCCAGGGTTTTCATACGACACCAGGCAATACCCCCACTTCGTGGGGGGGCATTACAAGCTCTACCAAATATCCAAACGACTCTTCGCGACACCCAAACCCAGCTTCCCGCCCTATGACGTTGGGACACTTCACTTCGTGGCGTGCGGACGACCGTGGCTACTACACTGGCGTGGGGTACACACCCACAGAACTTGGTCACTTATTCGGGGCGCGCATGTGCCCAGCATGGTGCAATTGTGCCATACAATACATAATACAGAGAGACAGAGAGAGAGACAGCTCGAAAAAGTTGCAGAAGTTCGCAAAAGTTGCTCGCAAAAGCCCGTTTGACAGAAATGTTTAAAAAGTGTTGGTTTTCCTACGAATCCGCAAGAGCGCGCGGGATGAGATTTTGACATTTTTTGTTGAAAAACCATTGGTTTTTTGATGTTGTTATGTTAAAATCGTTCCGAACACTAAGCTTTTGGAAGGATTTCGTCTTGCGCGCGCGAATGTCCACTTTACCTTATTTTTTGCAAGGGATTCTTGAAAATTGATTATATTAGAACAAGAAATGTCATTTTATAGTGTTTTTTGCAAGGGAAAGCGGGGGGGAACAAAACAACCGGATCTTGATCACAACGAATTACCTGAGGCTTCCTCACGAAAAATGATGAAAATGTAGCTGCGGCCTAGGCGGCGCAGGGGGGCCGTGCACCAGGGGCCCCAACAATAATTATTCTTTAGAATTAATAATGTTCAACAACCACAACCACAACCACAACCACCACAACAACAACAACAACAACAACAACAATCATTTTACCCGAACGCTCAGTGTTCTCCCCAGTGCCAGGGTTTTCTTGCGACACCAGCCAATACCCCCACTTCGTGGGGGGGCCGTTCAAGCTCTACCAAATATCCAAACGACTCTTCGAGACCACCCACACCCAGCTTCCCGCCCTATGACGTTGGGACACTTCACTTCGTGGCGTGCGGACGACCCTGGCTACTACACTGGCGTGGGGTACACACCACAGAGGTTGATCACATCTGTTACATATGATGTGGTACACGGTACACGTGAGATGGTACGCAGTGCCAAGATAGTTGGTCACATTTTTGGGGCAAATTCGTGGGGATGCGATTACAGAAGTACATGTGTTACACTGATGTTATACAGTCCCAAGGATGACGCATGCATTGCTCATAGACTCATGGCGCTATGATCCTTACTCTCAGTGCCCAACGCGCGCGTGCACAGCCAGACGGACGGAGAGAAAACACATGTATTAAAGGTTCGTGACATACGTTGCGTAAACGATGCATGCACGGTAAGTTCTTTCTTAAAAAACCATTGGGTTTTTGATGTTTTTATGTTAAAATCGCTACGAAACCTAAGGTTTTGGAAGGATTTCGTCTTGCGAGCGCGAATGTCCACTTTACCTTATTTTTTGCAAGGGATTCTTGAAATTTGATCAACTAAGAACAAGAATTTTCATTTTCTATTGTTTTTTGCAAGGGAAAACGAGCGTCAACAAAAAACCGGATCCGGGGGTAATCCACTTTTCTGAAGCTTTCGCAGAAAAATGATGAAAATGTAGCTGCGGCCTAGGTTTTGGGCGGGGGGCGTGCACCAGGGGGTCCAACAATAATAATTCTTTAGAAGTAATAGTGTTCAACAACAACAACAACAACAACATCAACAACAACAACAACAACAACAACAACAACAACAACAACAACAACAACAACAACAACAACAACAACAACAACAACAACAACACCAACAACAACAACAACAACAACAACAACAACAACAACAACAACAACAACAACAACAACAACAACAACAACAGCAGCAGCAGCAGCAGCAACAACAACAACAACAAACAAAATAATGTTAAGACTGTTCGCCCTTACATGCTCGAGTGTCCAATAACGCGTATTTCCCAAACCCTCGATACCCGCCCTCTTCGTCTTCGATCGAACCCCTTTTGGGGGGTATACCTTTTCTTCCCTGCAGGCCGGGCCCCGGCAAGCGGCGGGGCGGCCGCGGACCGTCGGCCTGGCCAGCGGCAGCGCTGATCGGCGGGCGGCCGCGGACCGTCGACCCGACCCCAAGAGGGACGGACAGGGGACCGACCACGACGACGACGACGACGACGACGACGACGACGACGACGACGTCGAAGACGACGGCGACGACGACGACGACGGCGACGACGAAAAAGCGAGAGCGAGAGAGAACGACAGCAGGGCCACGAAGGGCACGAAGTAGGCCACGAAGGGCGACAGCGGGACACGAAGGGAATGCGTATGGGGCCACGAAGAGTGCGAACGAGCGGGGGCCACGAAGTGCAGATAATGCGGGGCCACAGAAGGCAACTATGGGGCCACTGAGGGTAGCAACTGGGCCACGTAGGACAATGAGGGGGACACAAATGGCGACAGCGGGGCCACGAAGGCATGCACATGGGGCCACAACGGGCGCGACTCCTGGGTGCCTGGGTGTCGGGAGCGCGGCGCTTGGGCAAATTGCAGGAAATTCCAACGCAAGGCTATTCTTCAGTAAGTTGCAAGCAAGTCTCCAGCGAGAGCGCGACTCCAGAGCTCCGGGAGAGCGATTCCTGAATGAATTGTAAGAAAGTCCCAAGCGAGAGCGCGATTCCTGAATAAAATGCGAGGAAGTCTCGGGTGGGAGCGGGGGTCCTGCCTAAATTGTAAGGAAGTCTCAGGCGGGAACCGTTGTTGTTGTAACCCGGGGGCCAGGGGTCCAGTTTGAGCAGGAAGACTTTCCCTGTCAAAAAACAGGGTGCGAGCGTCGAGGGGCACACTTTAAATGAGAAAAACAATATGCATCGGTGGGGGGGGATCAACAATAATTATTCTTCAGGAAATAAGAATTCAACAACAACAACAACAACAACCACCACCACCACCACAACAACAACAACAACAACAACAACAACAACAACAACAACAACAACAAGGTCAAGGCCGTCATGAGAGACGCGTCCCGACGCGCTCGCTCTGACCGCCTCGACTACTAGTACTCAAGGCGGACAACAAGGTCGCCGTTGCTAGCCCCCCCCCCCCCAGCAACCCAGCAACCCAGCAACCCAGCAACCCAGCAACCCAGCAACCCGACAAAAAAAAAACCTTTCCTTATGTCCGCCCAACGAAACCCCAAGCAGGTTCCGACGTTTGCTCCGGCGAGGCTCCGGGACGGAGGCCCTACAGGATACTATAGGATCCTATGGGATTCCTATTGGATCTCATAGGATCCTATAGGATTCCTATAGGATCCTATAGGATCCCTATACGTTTTCTACACGTGTCATATATGTTTCCTGTGTGTTTACTATCGGTGTTCTATATGTTTCCTATATGTCGTCTATAAGCTTCCTATATCATTCCTATATGTTTTCTTGAAGTTTTCCAACGTTTCTTATATATGTTCTATAGGTGCTCTATATGTTCCCTAAATGTCTTCTATAGGTTTCCTCTATGATTCCTATTATTTTTTCTATAAGTTTCCCAACGTTTCTTATATATGTTCTATAGGTGTTCTACATGTGTCCTATATGTTTTCAACTGGTTTTCTATAGGCTTCCTATTTGTTTCCTATGTATTTCCTATATGTGTGTTAAATACTTTCTATATGTGTACTATATATATATATATTATATTGGTTTCTATAGGTTTCCCTGTGGAGCTCCCTGTGGGGCCAGGGCCACGATCCTGGAGAGGGGTGTGCCGAAATGAAGCTTCGGTGGAGCTCCCTGTGGGGCCACGGCCACGATCTTCGAGAGGGGTGTGCCGAAATGAAGCTTCGGTGGAGCTCCCAGTGGGGCCAGGGCCAAGATCCTCGAGAGGGGTGTGCCGAAATGAAGCTTCGGTGGAGCTCCCTGTGGGGCCAGGGCCACGATCCTCGAGAGGGGCACGGGAAATGAAAGCTTCGTGGAGTGTTCTATGGGACAGGTCCCGATCATCGAGAGGGGTGTGCCGAAATGAAGCTTCGGTGGTGCTCCCTGTGGGGCCAGGGCCACGATCCTCGAGAGGGGTGTGCCGAAATGAAGCTTCGGTGGAGTGCTCTGTGGGGCCAGGGTCAAGATCCTCGAGAGCGGTGTGCCGAAATAGAGTTTCGGTGGAGCTCCCTGTGGGGCCAGGGCCACGATCCTCGAGAGGGGTGTGCCGAAATGACACTTCGGTGGAGCTCCCTGTGGGGCCAGGGCCACGATCCTCGAGAGGGGTGTGCCGAAATGAAGCTTCGGTGGAGCTCCCTGTGGGGCCAGGGCCACGATCCTCGAGAGGGGTGTGCCGAAATGAAGCTTCGGTGGAGCTCCCTGTGGGGCCAGGGCCACGATCCTCGAGAGGAGTGTGCCGAAATAGAGCTTCGGTGGAACTCCCTGTGGGGCCAGGGCCACGATCCTCGACAGGGGTGTGCCGAAATGAAGCTTCGGTGGAGCTCCCTGTGAGGCCAGGGCCAAGATATCCTCGTACAGGGGTGGTGGTCCGAAATGAAGCTATCGGTAGCTCCCCTGTGGGCCAGGGCCACGATCTCGAGAGGGGTGTACCGAATGAAGCATTCGGTGGAGCTCCCTGTGGGGCCAGGGCCACGATCCTCGAGAGGGGTGTGCCGCTCTGAGAGCTTCGTTGGAGCTCCCGTGGGGCCAGGCCAACGGTCCCGAAGGGGTGTGCCGAAAATGAAGCTTCGTGTCAGCTCCCTGTGGGGACACGGGCCGCTGAACTGGGTGAGAGTGGTGGGGGAAATGAAAGCTTTCGGTGGAGCCCTCCCTGTGGGGCCAGGGCCACGATCCTCGAAAGGATTGTGCCGAAATGCGGCTTCGGTGGAGCTCCCTGGTGTGCCATGGCCACGTCCTCGAGAGGTGTTGCCGAAATGACCCTTTCGTGGCGCTCCCTGTGGGGCCAGGGCCACGATCCTCGAGAGGGGTGTGCCGAAATGAAGCTTCGGTGGAGCTCGGCCCCACCGGTCCCACAGATCCGCCGCCGCCGCCGCGGCCGCGCCGTGGATGGGGGCTACATGCGGGGCGTAGCCCACTCCCAGGGGGGGGTGCCGAAGGCCGTTCGGGAGGGAGGGGGGGGTTGCTGGGTTGCTGGGTTGCTGGGGGGGGGGGGGGGGGCGACCTTGATGACCGCCACTTGTTCTCACAACGACAACAACAACACATTACACAACAACACACAACAACAACACACACAACAACAACAACACAGCACAGCACGGCAACAGCGTCAGCAGCAACAGCATGATCCGAGCAGCCGCGCAAGAAGAAGCGACAACAACGACAACAACAACAATTACAACAACAACAACAACAACAACAACAACAACAACAACAACAACAACAACAGCAACAGCAACGGCAACAGCAACAGCAGCAACAGCAGCCGCAGCAGCCGCAGCAGAAGAAGCAAACAACAACAACAACAACAACAACAACAACAACAACAACAACAACAATCATTTAAGACTGGGGACACTCCGTTCTCACCAGTGCCAGGGTTTTCATAGGAGGCGGGCAATACCCCCACTTTGTGGGGGGGCCGGTTCAAGCTCTACCAAATTTCCAAACGACTCTTCGCCACCACCCACACCCAGCTTCCCGCCCTATGACGTTCGGACACTTCACTTCGTGGCATGCGGACGACCGTGGCTACTATTCAGGGCCCCGCGGCCGACGACGACGGCGTGCGCGCGCGAAGAAAAAACGAATGTGTCCCGCATGGTATTATTTGACAGGGATGATGGCCCTGGCAGGTGCGCAACCGTTGTCGCAGAAGTTCGAAAAAGTTGCTCGCAAAAGCCCGTTTGACAGAAATGTTTAAAAAGTGTTGGGTTTCCTACGAATCCGCAAGAGCGCGCGGGATGAGATTTTGACAATTTTTTGTTGAAAAACCATTGGTTTTTTGATGTGTTTATGTTAAAATCGTTCCGAACACTAAGCTTTTGGAAGGATTTCGTCTTGCGCGCGCGAATGTCCACTTTACCTTATTTTTTGCAAGGGATTCTTGAAATTTGATTATATTAGAACAAGAAATGTCATTTTATAGTTTTTTTTTGCAAGGGAAAACGGATTACAACAAAACAACCGGATCTGGACCCCATCCACTTTTCTGAAGCTTTCGCGAAAAAATGATGAAAATGTAGCTGCGGCCTAGGCGCGGCGGGGGGGCCGTGCACCAGGGGTCCCAACAATAATTATTCTTTAGAATTAATAATGTTCAACAACAACAACGCAACGCAACAACAAGCAGAATCCACGCCTCGGAGTCCCATTTCAGACACGCGCCCAGTAACAGTGAATGACCGCTCGGCACCATACTCATATGTGTATAGCATATATACATACATTCATACACATATGAATAAACATATACAGTTTCATATACATATACATACACACCCAAATACATATACAAATACATACGCATATACAAATACCTATACATTTACATATGCCTACATATATGCAAATACATACGCCTATGCATGTACATATACATATGTAAATGCGTATGTATATACAAATACATATACATATACAGATACAAACACCTATACACATATACGTACGTATACAAATACAGATATATATATATATATATACAAATACATATACACATACACATACATATGCATATACCTAAACAGATACTGTACATAAAATCCTGTGACCCAGGACCAGAACCCAGGATGTGTCAAAAAACGGAGAAAAAAAACAAAACAAAAAAAAAAAAAGAGTTCCGAGGTCCGCGCAAAGTTCTGGGATCGGCGCTGGAAGCGCCGAAAATGGTGCGTCCAGCGCCAATGCAAGAAATCTGTGCGGACCTCCGAAAGTGCATGTTTATGCAGCTGTCCTTCTCCGACCACACACCATCCTGGGGCCCAGGGTGGCCCTAGCCAGGCATGATGGTGTACAGATGCCATCTGTGGACACTGCGCCTACAGTGCACAGCTTGCCCCCCCCGAGCGAACGGGAGGGCAGCAGGGCTGAAGTGGGCCGAAGAGGGGGGCACTCGCTGTCGACCGCTGATTTCGCCGACGGCTGGTTTCGCCCGGCTGGTTTCGCCGCCCAGCGAAACCGGTTCCGTCGGCGAAACCAGCCCCGTCGGCGAAACCAGCTCCTGTCGGCGAAAACAAATGCCGTCGGCGAAACAAGCTACCGTCGGCGAAACTGCCCGACCCGACCCGCCCGCTAAGGTCCGCCCGCCCGACCCGACCCGCCCGTTAGGGTTCGCGCGTGCTCGGTCGAGCGCGCGCTACACTTTAATGTCCCGCCCGCCCGCCCCGACCCGCCCGTCAAGGGTCCGCCCGCCCGACCCGACCCGACCCGCCCGCTAGGGTCCGCCCGCCCGACCCGACTCGCCCATTAGGGTTCGCGCGTGCTCGGTCGAGCGCGCCCCACACTTTGACGTCCCGCCCGCCCAACCCGCCCGTTAAGGTCCGCCCGCCCGATCCGCCCCGACCCGCCCGCTAGGGTCCGTCCCCCGCCCGACCCGCCTGTTAGGGTTCGCGCGTGCTCGGTCGAGCGCGCGCTACAATTTAATGTCCCGCCCACCCGACCCGACACGCCCGTCAGGGTCCACCCGCCCGACCCGACCCGACCCGCCCACTAAGGTCCGCCCGCCCGCGCGACCCGCGTTAGCTCGGTCGATCGTGCCCCACACTTTAATGTCCCGCCCGCCCGACCCAACCCGCCCGTTAGGGTCCGCCCGCCCGACCCGACCCGACCCGCCCGCTAGGGTCCGCCCGCCCGACCCGACCCGAACGTTCGGGCTCGCTTCGGCGAAACCAGCGCCGGCGAAACCAGCCGCCGGCGAAACCAGCGGGGCGAAACCAGCGGGGCGAAACCAGCGCTGGCGAAACCAGCGCCGGCGAAACCAGCCGTCGGCGCAACCAGCGGGGCGAAACCAGCGCCCGCGAAACCAGCGCTGGCGAAACCAGCTCATGCCGACTCGCTCAAGGGGGGGAGACACAAACCTGTGGAGAAAAACATACACACACAAAAAAAAAAAAACACTGACCGGTGTGTTTTTTCCACAGACCTGTGAGTGTCGGTCGATGTCAACTCCGTCCCTCCCTCCCTCCCTCCCTTCTCCTCCTCCCTCCCTCCCTCCTCCTCCCTCCTCCTGCTCCCTCCCTCCCTCCCTCCTCCTCCCTCCTCCTCCCTCCTCCTCCCCTCCTCCCGCCTCCTCCCTCCTCCTCCCTCCCAGCAGTCGACGTTCCCCCCCCCCCCTGGGCCAGACCCCCCCCTCCCTGCAGGCGCCCCTGAGCAGGGCGCGGGAAGGACAAGAGCAGCCAGGTCTGCGCAGGATCGGATCGCGAAATCGGATCGGATCGCGAAAGGATCGAATCGCCAGCGAATCGTCCCGCATCGGGTCGGTATCGAATCGCCGCGCCCCGCTTCCGGCTGACCCTGGCCGATGCCAGTGAGCAGAGCCGGATCGCATCGAACTGGAATCGCGGCCCCAGCCGGCGCATCGAATCGCATCGAATCGGGTCGTGGGCGGCCCTGGCAGCGTCAGGCGGAGCTGTGGAGGAATTCCTCCTCCTCCTCCTCCTCCTCCTCCTCCTCCTCCTCCTCGTCGCCTGGGTATGTCGAGGCACGTGTACAGCATCTGCTCGAACTCCTGCCGGTCCACCTCCCCGCTGCCGTCCGTGTCGAACCTGTCGAAGCGCCTCCGCGCGTCGCGGCGGGCGTCACTGCTCCGTTGGGGGCCAACAAAAAGATACACCACCACGTCGATTCCTCCTCTCTCCTCTGTCCAGCGAGAGGGAGAGGGGGAGGGAGATGGTGGTGGTGTCTAATTTCGGGCCCCCCATCCGTTACTGCGCCCCCGCGACGATCGGAGTGCCAGGATGCTGTCGCTAGCTGCCTGGCAGGGCTTGCCTTCCAGCGCTGTCCCCCCGCCCAACCCCCCCTCGCAGCGGCAGACCCGGGTCCGAATCGGTGGGCATCGAATCAGAAAAAATGGGATCGGGTCGGAGCGCTTCTCGGATCGGCCGCACGGGCGCGCAGTCGGAGCCGAATCGGACCGACCTCGCCAGGATGCGCAACAGCGCCATGCAAGCATTTGTCCGCATCGGATTGCTGGGACGACATCGACATCGAATCAGATCGAACCGTCCGAAATCGACATCGACTTCGGTCGATCGGATTGAAATTGACCATGCAGGTCAAAAGTCAACCCCTCGTTGGGCCCCCTACATCTGTTCCAAGACGGTCTAAGACCACCTCGGTTGCCGCAGGCAGCTGGACAACCAGAGGTCTAGTTTGACGCCATTCAGCGCACCGGGCGAGTATCCAGTGCCAAGGGGGTCTCCCCGCCATTCAGCGCAAGGCAAAAACAGATGCCGAAAGCGGAGCCCAGAGGTGCGGAGGAGGTCCCAAAAACTGTTCTACAGGGCTACGTGCAAAATGCTGGTCGCCTACACCTTTCACAGATCAGCGGGACCACGTTGCCATTAAGGAGCTTAGTGCTTAGTGCTACTCGCGGTGGCATTGTGCTCCCGCCCCCCTTCGGTTCCGCAAGGATCGACCATCCCCTAGCCCCAGTTGCTCAAGAACCCCGTCCAGCTACTCAAGGATGCCCCCCGCCCGTTAAACGTCCCAAGGAACCCTATCACTTGACTTCAAGTTGCTGCTGAATGTATTTCGCGTTTACGGGGTCTACGACTGTTATTCGCTTGCAATTGGCTTGCCACTTGTGCGTTGGTTTTGTGTTTGGATCTGCTTTGTAATTAGATTGCCTTTGGTTTGCCTGTGGCTTACGAGTCGCCGACTTCTCGCTTTGCCGTTAGTAGAGCTTGCCAGCTCAGCCTACCACTAATGTGCCTCTGCAGCTGCTTCTGGTCTGCCGACCATCAGATTGCTGTGAGCGTGGTGCTGACCCACATTTGATGTTGCCTCTGACCTTTGCCTTTCGCTTGCTCACGACATTCGGGTGTTGCTAGAAGTACCCTTGGCCCAAGGTGCCCCCAGCTCTTCGCTCCATTTTGAGCCCCTGGGGCCCTCTGGGCCTCGTGAGGGGTGCTCTGGAGGCCGCTTGGGGTACCCCTAGAATCCTGGGGGCACCTTGGCCTAGGGGCCACTTCTAGCAACACCCGAGACGCGCCTCTGATCTGCTCGGGGCCTGCCGTCGGCACCGCCCTCTGCCCGCCCACCGCGCGCCCTCTGCCCATCGCCCTGCCCATCACGCTGCTGCGGTGGCAGGGATGTGTCCACATCTGCCGCCTGGGTGACGACGTGCTGGTGCCCCTGCGGGTGGTGGATATGGATATGGATATGGATATGGATATGGATATGGATATGGATATGGATATGGATATGGATATGGATATGGATATGGATACGGATATATCTATATATATATATATATATATGTATACATACATAGAAACATACATACATACATACATACATACATACATACATACATGCACGCATGCATGCATGCATACATGCATACATACATACATGCATGCATGCATGCATACATACATACACACATACATACATACATGCATACATACCTACATACATACATGCATACATACATGCATACATGCATGCATGCATGCATACATGCATACATACATACATGCATGCATGCATGCATACATACATATCTACATACATATATACAGACATGCATAAATACATGTATACATGAATGCACACATACACACACATACATACATACATACATACATACATACATACATGCATGCATACATACATACATACATATATACATACATACATACATGCATGCATGCATGCATGCATGCATGCATACATACATACATACATACATACCTACATCAATACATACATACATACACATAGACGTGCATGCATACACACACAAATCCATACATACATACATACATGCATGCATGCATGCATACATACATGCATACATGCATACATGCATGCATGTATACATACATCCATGCATACATGCATGCATACATGCATAGATACATACAAACATACATACATACATGCATACGTTCATACATGCATACATGCATACATGCATACATACATACATACATGCAAGGCCCTCAGGGCCCCGAGTGTATCCATCCATATTCACCTCCTGTGGGGGTCCGCGAAGATCGATGCCCTAGGCGGTGGTTATGGATCAATTCCCGCCTCGGAGCTGTGCCCGACACCGCCTGCCGCTCAGGGACCCCGCCTGTGCCCGCGGGCCGCCACCGAAGAGCAGGAGAGCAGCGAGGAGGAGCGAGGAGGGGGAGGAGGAGGAGGAGGAGGAGGAGGAGGAGGAGGAGGAGGACCCCGCCTGTGCCCGCGGGCCTGTTTCTCCCGCCCGCCCCGCAGCCCGCCCCTTCGCGCCGCGGCGGCTGCCGCGCGCCCGCGCCGCGTTCGCGCCGCGCGCAGCCGCCGCGCCCGCGCCGCCGCCCACCACCGCGAGGAGGCCGTGGGCCGCCACCTGCAATTGGGCCCAGGGACACACAAATAAATGCATACAAGTCCCAGAACTCCACAATATAATCGCACATGTTATGGGTTTTCGTCTTCCCCCTCACTTCCCACGTGTTCCAAGATTTTCTTGGGGATCGACGATCAGTTGTGTCTGTGTGCTCTTCCCCCTCCTGAACCTGCGTCAACTCCGCGCACACGCCCGGCCAGAGGCGCCGCGGCGCCCCGACCTGCTGCAGCAGCGCCTCCACCTGCAGCCCGCCGGCGGGCGTGCCGCGCGCGGGCCGCGAGGCCAAGGGCGTGCCGGGGGCCGCCGCGCACAGTGCGGAGACCGCCGCGGCCGCGAAGGGGCTGAGGAGCACGCCCTCGTCGCCGCCCCCCGACGCCTCCTCGCCGTCCTCGCCCTCGCCACCGCCGGCCTCGTCCTCCTGGGACGCCACCTCCTCCTCCTCGCCCTCTTCTGCGTCGCTCGCGCCCGGCCCCGGGGGATGGCTCATCATGTGCCCGCGCCGGGAGTTCCCCAGGCAATGCAGCAGCCGCATGCCTCGGCGGCGCAGGCGTGGGGCCCGAGGGCTTGGGGCCTCAACTGCGAACGGCCTCAGACAAAACAAAACAAAAAACTCAGCTTGGGGCCGTGTCCTCACGGAGCCCATCACTCACGGCGCCGATCCCAAACACCCGACGACGCGATCTTGTCGGCGCGCCGTCCCCAGGACGTCCCGACCCACTTCCCCCGGTCCAGCCTTTCGCCCTGCAGCCACTTCTGATGGCCCTGGGGACCGACAGAGGGCCTCAAAGGCCGAAATCGAGTGACAACGCCAGGATTGCAACATCTGTCGTGAACAACAAATGGATACAGCTGCTTCGCAAGCCTCTGGGGGACCAGAATGTCGAGCAGAGTTTCGAAGATCATCCAGAAGCTCGAACAGAATTCCGAAGAGAGTCCACTGGTGGCGACGGGCGCCTCCCAGCAGGCCCGGCGGGCCGAAAGCGAGGGAAGGGCGCTGTGCTGGCGTTGGTACCTCTTCCTACTGTAAAAGTCGAGTAGGAGATCGGCAACCGAATTGATCGACCCCCGAAGTAGACCTTGCGTCGACCCCTTACAAACAACACAAAAACGTATAACGTCTGTAGATCTACGCGTATTATTCCTGTTCTCGTAGACTCGACTGAAAACAGATATGGGGTATATCAATTATTAAGTTGATTTCCTACTCGATGATTAGCGCCGGAAATCTGGAACCTCTGAACAACGACGGAAGGGCACGGGCAATGGAATCCTCCTCCTCCAAGTCCTCCGTCTCTTCTCCCTCCCCCTAGGCAAGACAGACACTGCGCGCGACTGATCCAGCTACGTGCAATGCTGAAAAAAGCCAGACGAGATTACAAACGACGTGGGCAGTATCGAGCACTTGCAACACAGCATGCACATTGGCATGCCTGTACTCACCCCTCCCCAACCTGACCCGCA
>CAUYUJ010015662.1:32500-47500 GCA_963575745.1 Prorocentrum cordatum
GAGGACGACGAGGACGGCCACGACGGCCCCACGGCGGCCCGCCGCTGATTCAAACCGAGTACCCACCACAACTGGACGGTTGGGAGAAATATCCGGGCGAAAGACCCATCCATATGCAAATGTGAATACTGTTGTTGTGAGTATCACCTTCGGCGCAATGCGAACCCTGGCACATGGGCCTTCCCTGGAGCTCCCTACGGAACCAAGAAATGAGTAAGGGTGTGCCGACATGTAGCACCAACGCAATGCAGACCTTGGCATTTGGACCTTAACTGGGAATCCCTTTGGGACCACGAAGCGTGCGAGGGGTGTGCCGAGATAGACATGCGGAGGGCAAAGGCAATGGCGGGAGGAGGGAAGAGGCGGAGAGGAGGAGGAGGTGGGAGACGCGGAGCGCTATCTTGTCAACACGAAGACCCACCACCACAAGATGGTTGGGAACAATACGAACTGTACTTCGCAACGAAATCTGGATCATGCGCTGGCACCCGGGGAACACATTGCATTGGCAAAAAAAAAAAAAAAAAAAAAAAAAAAACGTTGGAGGGTGCTGGCATGTTGCGTGCTGTGCGCAGTCTAGGCACACATCGTGTTGACCACTCCGCGGCAGTTTTGCATGTGTTTTCGACAAGCACGGTGGGCGGCGACACGTTTCCCGATGTGCGCAGGCGCACCTGGCACACCCTGCGCGTGCCCCGCACGTGGCGCACCTAGCGCGGCTGGAGCACGCGGCACACTTAGCGCACGTGGGGCACGTCGTGCATCTGGCGCACATGGCGCGCCTAGCACGCTTGGGCCCCAGGGGCGCCTGGCGCGCCTGGCACGCGTGGCGCACCTCGCCTCAGCGTCGCGCACCTGGGGTCTGTATTGGTTCCCAGAAGCTACCCAGCCAAAGACGACCGCTGAATATACAGAGACTCGGGTGCTACTTATGTGTTGGGAGGGCGGGTGGGAGTGAGCCAACCAGCCCGCGTCCGGAAGAGGTGTCCTGACCCCCCCCACTGGGTCTGGACGGGGCGGCACACAGGCCGTGAGAGCGGCCAAAAAGGCCTCAGCGAGAAGGCATGAACAACTGATTCTTCTTCAGTTCGTGGTCACTTTTTGGTCGCCGGCAACACAACTAAGGGACTCCCCCTGTCTCGATCGATAAATAACCTTCCAGATGGCCCCAAGACTGCCGAAAGGCCCTCAACGAAGCTCCGAAGGCCCCGAAAAAAGGCCCAGGAGGCCCCCCCAAACGCCCCAAGAGGCCCCCAAAGAGCCAGCAAGAATCCCCCAAGACGCCCCAAGATGTCTCTAAGAGGCTCCCAGGAAAGAGACCCCAGGAGACCCAAAGGAAGCATCCAAGGGGCCGCTGGCCCGCACAGGCCCCCGAGATCTCCAAATGACGGCGCGTTCCCCCGGTCAAGACAGCTCCTCTGGGCATCGTGCCTGAATTGGCTGGTGGGGATACGCGAAGCGCTGAGAGGCCCAAGAAAGGCGAGACGCCCAAAAACCTCCAGCCCAGACATCCGATGTCTTGATTTGTTCAACACGGTGTCCTGGAAGTCTCCACTCTTTCCCCAGGGTTGGTTCTCAATCCCGAATCGTTGTTCGACGGTCCCGGGGCCCGGCGATGGCCCCTGGAGATAGGAAATGGCAAAAAATGAACCTGAAGAAAGACCCAACCATATGCAGGTGTGAGTACCGCAAGTGTGATTTACTTATTCGGTGGTGATCTCTATGAGGCAACGAACCGTGCTAGGGGGGTGCCGAAATGAATTACGTAGGGAGACTGAGCGCGGGTGAATATGAGCGCGAATGCGCTTGACTGTGAAAGAATCTGCGCGCGAGCGAGTCGACGTGCATGAATGCGACTATGACAAAGCATGGTGTACTTGTATATGAACGTCAATAATTCGAGAACGACTGCCTCTGAGTACTCGTGACGCTGGGCGTGGCCGCCGCGAGGAGCTTCCCCGGGACTCCCCGACGGCATCGCCCGCGCGCCGCGACGCCAATGTCGGCGCGCCCCCCCGCGAGGATCGCGCCCGCTTCCTCCCCTGTGTTTACTCCCTCTTTGCCCGCGCACTCAAAAGTCCAAGGCTGCGGGCGCAGCGCAGCGCGGAGTCCCCGCGACGCGCGCAGGTCGCCCCAGAGGGGTCCCAGCAACATGCGCGGGTCGTCCGCTGCGCGGAGCAAAGAGAGCTAGCTGGCTGGCTGATAGCGGGCAAAGCTCTTGCCGCTGGGCAAAGCGACGACGGGCGAGCGACGCGCAGAAATCCGACGGCCTCCGACGGAGGTGTAATGGGGGGGGGAGACGCATGCGGACTGCGCCACGGGGACCTTCGGTGGAGCTCCCTATGGGGCCACAACACGCTGTACTGGGTGGGGGAACCGCATGCGGACTGCGCCAGGGGGACATTCGGTGGAGCTCCCTATGGGGCCACGAAACGCTGTACTGGGTGAGGGAATCGCATGCGGACTGCGCTACGGGGACCTTCGGTGGGGCTCCCTATGGGGCCACGAAACGCTGTACTGGGTGGGGGAGACGCATGCGGACTGCGCCACGGGGACCTTCGGTGGAGCCCCTATGGGGCCACGGAACGCTGTGCTGGGTGGGGGAGACGCATGCGGACTGCGCCACGGGGACCTTCGGTGGCGCTCCGTATGGGGCCACGAACCGCTGTTCTGGGTGAGGGAGACGCATGCGGACTGCGCCACGGGGACCTTCGGTGGAGCCCCTTATGGGGCCACGAAACGTTAGGGTGGCGCCACGGTGACCTTCGGTCGAGCTCCCTATGGGGCCACGAAACACTGTACTGGGTGAGGGAGACGCATGCGGACTGCGCCACGGGGACCTTCGGTGAAGCTCCTTTGAAGCCACGAAGCGCTGTACTGGGGGGGGAGACGCATGCGGACTGCGCCACGGGGACCTTCGGTGGGGCTCCATATGGGGCCACGAAACGCTGTACTGGGTGAAGGAGACGCATGCGGACTGCGCCACGGGGACCTTCGGTGGAGCCCCATATGGGGCCACGAAACGCTGTACTGGCTGGGAGAGACGCATGCGGACTGTGCCACGGGGACCTTCGGTGGAGCTCCATATGGGGCCACGAAACGCTGTTCTGGGTGAGGGAGACGCATGCGGACTGCGCCACGGGGACCTTCGGTGGAGCCCCTATGGGGCCACGAAACGCTGTACTGGGTGAGGGAGACGCATGCGGACTGCGCCACGGGGACCTTCGGTGGGGCTCCATATGGGGCCACGAAACGCTGTACTGGGTGAGGGAATCGCATGCGGACTGCGCCACACGGGACCTTCGGTGGAGCCCCATATGGAGCCACGAAACGCTGTACTGGGTGGGTAGGGGAAACGCATGCGGACTGCGCCACGGGGACCTTCGGTGGGGCTCCATATGGGGCCACGAAACGCTGTACTGGGTGAGGGAGACGCATGCGGAATGCTCCTCCATGGGGACCTTCGCTGGAGCCCCTATGGGGCCACGAAACGCTGTACTGGGCGGGGGAGACGCATGCGGACTGCGCCACGGGGACCTTCGGTGGAGCTCCCTATGGGGCCACGAAGCGCTGTACTGGGGGGTGTTGATGCTGATGATGATGCTGATGATGACGACGACGACGACGACGAGGAGGAGGAGGAGGAAGAGGAGGATGATGATGAAGAGAGGAGGGGAGGAGGGAGGAGGATGAGGAAACGCGGGGACCGTCTCTTCAAAACGAGGACCCAACAACACAGGTTGCTTGGGAATGATGCCGATGAATTTTGTCAACAGCGCGAGCATGTATGGGTGTATGTTGTTTCCATCATATGTAGGGGGCCACATCCCAAAAATCATTGCGAGCACCCAGGAAAAAACCGAAACTGTGTCTGCCCGACACGATGGCGAAGTGTCGAACGAGCATCGCCTCCCATGGCCCGACGCGTGGAAGACCTTCAATTTCGGTACTTTCTTGGTGCTCGAAATTCTTTCTGGTGGTCACGGCTACATTAGGGTTGGATTATCATAACCTGGTTGACCCGAAAAGGGGTCCATCGAAAAAAAGGCGGGGCAATAGATTTGGTGCAATAAATTCGTGCCGTTGCTCTAGATTTTGGAGTCCCGAAACGGTGCGGTGACCCAAAACCGTGCGGTGACCCCGAATCCCCACCGACTCACCGCACGGTGTGGTCACCACCCCGTTTGGGGGCTCTTGGTAGATTTGGGGCGTGCAGAACATTCCGGTGCGCAAATGGATTGCTGGATGTTCACGCGCAGGCATCTCAGCAGTCGCAACACAATACCAAAATTTCTCTGACGCAATACATCTGCAATCAGATTGCCCCAAAGCTGTTGCACCACACGACCTTTTCAGCTGGACCCCCATCTTGGATCCACAAAACATATGATGGGCCGTTTTTCCACCACCACTACCATATGTAGGAGAGGGAGGAGGAGGAGGAGGAGGAGGAGGAGGAAAGAAGAGGAGAAGATGGAGGAGGAGGAGGAGGAGGAAGATGACCTTACCATTATCCCTTCTAACCTGGTTTACCCATGGTACTGGTGGTGGAGAGTTGGCCCATCAACACACGCCTGGATCCAAAGGCCTCGATTCGACTCTCGACTGCCCCCGTGGCACCGCCGGGCCTCCCGCGCCGCCTGCGGCGGCGGCATGCGGGCGCGCACGAACTCGGCGCCCAGCTCGGCGAGCGCGGCCGCCGTGAAGCCCCCACCGCCCGCGGGCTTCACGCGCCTCGGGTCCTGGCTCGGCGCCCGCGCCGCGCCTTGCGCCTCCGCCTTCAGTTGTGGTCTGTTCTTGCTCTGTGGTTTTTCCTTTGATCGTCTCGCTGTTCGCGCCTTCAGGAGAGCGCCCACAGAGCGACGATCAGAAGCAGGCCTTGCTCGAGATGGCATGGCGACCTTACGCGGTGGTACACGCGGGCCGTCAGCGCGGCACGCCGCGCTGGAGACGAGGGAGCTGGCGCGCGAGCCTACGCGGGCAGCCTGCGCGCCAGTGTCGGCGCAGTCGAACCCGCTTCCTTTTTTTGAAGAAGGAACAAAAAACACTTCTGGCGCTCCGCGCGGAGCGCGCCAGGGGCGGCGCCGGAGGCTCCGCCGGGGGGCCCCAGCGCGGATCGTGTACGCTTACGGCGCTTTTGTTCTTCCTCATGCCAACGGGTCGGGTATATGGCCAGCGGCAGCGGGTGCCCGGCCCGCGGGCGAGGGCTCCAATGCGGTCGCAGGGGGTCGTTTGGGGATCACTGCTCTCCTCCTCTCCTTCTCCCTCCTTATCCTTCCTCCTCCTCCTCCTCATCCTCCTCCTCCTCCTCCTCCTCCTCCTCCTCCCCCCTCCCCTCCCCCTCCCCCTCCCCCTCCCCTCCCCCTCCCTCTCCCCCTCCCCCTCCCCCTCCCCCCCCCCTCCTACCCCTCCTCCCCCTCCTCCTCCTCCGATTCTGTCGCCCAACTGTACATCTACACCGATCCTGGGGCCCAGGACGGGCCTGGCCAGGAGCGCTGCAGGTGTGCGGCTGGCGCCCTCCGAGCCTCCACGGAGTCGGCCAGCCGCCGCAGCAGCCCTGCCACCTCGGCGCGACACGCAAGGGGTGGCCCTGCGCGAGAGCCCAAGGCCTTCAGTCGGGCGTGTCCCTCTGCAGGAGTACTCAAAAATAGTTTTATACACATATAGTGTTGCTGAGTATGTTTTGGATATGTTTGATTATGCCTTCCAGGATCCCCCTGCGGGAACATGCCCGACCTAACCCAAATCTCCCACGGCGGGGCCGTCGTCGCTCTCGGCCTCTGGGGTCCGTCGTCGGGCCCCGGGCGAGAAACCATTCTCGGCGGCGAGCAGGGGGGGGAGGCGAGAACAAGGGCTCCCAACTTCGCGCTTCGCGCTGCGCGAAGCGCGAAGCGCGAATAACTTCGCGCTCTCGCGCCGCCTCCCAGGGGAGAAGAGGAGGATGAGGAGGAATCGGAGCCGAACCACGAAGCGAGAAGCGCGAATAAGTTCGCGCCCTCGAGGGCGCCCTTGTGAGAAGGAGAAGGCCTTCTCGGAAGGCGGCGGGACTTCTCGGAAGCCCTCGCGCCTTCTGAGAGGTGTTGTCTGTCTTCGGGGAAGGCCGAGGAAACGTCCCAGAAGGCCGGGGGGCTTCCGAACCCGACCCTTCTGAGGAGGCCTTCCCCTTCTCGCTTCCCCCCCGCCCCCCCGCTCCGCCGCCGAGACAAACCCCACCCCTGCAGAAGGGGTCGGGGACCCTGGCGCCGCGAACGGAACAAACCACAGCGGCGGATGTCAGGGAGCGACCTCTGATGCGCGGCTTGCCGATCGCTGCGTGCGGCGCTGCAGTGGCGGCCTCCGCGCTCCGGATCGGCCTCCCGAAAGCCGCGCACTGAGGGCCACTCTGGAGAGGTATCACTCATGCAATCAAAACGTGTATAAAGGACGGGTGGTGAGGACGCGAGCCCCTGGAGGCCAAAGATGAGTCTGTTGGGCGGCGGGCGACCAGCGAAAACTGCAAAAGACGGGCCGCAGAGGCAAGGACGCAAGGACACAGTCGGACCTAGGCCAGAAGAGCATCCCTGAAGAGCACGAGAACCCCCGCCGGCCAAAACAAACAAGACATCCGAGGGTACCCTCCCCAGGATGCATATGAGCGTCCAACAACAGAAGAACAGAAAACGCCATAAACACTAAATGTTGGCATTCCGCGCGGACTTCTTGGATTTGCGCCTGATCCCCCCCCCCCCCCTGGCGCGCGGACCGCGCAAGGGGGGGGCGCCGAAGGCGCCGCCAGGGGGGCCCAGCGCGGATCCAAGAAATCCGCGCGGAACGTTTTTCCTTCGAAACAAAAACGAAGAACATTAGGGTACCCTCCCCGATTCGACCTCGATCTTACACCTCGGTCCGACTGTACCCTCGATTTAGGTCGGGCACGTCCTACAGCAGGCGGATGTTGGAAGAAATCTTGAAAACAAATGCTCGAAAATAGTCAGACATCATTGAAAAATCGTCCCTCGACCACTTTTGAATATTCCTCCTGTGGAGGGCACGCCCGACTTCACCCCAGATGAGGGCGCGCGTCCCTGCCTGGGCGCGTGGACTGCACGTGTGCAGCCAGCCACCGAGGAGCAGATGCTGGGGAAGGCCGGGCAGCCCGGCGACAGGGCGCCCCAGGGCACGTCGAAGAGGAAAGGAACGCACGAGCATGAACACTCGGAGGTCCGCGCGGACTAGTCGGGTCTGCGCTGGGTCGGATCGCGAGATCGGATCGGGTCGCGACATCGGATCGAACTGCCAGCGGATCGTCCCGAAGCGGTGTCGGTATCGGATCGCCGCGCCCCCCCCGCTGCCGGCTGGCCCTGGCCGATGCCGGTGAATAGAGCTGGGTCGCATTGAAGTGGAATCGCGGCCCCAGCAGGCGAATCGAATCGCATCGAATCGGGTCGTGGGCGGCCCTGGGAGGTCCGTGCTGATTTCTGGGGCTGGACGACGACGACGACGACGACGACTTGTTCCGTCTGGGCATTTCCCCTGGATTTCGGCATCTGGGACCGTGTTCAGGGCCAGCCGGGACCATCAAAGACGGATCCGGGACGAAAATCGACCCCGGGGGAAGGGGTCGGGACCTCTCAGGCCGCATACATATACATATATATATATATATATATATATATATATATATTATGTGTGTATGTGTGTGTGCGTGTGTTATTGATTGTTTTTGTAGTGTATACATATATATATATATATATATCATGTTCAAGAATATGTGTAAGCAAAGAAAGGGAAACAAAAAAAGAGGGAAAGGTCTGAGCTGGGCATCCAAAACGGATCTGGGACGAAAAACGGCCCCAGGGGAAAGGGGTCGAGACCTCTGAGGCCGCGCATAGAGGGGAATTGTCCTGACAAGGGACCCAACCACGTGCAGTTGTGAGTAACGCAATTGTGGGTATCGACCTCGGTGAACCTCTCTGGGGTCACGACGCGTGTGACGGGTGTGCCAAAACTGACACGGGCACGCCATGCGGACCCTGCCACCAGAACCGTCGGTGGAGCCCCATGTGAGGCCACGGAACGTGCGAGGGGTGCGCCCGAATGCAGGGTGGAATCGCGTGCGGGCGCTGCCACTACTAGGGCCTTCGGTGGAGCTCCCTATGGGGCCACGAAAAGTGTGTGGGGTGCGCCGACATGGAGGTGGAACTGCGTGCAGACCCTGCCACCGAAGGCACCCTGTGGGGCCTGTGGGAGGGGTGCGCCGAAATGGAAAGGGAACTGCACGCGGACCCTGCCACTGGGGCCTTCGGCGGAGCACCCTATGGGGCAACGAAACGGGTGAGGGGTGCGCCGAACTGCAGGTGGAACTGCGCGATGGAGACCGATCGCAACCACTTCCACTTCGGACCGATCGTCGACCACTTCGGACTGATCACAACCAGTTGCGATCGGTCCGAAGTGGTTGCGATGTTTGGGGGTCGCTTCATTAAGGTTTCGATTAAGAGAAAGATCAGAAGAGCGCTTCTGGGTGCACTGAACTCCCTTAAGCTGCCCAATGGGAATCTGAAAAAGCGGTTGCGATCGGTCCGATCACCGACGGCCGATCTTCATCACAGCTAAACACATGTACTTGAGCTCGAACGTGGCCATGATCCGTATACGGTTCCAATGTGATTCGTATACGATTCCGATGCGATTCGTATACAATTCCCATGTGATTCGTATACGATTTCCGATATGATTCGTATACGATTACAATGTGAATCGTCTGAGGAATTCGCCCGAATCCTAAGAGGGTCACTTGGGCGATCTTAATTCCTACGAGGGAATTCCTGATCTCTGGGAATCTTCCGGAATCTCTGGGAATCCCTAAGAGGGCCAAATAGAGCGCCCAATAGAGTTCCGAATAGAACGCTCAAACAGAGCTCCTAATAGAGCGCGCAATACAGGTCGACATAGAGCGCGCTATGGAGCTCCGAATAGAGCGCCCCATAGAGCGCCAAATTGAGCTCCGAATAGATAGCCCAATAGAGCTCAGGATAGGCCTTCTCGAAAGTCTCTCAGACGCCTCTGGGAAGCCTCTCAGAAGCCTACTAGCTGAAGCCTCAGAGAAGCCTCTGAATGGCCTCGCTGAGTCCTCGCAGAGGCCTCGGCCTCTCAGAGGCCTAAGAGAAGCCTCTCAGAGAAGCCTCTCAGAGGTCTCAGAGAAGCCTCTCAGAGAAGCCTCTCTGAGGCCTCAGAGAAGTCTCTGAAAGGCCTCAGAGAAGCCTCTGAATGGCCTCGCTGAGTTCTCTCAGAGACCTCGCTAAGAGTTCTGCATAAGCTCTTCAGAAGCTCTGCAGAAGCTCTTCAGGTGCTCCTCAGAAGCTCTGCAGAAGCTCTGCAGAAGCTCTTCAGAAGCTCTTCAGAAGCTCTTCAGAAGCTCTGCAGAAGCTCTTCAGAAGCTCTGCAGAAGAAACTCTTCAGAAGCTCTGCAGAAGCTCGTCGGAAGCTCTGCAAAGCTTTTCGGAAGCTCTGCAGAAGCTCTGCAGAAGCTCTGCCGAAGCTCTGCGGAAGCTCTCCAGAAGCTCTTCGGAAGCCCCGCAGAAGCTCAGTAGAAGCTTGTCAGAAGCTCTGCAGAAGATTTTGCAGAAGCTCTTGGATCGGTTGCAATCCGGTGCTCTCCACAAAGATTTGTATAGGAATCCTTCAGGTTGAGATCAGTCCGTTTCCAGTGGTTGTGATCTGACCGAAGTAGTTTCTGAACAGCCCGAAGTGGTTGTAATCGGTCTCATTCTCGTGGAACTGCATGCGGACCCTGCCACTGGGGCCTTACCCCATGGGGCCACGAAACGTATGAGGGGTGCGCCGAAATGCAGGTGGAACTGCATGCGAACCCTGCCACTGGGGCCTTCGGCGGAGCACCCTATGGGGCCACGAAACGTGCGAGGGGTGCGCCGAAATGGAGGTGGAACTGCATGCGGACCCTGCCACTGGGGCCTTCGGTGCTCCTTATGGGGCCACGACACGTATGAGGGGTGCGCCGAACTGGAGGTGGAGCTGCATGCGGACCCTGCCACTGGGGCCTTGGGCACGGCCACGAAACATGCGAGGGGTGCGTCGGAATGGAGGTGGAACTGCATGCGGACCCTGCCACTGGGACCTTCGGTGGAGATCCCTATGGAGCCACGAAACGTGTGAGGGGTGCGCCGAAATGGAAGTGGAACTGCATGTGGACCCTGCCAGGGGGGCCTTCGATGGAGCACCCCATGGGGCCACGAAACGTGTGAGGGGTGCGTCGGAATGGAGGTGGAACTGCATGCGGACCCTGCCACTGCGACCTTCGGTGGAGCTCTGCCGCTGGGGCCTTCGGTGGAGCTCCCTATGGGGCCACGAACCCTGTGAGGGGTGCGACGAAATGAGGGTGGAACTGCATGCGAACGCTGCCACTGGGGCCTTCGGTGGAGCTCCCTATGGGGCGACGAACCCTGTGAGGGGTGCACTGGAACTGCATGCGAACGCTGCCACTGAGGCCTTCGGTGGAGCTCCATATGGGGCCACGAACCCTGTGAGGGGTGCGCCGAAATGAGGGTGTACCTGCATGCGAACGCTGCCACTGGGGCCTTCGGTGGAGCTCCCTATGGGGCCACGAACCCTGTGAGGGGTGCGCCGAAATGAGGGTGGAACTGCATGCTAACGCTGCCACTGGGGCCTTCGGTGGAGCTCCCTATGGGGCTACGAACCCTGTGAGGGGTGCGCCGAAATGAGGGTGGAACTGCATGCGAACGCTGCCACTGGGGCCTTCGGTGGAGCTCCCTATGGGGCCACGAACCCTGTGAGGGGTGCGCCGCAATGAGGGTGGAACGGCATGCGAACGCTGCCACTGGGGCCTTCGGTGCAGCTCCCAATGGGGCTCTGAGAGGTGTGCCGCAATGAGAATGGAACTGCATGCGAACGCTGCCACTGGGGCCTTCGGTGGAGCTCCCTATGGGGCCACGAGCCCTGTGAGGGGTTCGCCGAAATGGGATGGGCATGCGGAGAACAGGGGCAAGGATGGGAAGCAGGAGGGAGGAGGAGGAGGAGGAGGAGGAGGAGAAGGAGGAGGAGGAGGCGGGAGGGAGGGACGCGGGGCGCTGTCTCTTCAAAACGAGGACCCAACACCACAGGATGGTTGATGTCTGGGCTGGGCATCTGGTACGAAAAACGACCTCTGGGAGAAGGGAAGGGAGAGGAGGACGAGGAGGAGGAGGAGGATAATGAGAAGGAGGAGGAGGCGCAGGAGGAGGAGGAGGAGGAGGAGGAGGAGGCGCAGGAGGAGGAGGAGGAGGAGGAGGGAGGAGGAGGAGGATAAGGAGGGGGAGAAGGAGCAGGAGGAGGAGGAGGAGGAGGAGGAGGAGGAGGAGGAGTGGAGGAGGAGCGGGAGCCAGAGGCAGAGGCGGAGGCGGAAGCGGAGGAGGAGGAGGAGGAGCAAGAGGAGGAGGAGGAGGAGGAGGAGGAGAAGGAGGAGGAAGAAGAGGAGGAGGAGGAGGACGAGGAGGAGGAGGAGGATAAGGAGGGAGAGAAGGAGCACGAGGAGGAGGAATGGGAGGAGGAGGAGGAGGAGGAGGGAAAGGAGGAGGAGGAGGAGGAGAAGGAGACAGCCGCGCATAGAACAAAACTATCCTGGCGAAGGACCCAACCATATGCAGTTGTGGGTACCGCAATTGTGAATCTCTTCTTCGGTGCAGCTCCCTATGGGGCCACGAAGCGCTGCACTGGGAGGGGGGGAACGCATGCGGGCGGTAGCACTGGGGCCGTCGGTGGAGCTCCCTATGGGGCCACGAAGCGCTGTACTGGGTGAGTGAAAATGCCAAATTGTGTGCGTGTGGGGGGGGGGACGCATGCGCGCGGTCCCACTGGGGGTTTCGGTGGAGCTCCCTATGGACCCACGAAACGCTGTACTGGGTGCATTAAAATGCCAAATTAGGCGTGTGGAACCGCATGCGGACGCAGCCACTGAGGCCTGGTGGAGCTCCCTATGGGGCCACGAAACGCTGTGCTGGGTGGGTGAAAATGCCACATTGGGTGTGTGGGAAGCATGCGGGCGGTCCCACCGTGGGCTTCGGTGGTGCTCCCTATGGGGCTACGAAACGCTGTGCTAAGTAGCGAAAATGCCAAATTAGGTTTGTGGGACGCATGCGGGCGGTCGCACTGGGAGCTTCGGTGGAGCTCCCTATGGGGCTCCGGGACACATGCGAACGGTCCCACTGGAGGCTTCGGTGAAGCTACCTCTGGGGCCACGAACGCTCTACTGGGTGTGCGGGACGCATGCGGACGGCAGCACTGGGACTTTCGGTGGGGCTCCCTATGGGGCCACGAATCGCTGTACTGGGCGTGCGAGACTCATGCGGACGGTAGCACTGGGACCTTCGGTGGAGCTCCCTATGGGGTCACGAAACGTGTGAGGGGTGTGCTGAAACTTGTGGCGATGATGATGATGATGATGATGATGATGATGATGATGATGATGATGATGATGATGATGATGATGATGATGATGATGATGATGATGATGATGATGATGATGATGATGATGATGATGAGGAGAGGAGGAGGAGGGAGGAGGAGGAGGAGGAGGAGGATGGTGATGGAGGAGGGAGGAGGAGGAGGAGGAGGAGGAGGAGGAGGAGGAGAACGCGGGGACCGTTATTTCAAAACGAGGACCCAGCACCACAGGATGGCTGGGAAATAACAGATCGGCGGATGCCTGGGCGGGGCTCCCCTCTCCCCGCGAGCGGGGCGCGCGCCAAGGCGGAGGCGCCAGAGGCACCGCCAGGGGGGGGGTCTGTCTAAAAGGGGTCCAGGGACACACGAATAAATAGACACAAATCCCAGGTTCCCCCGTACTTTCCAATACTTGTTGGGTGTTCGTTTTCCCCCCCTACTTCCCAAGTTTTCCCATAATTCACCATATTTTCCCGGGGGTCGACGATAAATTGTGCCTGTGTGCTTTTTCCACTCCTGATCTGTCGCCGACCCGAGCAGTCGGCGCGGGCCTCCGAGAGTTTATGGTCGTGCAGTGCTTCTCTCTTCGAGGGATGGCCCTCCGCATCGCCTCGTCGCCCTCCCACATGACCGACATCGCCTCCTCGAAGGTCTTGTTGGTGAGGTCGAAGAGCGTCTGCCGCTGCATGGTGGAGATGGTCAGGTGCACCGATGGCTGCTTCGAGTCCACGTTGGGCGCATAGTGGATCGTTCCTTCGTATGAAACGGGAAGCGAGGAAGTGACGAGGAGGACGAGGAGGAGGAGGAGGAGGAGGAGGAGAGAGAGGACGAGGAGGAAGAACAGGAAGAGGAGGAGGAAGAGAAGGAGGAAGAGGAGGAAGAGGAGTCCTGACGGAAAGGGGTCCTGGACCCCGGGGCCTTCCTCCAGGACCAGCTCGTCCTCCCCAGTCGCTCCTTGACGGTCTCCAGGCCCGTGGAGGCCCCGAGAAGCCAGAGACGCAGAGAACCCTCAGGAGCAGTTTCCCTCGGGGAACGTTTTCTTCATGGCGGCGCTCCTCTCGGGAAGTACAGCAGGTCGCCGGGCCGCAGGGTGGCCCGCAGGCTGGGCGGCGAGAGGCTCTCGAATGGGAGGTCCCCGCTGCTGTACCTGGGCAGCGTCTGCGCCTCGGGCGGCAGGGGCACCGCGCTGGTGGACTGGTGCAGACTCCAGGTCTTGCTCCCCCCCAGCTGGAGCACGAACACCTCGACGTCGTCCCAGTGCGGCGCCAGGCCCTGCCGAGGAAGCAAAGCCTCTCCTGTGGTGCGTTCTGACCAGAGCGTCGAGGCGAATCTGGCCGTGGCGACGAGGGCCTCCCAGCAGGCTCCAAAAAGCAGAACATGCAGGAAAGCTAGTGGTTTCCGCAAGCTTTCTCCCTCTGACCTGCGCCCCGGGCGGGGTCAGGTAGGCGTTCACCCCGACCAGGGAGCCGAACTGCGACTCGAGAACGGACACGAGCCGCGCCAGCTCGTCGTGCTCCAGCTGCGGCTGCAGCCACTGCACGCTCCAGCCCTCCGAGAACAGCCGGCGTACGTCCGCGGCAGAGCCGGGGGGGGAGCTCGGCACCTCTCGGCGGCACCCCAGGAGGTGGCGTCGCGAGGGGCGTGAGCTTCTAAGAAGGCCTTCCCCCTCGCGCCACCCCCTTGTGTAGAGGATCCTAGACGGGGTCCGAGTAGGTGGGGTCGGAGGACCGCGCCGAATCGCCAACGCATCGCCGATGCATCGCCGAGGCATCGGCGGTGCAGTGGCGATGCACCAGGGACATCAGCGATGCATCGGCGACGTCGGCATTGAGAGAATCGGGCTCTGCATCGAGCCGCATCGGCGATGCATCGGCGATGCGGCACGATCCTCCGACCCCATCTACTCCGACCCCATCTGGGAGGCCTAGATTGTGGGCGCCGTCAAGCCTCCTTGGTGCTGCCATCCCTGCACCGGAACATGTTAAGCCTGTAGGGCTCCACCGCGCCCGAGTCGAGGAGCTTGAAGAAGGCCTCGCGGGAACAGCGAGAAGCACAGAGATCCGGGCGCTGCAACTTAACGCTTGTCCACGCCAGGCGTTTGCAACCCAGCTTCGGGCCCCGGGACCTTCACGGATCGAACCAGTTCGAAAAATGCCGCTGATCAGGGAAGGCTTCTGGTTGGGGCTGCGCAGAGACAGCCCACCAAGGCAGTCCCACTACTTGGGGACCCTGCTGAGGCCAGCTGGGACTATTCGGGGGGCCTGGTGAGGCCAGCTGGGCATACCTGGGAAGGCTGTCTCTGTGCAGCCAGAAGCACACACCGCCAGAAGTCCACGCTGTCTCCCCCGTGCCAGCGCCAGACCCCAGCGCGCGCCGGACCCGGCGCCGGCCCGAGGAGCCAGCGCGAGCCCTCCGAGAGCTGCGCCGACCTCGTCTGCCGCTCGTCTGGCGGAGCCAGGGGAACCCAGGTCACCGCGCATCGCGCCCTGCGATGCGCGACGCGCAGCTGCCTTCGCACTCCCGCTCCCTCGGGGCGGCCCCGTGGACAAGCTCAAACGCTCC
>CAUYUJ010015662.1:52500-115000 GCA_963575745.1 Prorocentrum cordatum
GTTGGTGAACTGATGCAGCTCCTTGCTGCTGTCCAACAATATAGTGTGGTACACTTTGGAAACCAATTGAAATATGCCCGTGGATGATTCCTCAATGACCTCTGGGACGAAGTAATGTACCATCTGTTTGAAGATATAACCTGCACTGCATATTGGTAAGTCGCGTGCCCATTAATGGGTATGATCGTAATCCATCTGGCATGCGACCGTTTTGGCCCGAACTGTATCTCAAATCGCAAGCATGACTCTATCTTGTCCACCACAAGGTTGGTCCTGCCAGCGTGTAACCCAATAACTTGTCTCACCTTTACCATTGGAGTCCACCAGTGGTTCCGATTTCCAGCGGTATACGTGGTGGTCGTAAGAAGATATAATCCACTTAGTATGGTCCTCTGGGTCGTAGTCGGGATGGTTGAGGAAATCGTCTGGCGGATCAATGATGTTGTCAAGGATGGAAGATCCAACGTCCTCATCAGCGTGAATCTCCGCCGATACATCTGCCTTCATGGTATCATTGGCTGCTCTTTCCTCGTCTGTGAGTGGTATGGTCGATGCGTCGATGATGACAATGACTAGAGCATCGGTGGATTGACCTGCGTCGTGTTGGGATCCCTCGCCGTCCGCCATAGGGTCCTCAGCAGGTGCCGCCACCAGCTAGTCGGGTTCGGGTGTCCGAGGAGCGGGGCGTCTGGTCGGCGCACGTGGGATGCGTGGTTTGTAAATGCTCGGCATTCCAAGATATGGGAGAACACCTGTTTGTTTAAACTCGTTGATCTGATCACTGCATGAAGATGGGCCCTGGAGTGCGATGTTCAAATGAACCGAGTCGATGCCAGCGCGTACTGGCAAAGCGAAGATGACTCCCCTGAGAGGCATATTTTTGTCGCAATACCATATGGTTACCCATCGTATACCGTAGTTGAGGATAGGTATTTGCACTGCAAAGAACTTCCCGAAGACTCCGAAGTGTATGACTGGCCCAGAAATATGGCCCTTGTTCTCGCGGACCAACGTGTTGTAGTTGCCCTTGGGGTAGTGATTGTCGTAGCGATAGCAATTGATTGAACCCCAATTTTTGACGATAATGAAGTCCCCCATGCGGACGTCATTGAAGATAGGCCGTCGATCCCACTCTTCCTGTGTAATATTTGCTGTAATGGGTCGAAGATCCTCTCAACAATGTGACCTAGCGATCAACCATTATTTATCCTGTGTGTTGTGCTCGCAACTGCTGACCATGTTACGGACGATGGCCTCATCCAAGGCGTCAGCGTCAGCTGTATGACCAGCAGGGGTCGCCCCCTGCGGAAGGGCGATGGGTTGCTGGGCCGATGATGCTGAGGCGGACTGTGTCCGCGGCTGCTGAGCCGTGTCGTAGGCCTTTGCAGTTGGGGCAATCCCAGGAAGATCATCAATTTTGTCCGTTCCAGGAGGAATAGCGCAAATCTCGTATTTGCTCAATGGTTGTCTCGGAGCCAGCGGCGGATAGTCCCAGCTGGGACCCCTTTCTGGCCATAACTGCTTGCCTGCCTCGCGGCAAGGCGCGAGACGGCGGATGGCGAGGATCGCGGCAGCTGGAACCACCTCCTCAGTCATGATAGCGCCCTGCGCTCCGAGCCAAAATCTGCATCCAGCCTTCGTGGCAATGTGCATGCCGATCACGAGCTCCACCTCATTCTTGTAGTGCTTAAACTTGTACGGTTGAACTGAGGTGTGAGGATTCTGTTTGGCGATATGCACGTAGGTGCTGGAACTGTCGAATGCCTCCGAGAGTTGCGATCCTTTCTCACGTTTGCCTCTCTGAGACTGGTCGACGCAGCCTGGAACAATCCCTGACTTGAGGATGCTTCGCCAGGCACGAAGCGTCGTGCCGTGGTGGAGGTATTGGACGTCTGTCCATTGTAAGCTCCCCCAGCCCATATTCCATGGCTTGGAGAGTGGATTGACGCAACTGCGCCCTCCAACGCATCTGATAGCGATAACGCTGTTCCAATCGAAACAGCTGGGATCGCCCCCGTCAGGGACTGGTTTGGCATACATCTCAATCCGGTTCTTCTCCGGGTCAATGTGCTTCTGGAACGCACGAATAACGAAAATCGGATAGTAATCAGTCCAGCACTCATATCCGTCTGGTTTACCATCTTTATGAAAAAGTGCTACGGCCGCCTCGGTGGATGGTCCGTTGGTATGTCCACGACGCTCTTGAAGTTTCCATTGAACCATGTCCCGGAATGATTTCCAACGGCTGGGAACCTTCCAGGATTGCCGCGCCGTGTTCGACCATATTTGGACCCGTCGGTCAAGAAATTGGTCAATATTGAACGGTTTGTAATGGTTCTCATGGCGAAGCATTGTCGTGATATCCTTGCTCATGTAATTAGGATCTCCTAGACACTCATCAAGCAGTTCGGGTCCGTAGCGTATCTCATCGTATAGCGGAAGCGACATCCATTTCCATTCTGGGAAACAGCCAGACTGAGCAATCTCAGGCGCATGGGCGATCACGCAGTCGTCGTATGTCAATTGGCATGCCCAATCATCGTCCTTCAAGCAAGCCATGCCATTTGGTGCGGGCGTGCCCCGCAACGGAGGAGGCACATTTGGATATTCATCCGCCTGACCTGCTTGGACCTTGTATTCACGAAGAGTGCATGCATTGTCGAATGTAGGGATCTGGCCTGTGCCCTCATGGTATGATCGCTCGCAGCAGTCTTGCCACGACAAGATGTACACCGTATCCGATTGCTGACCAGGCGAAAGCATCGTCAGCAGGAATTGCTTCCAGCTCCGCGCCCACATCAGCGCCCTCGTCGGGGGGCGGGGCTGACGCGGCGGTCGGGAGCGGGCCTGGTGGCAATGGCTCAGCAGGCGTGCTAATCGGAAGCGGACCTGGTGGCAATGGCTCGGGTAGCGTGACGATCGGGAACGGACCTGGCGGCAATGGCTCAGGTAGCGGGTCGATCGTAAGCGGGCCTGGCGGCAGTGGCTGCCTGTCCTCACGATGCTGGTGTGTCCCAGCTGTCGCGGAGCCATCGGGTGGCGCTGCGGTGGGCTCATCGGCCATGCCCATGGTTGGAGCGTCGGCCGGGAGCCCCTCTGCGATGCGGTCCAGGGCACTCTGTGTGTAGAAACCTTTGCATGCCGCAATGGTATCTACGTTGTCAATGCGAGGACCGACACGATGAGAGCTCAGTATATTGCGCTCTGCAATGAGGCGTGACTTCGTCGTGTCGTCATCACCTGCAGTGTCGTTGATTTCGAGCAGGAACTGTTCGTAGACAACCCAAGCAACGGCGTGTGCATCCTTGGTGTTCTTCACTATTGTAGGTTGAAAGAGCTCCTTTTTCTCGTCTGACTCCCAAGATGCCCACGCACCCGGGTAATCGTTGATCAGGAGAAGAAGCTGGTTGAACAGCCCCTCATATGCCTCACCATATGGATCGCCAACTTGACTGGATGTCGTTGGATCCGGTGCTGGTGGCTCATTTGCGAGTCCAGGGATAGGCACGCATGGATCGCCCGTTGCCAACGGCATCGGTTTCGGCAACGTGCCACTGGCAAAGGAAGCCATCCACGCACAATGAGCCATCTCCCCTGCGGTCTGAGTCATCAGCGTCGCGAGGCTGAGGTGCCTTTTCCATTCATTAGTCATTTGCTCACGAAAGTGAAGAGCATCCATAATCTCTTTGGCCTGTGTGTAGGCCTGTGAATCCGCGACGGCTGTCAGGAGAGGAGGTCTGAATGGATATGGCTGCGATAGTAATGACTGGATCAACGCACAGAAATTGCCGCAGCATACTGCATCACAAAACTGGGTCGTCATCATCGCCAGATTGTGATTATTCTGCTTCGAATGCCAAGCCGTAGGCGAGGCTCTGTCGTACGATTCAACCCAGTGGTCTGAGGGTAGTACCGTAATACCACGACATTGCATAGCCCTGGTCAAGTCGCTCGTGCGATGGTCAAAGTTAGGATGTACGCCCCATTGCGCCGCTTTGCCTGGCCCCATGACGGTGGGGCAACGGAAGTATTGCATCACGTCGATGAAACGTGACAGGCCCACTTTCACGCGTACTGGCATAATCGTCGGGACGCCGTCCTGGCACTCCATCTTCATAAGCTCGCGCACATTGGTGGGGGCGCGATCCTGGTGACGACGGGTGCCCAGCCAGTTCTGACCACGGCTCGCGCAAGCAATGTCGCTTGCGCTCCAGACCACCATGGTTTTGATACCCCTGCTGTAGTGTCTTTGTTTCACGTATGCAGGAAAGTCTCTAGCCCGATAGTCCCATATGATCTCATTCAATTTACGCGACTCAGCCACTGAATGATTGTCATCCATCAGTGACAAGGCTCTGGCCTTGCGGACCATGGTGATCATGTTTCGCTGTTCGAGCGTAGACCCAAACTGCGAGTCCAGAATAGCTGCGATACGGTTGTCCTGTGCCTTGGCGGGCTGTTCGCGGCGCTGTGCAATATCTCAGCGGGCGTCGCCACCAGCCTCTGGCAATTGAATACAATCCTGACCGATCGGAGTTTCGTTCTGTTTGAGTCATTCTTTGTAATTGCCATATGAGAACGCCCACATCATGATGTCGTCGCGGATGAATATTGACAGATGCTCGAGGGCGGCGCCGCCCATGCATTCTGCTCGGCTGAGGCACGGCACGAAAAGAGGCACAAGGCCAACACCGGACGCCCTGGCGAGGGCGTCTCGCTGCTGTGGGCCGTTGAGCTCGTCGATGCCGTACCCTGGATACTTATTGCGTGGGGCGGTTTTGGAACCTTTCTTGTGCATGATCCACGTTGAGCCCGCGTGCACAATTTTGAATTTGTATGCATGCCCCGACGGGCCGAAGGCGCGGTGAAGAAGTCCAAAGTCCTCCTGTATGACCCCATGCCATCCGCTGTCTGAAAGAAGAGCGGAAACCAGTCGATCACCACAAAACGCACTGCATGTTGCCTGTGCTAACCCGAGCGGGTCTATGGCTGATCCTGGAGTGATACCAGGGTCCTCCACGGTAGGCTCTTCTCCTGCGGGCACAGCTCCCTCCTCGCATGGCTGCCAATGGCTCTCGCCGTGCTCTGGGAGGGTGATCCAGCCGTCAGGGTGGTCAGATGGCGTTGCCACCGTCTGGGGGCTTGAGCCGATTCCTCCAAACCCCCCGCGTGTAGACTGCCACGTGCTGAGCTTGCGGCGGAAGCGGCTTGTCTGGTGTAGGTCGGCGAATGTCCTCATTTCGGTGACGAGATGGTCCTCGACGATGTGGCCGAGGTGCCCCGCCGTGTCTGATGCATTGGCCAGACCAGGTGGGCGCGCGGGAAGTTTGATCGCAGCGCGATCAAGATTCGGTGCGTAGCTGGGGGTGGATAAACCGTGGCTGTGCACATCTGGGGGCGCACAAAGTCCCTCCTTGCACAGCTGACTTGTACCCTGGACGCTGTCCATGGAACATTGCCCAAGAAATGCACTGCCCACGTTTGACCAGTCGTTGTGCATCATCACCCACTCTGTTTTTAACACCACCGTCGCTAATTACATTGGCGGGCACTTGCGGTATCCACCAGGAATCGCAGCATGCAAGTGATCATGTAGGCCACGAATGTTGTCCTGGATGGATGTGTTGCGCGTGAAGAGGCTGGAGATCATGCACATGGCCTTCATGAATGACATCCACGGCGCAGCCGTGGTCGCACTGTATTCGTAGTGGGCGTTGCCGCCGACTCCACCCATAGCTTTGCCGATGCAACCCGCCACGTCGATGGGCGCGGAGCGGGTAACCTCGACCAGGGCGGACTCGTCGGGCGCTCGTAGATCGTACTCTGCACTATGATCGAAACGCAGATGATGTACATAAATGAAACCATCCTCGGCATCGCGAGGGCGACCCGTCTGGGCGTGGAACGTGAAGCCCACGCGGTCGTCGTCCGCGGCGTTCGGGCCGTGGTGGGCGTCGCAGGCGATGGCCCAGCCGTTGAGGTGGAGGGGCGACGCCTGGTCCATCTCGGGAATGGGGGGATCGGGGTTAGAGCCGATCTTACGTAATTGAGTCTCACGCACAGCGAGCAAGATGCTGGTAAGCTTCGTCGATCGAGTGGTAAAACAGCTGCGGCGCGATCGTATCATAAGTGTCCTAGAGCTCTCTGTACCATGCGATGGCGGTGAGGGATGACGAGGGTGTCTACCATGTGGTGAGCGAGCCCTCGCTCGGGGTGTTCGCGAATCGGTCGCCGCCGCAGGAACACCGATATGGTACATGCATGCATGCAATCCCTCGTGGTTGGCCTGTCCAACACACATGAATCCGCATTCCGTCCCTGTCTCACCCCATTGTTTCCTTGTCGGAAAATACTATCTTGCATGTTTCCGGACAGCCATCCAGTTTTGGAGGTTCTGCGACATGAGGTAAACCATCGGGCATTTGAGGCCCTCGCAGTTGTCTCCATGGATTCTTTGGAGCACACTGCAAAGGGGCAACAGGGAAGATGAGCGAGTGTTCCAAAAGATCCCTCCAGAGGTCTGCTTTCTTTGGCTCAAAATTTTTAGTCATCATATCTGCAATGTGTTCTTTTGTACCTACATACTTGAGCTCAATATGTTCAAATTGGCATGTCTCACAAATCCTATCCAAGTTACTACGATGAGTACGACGAAGGTGACGAAGTGCTGGCGCACGTCCCTTTTGGACAATCTTGATCACGGCCTCGTTGTTCTCTAGGACGGTGAGATGCACTTTGCGAGAGCTGCTCTCCTTAGCAGGCTCTGGGTCCACGTGTAGCACGGTACCCTCATGGGATATCGTGCGCCTCTTTGGAGGCGCAGGTAGCTCCGTCCTCGGCGGTAGCTGCCTACGGCTAGGAAAAAAATACCCGCGCAGGGGACGCCTTGAAAGGCGATGGCTTGCGCCTCTTCTTTTTGGCGGCCGGAGTCGGGCATATCGCCGTAGCGGCGCGTCCCAGGCAGCCCAGGCATGTAGTCTTCTCTTTGCAAGTGTTTGCAACCTCCACCACGGCTTCCCAGAATGAGAGTAGTGGTAATCCCTCCAGTCGTAGCGCCGAGTCAAGAGCAACGATCTCGGACTCTGTTGATGAGTGCGAAACGACCGTCTGTTTCTTGCACACGGCATTGACGGGGAAGAACGCATTGGGTCCAACCAGCGCCGCGAAAACGCCAGCGGTGGACTTGGAGGAGGTAGTGCAATCGGCGAACGAGGCGTCAGTGAAGAGCATGATGGATAGCTTATCTGAAGCATCGCCAATCCATCCATGTAAACAATGGGAACGCGTCGTTTTGATGTAGCATATCAGCCGATGAAGGCAAAGGCGTTTATCACACGTGGTATTCAATTTGGTAATCTCCCTGGCTAGCATGCATACTGGATGTAAAAGATCGAAACGACAACAGCGTGCCAGGTAGGGAATCTTCATCAATACACTCGCCGCGTCCTGGCCGAGGATACCCTCGTCGGAGTAGTCGGACTCGGTAAATGATGTGTCTTCGATGCCAGGAGTCTCTGCGTCGGGTAGGTCATCGTATGTGACTGTCGTTGGTTGTGTCGCAGTGGAATGTCTGTCGACCGACGCAGCTGGGCTGGGAAATATCTTGCATGTTTCCGGACATCCATCCAGTTTTGGAGGTTCTGCGACATGAGGTAGACCATCGGGCCTTTGAGGCCCTCGTAGTGGTCTCCATGGATTCTTCGGAGCACACTGCAAAGGGGTAACAGGGAAGATGAGCGAGTGTTCCAATAGATCCCTCCAGAGGTCTGCTTTCTTTGGCTCAAAATGTGTAGTCATCATATATGCCATTTGTTCTTTTGTACCTACATACTTGAGCTCAATATGTTCAAATTGGCATGTCGCGCATATCCAATCCACGTTAATACGATGAGTACGACGAAGGTGACGAAGTGCTGGTGCACGTCCCTTTTGGACAATCTTGATCACGGCCCGGTTGTCCTCTAGGACGAGGAGATGCACTTTGCGAGAGCTGCTCTCCGGAGCAGGCTCTGGGTCCACGTGTAGCACGGCACCCTCATGGGATATCGCGCGCCTCTTTGGAGGCGCAGGTAGCTCCGTCCACAGCGGTAGCTGCCTACGGCTAGGAGAGGATCCCCGCGCAGAGGATGCCTTGCAAGGCGATGGATTGCGCCTCTTCTTTTTGGCGGCCAGAGTCGGGCATATCGCCGTAGCGGCGCGTCCCAGGCAGCCCAGGCATGTAGTCTTCTCTTTGCAGGTGCTTGCAACCTCCACCACGGCTTCCCAGAATGAGAGTAGTGGTAATCCCTCCAGTCGTAGCGCCGAGTCAAGAGCAACGATCTCGGACTCTGTTGATGAGTGCGAAACGACCGTCTGTTTCTTGCACACGGCATTGACGGGGAAGAACGCATTGGGCCCAACCAGCGCCGCGAAAACGCCAGCGGTGGACTTGGAGGAGGTAATGCAATCGGCGAACGAGGCGTCAGTGAAGAGCATGATGGATAGCTTATCTGAAGCATCGCCAATCCATCCATGTAAACAATGGGAACGCGTCGTTTTGATGTAGCATATCAGCCGATGAAGGCGTTTATCACACGTGGCATTCAATCTGGTAATCTCCCTGGCTAGCATGCATACTGGATGTAAAAGATGGAAACGACAACAGCGTACCAGGTAGAGAATCTTCATCAATACACTCGCCGCGTCCTGGCCGAGGATACCCTCGTCGGAGTAGTCGGATTCGGTAAATGATGTGTCCTCGATGCCAGGAGTCTCTGCGTCGGGTAGGTCATCGTATGTGACTGTCGTTGATTGTGTCGCAGTGGAAGATCTGTCGACCGACCCAGCTGGGCTGGGTGATCGTGACCGCGCGTTGAGCGCGCTAGTGGGTCTCACGACCGACCTGGAGGAGCTAGGCGGCGTGGATCGCGAAGCCCTCGGTGAGTCAGACCGTTTACGACGCGACCCTGGCCCATGGGCACGCTTGGAGGCGCACTCCAGGTAGCGCTCAATACATTGATCAGTAAAACCGAGCATGTCATGTCGTATTCCACGAACATGTTTAGCTGTATGATATTATTTGTCACTGTGGGCAGGCAACATGGGTCGAATGGTAGACATTCTTCTGTCGAAGACGTTCTGGGGGACGTCGCATGCCGGTTGTCCACAGCCAAGGCATTGAGAGTACGGAGTGGGCGGATCCAAATCAATGCCACTTTTGCGGATAAGATCCCAGCCGGCGCGCAGGTTGGCGGCTGGTCCTGCTAGTTTGAAGTCGTCCACGTACACTGAAAGTATCAATCCCAGTTTGTTGTGTCTCCACAAACATTCCCAGCCTGGGATAGGCTCAAATCCAACACTTCCCAAACACGCGTGACACTTTCGCTCCCAAAACACTCCTTCGAGAGGGTGTCCGCATAGTGCCAACCGTGGTCGGCGCACGGGATTCCTGCATTTTGACCAGGATGCAGGTTGGCGCCACTTAGGTATAGCAATCCAAGTATCGACTGGGTCGATTCGTCCATCTCCATATAGCAAGGCCTGCGTGCATGCGCCAGGTGCATCGCTCTGCTCGCCTCCATAATTTGGCAATAACGCGGTAGCGTCGCAGAGCTTGGAAGCCTCTATATGCGACGCACTGGACGCGGCGTCGGCGAAGATGGCGGCCAAGCCAGTTTCGTCTTTGCCAGCGTTGCCCTGAACCACCACTCGGCCCTTGAACTGACGTAGTTCAGGAGGAAGTCCTTCGTGTTTGACTGAAGATAGCTCCAAGATGTTGAAGAAGTGAACCTTCTTCCCTGTACGAATCCCCTGTGATTCAATATCATCTTTTTCAGCTACAGTCTCTATCATCCATGTTTGCTTCTTTTCAAGGCGCTCGTATTCTTTGCGTAGGGCCTCCTGTGCACGTGGCTCTGCGGCAACTTCTCGCTTGTTCAATTTTCTGGCAACGAGGGCTCGGCGTGCCCATGGTGAGTCAGGAATATTATCTCTGCGGGCCGGTGTGGATGTTGGCCCACGTGGCATAGTGGGCACTGCTACCGACGGGGTGAACTCGCGCGCGAGCGGGTTCACGGCCCCGAAGTCGCTCCCCTCACCGTCAATAAGTACCAGAGCACGTGCGACTCCAGCAGGCTGTGGTGAGGGCTGGCGGTAGTATAATAGGGTAGAGATGTCACGTGGTCCACCAGGTAGCTTGGCATGCAGAATTTCTTTGTTGGTCACGCCCTTGACGTCCTCGTCACGAATGACAGCACCGCTGCCCATATCGTAGGTAATCCGGCGTTCCACGGTGTTCCACGTAGGTCCACCAGCTGCAGTGGTGCGGAAATGTTTGGCTTGTTTGTCCTGTCGGGTCCACGCTCGAAGTGCAGCTCGCTCACGAGTCTCGCGAGCTTGTTTGATGTCTTCTGCGCACTCAATATCCTTCTTTTGTTGTCCCCGAGACAATGTCTTCCAATGCTCGGGAAGAGTGCGGCCTGGACGCGCAGTAGTCTGCACGCGTGTCTCACGGCCGCGGACCACCATTTTGCCGTCCAGCAACATCTTAGGGAGCTCATAGAACCGAACCAGGCCGGTCCATTGCTCGCGAAGTTCTCGGTGGTCTCCTGCGCTAACACCATCCCAAACATCACGGAAGACACCTTCGCCCTCAAAGGTGGAAGTCGCCTCAAAGTCTCGCGTCACATCGAATTGATTAACTGGTACAGGTATGTTCATAACGTCGTCTGTTGGTATGAATAATTTCCTGCGCGGAGTACGGATGTGTCGGATGATGCAATATCCACGCCGTTCCCAATAGTCGGGCTCCGGTGCTGGGGCAGCAACCTCTGAGGCCGATGGGTGAGTATCAGCGGGGTTGTCGTCCATCGTCATCATAGATGGATCATCAAGGTCGGGCATAGGTTTGTCGCCCAAAAAACGAGAAGTAGATGCCTTGACCTCATCATGTGCATCCGGGTTGTGATGTCGTAGAGTACCATCTTTCACAAGGAAGGTGAACTTGCCGTCGGGGATAATAATATCTTTGACTCCGTGTACGTGACACAAGTCGCCGTCTGGGCCCCTGGCGCATGTAGCCGTATCCAGGACGAGAGAATCACCAGACCAACGCCCACCTGAGTGTAAACGGTAACCCATGAATAGCCCTTCTCGAGGATTCTCTTTAAACTTTGCAGTCTCGTCGTTGATATCGGGATTGAGGCATTCCCAAAAGAGCCGGGCACCAAATGAATGCAGTGCCCGGGAAAACTTTCACCAAAACGTATTTCATGAGCTGTCTTTTCTCTGTACCCATCGCTAAGAGCGGCAACGCCCGTGGAAGGATGCACGAAGTTATGTCCACAGCGAAAGGCTTGCATGGCCTCTTTCCACCATTCGTGCCCCAGACCAGACATGTGCAACACAGCTCTCGCACCGAGGATGACGATCTTGACAACGCGCTCGATCAATCCATTTGTCTGTGGACGACGAGGGGTGCAAGTGTCATGTCTCCATCCCAGTTGGCGGCATGCCTTCTGAAGCTCTCCAGAACTATCTGTATATATGTGCTTCACCTCATCGTTTGCAGCGATGAACTGCAGGAAGGATGCCTTTGAGCTGCGTCTTTATGCAGTGCTGGGTATGCCATGAAGATGCCGGTGTATCTGTCCAGTACGACAAGTGCGCACTTGTCACCGCGTTTGTCAGCGGCATCGTCTTTGGCCAAAACGACATGGTCGGCAGCGAGAGCCTCCCCAAATTTCTTCGGGACGAAAGCCTCGTAGGCTGTGTCCTCATCGGTGGGGGCTGCCGGTGGATGTGGTTTGTGCTGTCGTCTGCACGGGGCGTTCTGCGCCATGGTGCGAGAGCAGATCTCACAGTCTGGATGTTTTGGACTGTGGGTCATGTAATTCATAGGGTCAATTCTTCTGTCTGTTTGGAAGAACGCGATCACTATCACGGCGCACTGTGGGAAGCGTCTCCACCTGCAGGTCCTCGGGGAGGTCGACGTGATGTCGGTGTCTGCCTGAGCTGTACCTGCGGGCCCCCCGCATGTGGGAGGAGAACACTGCTTCTGAGACGTAGGCGAGTCGCTGTGCGCATCCACGCTGGACTCGGCATTATTTGTGTCGGGAGGTTCTTCGACCATGGCGGTCCGTGTTCCTCCTCCCTCGCTGACATGTGGTCTCTTGGGACAGGTCCCTATGTGAGGCCGCAGCTCATCTGTAGGTGGTGACCGCTCTGTAGTCTTGCAACACCAGCATGTGTCGTTGCAGCGTGCGGATGAACGCTTGCGCTGACGACGTCTGGGTGCTGACGAACTGCACAATCGTGGCGATGGTATCGTCACCAAATCGTCGAGGCGTATACGTTCTGAAACTCTGTTATGGAAAGGCATGAACGATTCTTGCCCCGGTGCCGGTGCCAGTGCCTGTGCCGGTGCCGGTGCCGGTGCCGGTGCCGGTGCCGGTGCCGGTGCCGGCGCCGGTGCCGGTGCCTGTGCCGGTGCCGGTGCCGGTGCCAGTGCCGGTGCCGGTGCCCGTGCCGGTGCCAGAGCCGGTGCCGGTGCCGGTGCCGGTGCCGGTACATGGTTTCGTGCCCTTCCCACCTTTCCATGGAGGCCCTGCCTGAGCGAGGAGGGTATCGGAAATTAATAAAGATTACATGGTTGCTCCTCCCACCCCTCCAGGCAGGCCCCGCCTGAGCGCGGACGGTATCGGAAACCCATACTATTTACATGGTTTCGCGCCCTTTCCATCCGCCTGAGCGAGGAGGGTATCGGAAACCCATACTATTTACATGGTTTCGTACCCTTCCCACCTCTCCAAGGAGGCCCCGCCTGAGCGAGGAGGGTATCGGAAACCCATGCTATTTACATGGTTTCGTGCCCCTCCCACCCCTCCAGGGAGGCCCCGCCTGAGCGAGGAGGGTATCGGAAACCCATGTTATTTACATGGTTTTGTGCCCCTACCACCTCTCCAGGGAGGCCCCGTCTGAGCGAGGAGGGTATCGGAAACCCATACTATTTAAATGGTTTCGTGCCCCTCCCACTGACATGGGTGAGGAGGAGGGGAGAACATTACCTATCCATCTCACGTCCTACTCCTCCCACTGAGGAGGGTGAGGAGGAGGGGGAGTTCTGCGATGAGGAAGGCTTCATCATGATGATGGTGATGACGATGGTTATACTGCTGTTCACGATGACGGCGATAATGGTGATGGACGATGACGATGGCGATAGCGGTGATTATGATGATGATGCTGATGATGATGACGATGATGATGATGACGATGACGATGATGACAACGATGGCGACGACGACGAGGATGATGATGCAGATGCTGGTGATGATGACGATGCTGCTGCTGATGCTGACGTTGCTGGTGCTGTTGATGATGATGACGACGATGATGCTGATGATCATGACGTCCACGATGATGCGGACGATGATGATGCCAAGGACGGTGATGGTGATGATGATGACGATGCTGATGATGATGATGACGATGGTGGCGACGACGATGATGATGATGACGATGACGCTGGCGATGATGATGATGCTGATGATGATGAGGATGATGATTATGGTTATGATGATGCCGATGATGCTGACGATGATGATGATGATGTTGATGATGTTGATACTGATGATGATGACGATGATGCTGATGATGACGACGACGACGGGGTGACGACGATGCTGCTGATGATGCTGATGATGACGACGATGATGCTGGTGATGATGATGATGATGATGATGCCGAGGATGAGGAGGACGAGGACGAGCAGGACGACGAGGAGGAGGAGGAGGAGGAGAAGTCGCTTGAACGAGGAGGGTCGCGGACAGCATTATTCTTTACCAGGTTTCGTAGGCCTCCCCCCTTCCAGCGGGGCCCCGCAAAAGCGAAGCGGGTATCAACAACCCGTACTATCTACAAGGCTTCGTTTCCTGAGCACCTGTCCTCCCTCCTCCTTTCTTTCGTCTGCCCTTTCGTGCGTACTTACTCGCTCGATGAGCTTATTATTCGTGTTGATGTTGTCGTACCCCATGGGTCCCGGGAACTGCGTTTGCATAATTTTACCATTGATTGGACTGCAATCGATTCCACTGGGTTTGCACTTGATTGGCTTGCAACCGGTTGGATTGCAACCGCTGGGGGGGCGTACAGGGCAGCGACGAGGAGGCGGCGACGGGACGGTGACGGCGACGAGCAAGGAACCGCCAGACCGACCCTCAGGCCAAGACGACGGGCGGCGACGACGCATCAAGGGGGGGCGACGGCAAGGACGGAAAAACCAGACCGCCCCTCAAGCCCAGACGACGACGGGCGGCGACAGGGCGGCAACGGCGAGGAGGAGAGAGCCGCGAGACCGCCCCTCAGACGACCCAGCTAATACTAGGAAAGAAGACAGAAGGCCCCCTAATTGCAAGCACTGTTTGGAAAATGTCATGATGTTCAATGTCAATGATGTTTTTCATCCGGTGCCAGTGCCAGGGCTGGTGCCGGTGCCGGTTGCGGGTGCGGGTGTCAGTGCCGGTGCTGGCGCCGGCGACGGCGACGGCGCTCGTGCCCGTGCCGGTGCCGGTGCCAATGCCGCCGGCGCAGGCGCCGGTGCCGGTGCCGGTGCCCGTGCCGGTGCCGGTGCCGGTGCCGATGCCGGTGCTGGTGCTGGTGCCGGTGCCGGTGCCGGTGCCGCTGAGATCGCCGCCGCGGTTTCGATTTGGTTAGCGCGATTAGTATATAGATTATAATTAGCGTGTAAGTTGGCTGTAACCAACTTATAAGTTCAGTGAACCAACTACAAGCCCAGTGACTCAGATAGAGCACTCCATGATCACATAGAGCACCTACTAAGTTAGTTAGCGCTAACTTATGTAAGTACTTATCACGATTAGCTAAACAGGTTTTCACGGTTAGCTAAATTGATTATTTTTTAAAAATAAAAAAATGTTCAGTAGGTTAGCTAACCTAGTTTGTTAACCTGGTTAGCATATATGATATGTTTCTTTATTTTATATAAAAATATATGTGTTTTCTGTTTGGTTGTTTTTTTGTTGTGTTTTTCATCGTTTTTTGTTTTTTTGTATTTTCGTTCTCTGTTGAAAATGCTGATGCGTTTTATGATTTCTGAAATTTGACGGTTTTTTTTATCGATGGGGAATGTGACATATTTCGGCGCACTCCACGCACGCTTCGCTGCCCCATGGGGACTTACACCCAATATCCAAGGGGCGGCGTCGTCGTCGTCGTCTTCGCTGTTGCCATGGCGTAGGCTCAATAAGTTAAAACAATATGTAGAGCTATGTATTTCAGCGTTGCGTCCTGTGGCGTCGGGTCCTCGTTTTGAAGAGACATCGCCCCGCGTCCTCACTCCTCCTTCTCCTCCTCCTCTCCTCATCCCCCTCCTCATCCTCCTCCTCCCATCATCATCGTCGTCATCATCGTCATCGCCATTAAGGTCATCATCATCATCATCGTTGTCATCATCACCATCATCGCCATCACCCCTCACACGTTTCGCGGCCCCATAGGGAGCCCCACCGAAAGCCCAAGTGCCACCGCCCGCAAGCGCCCCGCACACCCACAAGGGGGGGGAGGGGGGGGGAGGGGGGGGGGGGCTCCACCGAAGGCCCCAGTGCCATGCCGCCCGCATGCGCCTCGCACACCCAATTCGGCACACCCCTCAAACGCTTCGTGGCCCCACAGGGAGCTCCACCGACAGTGTTTCCGTTGGTTCGGGGCCCGCGAAGACGGCGCTGGGGGTCCGCAAAGACGGCGCTGAGGGTCAACAAAAACTAATATGAATCAGCTTGGCGAGCAAGCTCGCCATTCGAATCAGCCTGAGCTGCGTAAACCATTTGAATAGGCTTGGCGAGCAAGCTCGCCAGTTTAATAAGATTGGCGAGCAAGCCCGCCGCATGCGTCCCGCAATTAGGAGTAGGCGTATAAGGGGTATGAGAAGGAGGAAGAGTCGGAGTAGGAGTAGGAACAGCAGTAGGAGTAGGAGCATAGGAGTGGGAGTAGGAGTAACTGTTCGGCTGATGGTTAGTTTACGTGTTGCGTTTTCAGCACGCTGGCAACATCAATGTCATCATCGTCATATTGACCTGTCAATGTCACTATCATTATCGCCATCGTCATGTCATCGTCGCCATCATCATCATCAGCCGCAGCCATTTGTGCTGTCAGCTTCCCGCGTGTTCGGTATCGCACGCACCTGCCCGCGCCACGATGGGAAAGCGTCGTTATGACGATCGTCATGGCCAGCACTCCCCATCGTCTTTGCTATCGAACAAGCGCATCAAGTGGTCGACTGGAGGAGGCGGCAAGTGGCACTACAATGAAGAAAAAGGTACGTATATCAGAGTGTGGAAAACGTCCTACCGTGGTGTCTGGGTTGATCCTAAGACTGGCTGGGCGTACAACGTCATCTGGTATATTTCAGTTGCCGAAGTTTGGTCGTGGGACTACGCCTCATCCTTCGAAATGTGATTATGCGGAGGTCGCTGCGGCACTCAAGGCGATCAACTACCTGACCAAGTGGGTGGACTGAAACGGGGTCAGGCCGCCCCCCTCCGCCTGGTGTTTGTGACGATGTTTCCCATCTTGACGGCCCAGTCTTGCGGGGGTTAGGCCACGTGCCTATCACAATTCCCGTTTCGAATGGCACGGCGATTACAGTTTGCATCCGTTGCTTTTCATTTGCAAGCAGAGAACTTGATTCAATCGTATCTGCATAGGGGGGCGGCACCCACAAAGGGATGACCTCACTGTGGGGCCTGCGCCGTGGTGCTAATCTTTCGCCTCGCAGTTCATGTCAAAAAACCCTGAGGCTTTCTTGGGCCATCTTGGGCGCCGTCGTGGCCGTACTCCTTGGCCGTCTTGGCCGTCCTGGAAGCCATATTGGGCCGTCTTGGCCGTGGACGAACTTGGGCAATCTTGGCCGCCCTGGAAGCCATATTGGGCAGTCTTCTGATGTTAATTGTCCCATACTCCTACTCCTACTCCTACTCCTACGCATGCGGCGAGCTTGCTCGCCAATCTTATTCAAATGGCGAGCTTGCTCGCCAAGCTGATCCAAATGGTATACGCCACTCAGGCTCATTCAAACGGCTTTCTTGAGCCTAAGCGGACGCGGAGGGAGAATGCGGTGGCACTGGGCATTCGGTGGAGCACCCCATAGGGCCACGACACGTGTACTACTCCTACTCCTGCTCCTACTCCTACTCGTATACTCCTACTCCCACTCCCAGACCCCGATCGTCCTAATCCGCCATGGCTTTGAAAAGGAATCGCCATCCATCCGCGCACATATTGCACATGGTTTCAGAAGAATGCCCGCGCGCCTAAGACATCCTCGAAAGACGGCGCTGAGGGTCAACAAGAAGTACTATGAATCAGCTTGGCGAGCAAGCTCGCCGCGTGAATAAGTCTGGGCGGCGTAAACCATTTGAATCAGTCTGGCGAGCAAGCTCGCCATTTGAATAAGCCTGAGCGCCACCGAAGAAGATATTCGCAACTGCGGTGTTCACAATTGCATATGGTTGGGTCCTTCGCCAGGCTAATGTTTTTCTTTCTGCATTGCATAGCGCAGTGCGCCATGCGCTCCAATCTTCACAGCGAGGCTCGCCCTCCCTGTCCGGAGGACTAATCGCTCTCCCTAGGGGGGGTATCCCACGGGAGAGCTCCGAATGCACACAGTGCCCCCCTAGGGTCAAGGGAAAGCAGCATCGCGCAAGTGCGGGGCGACCCCGAGGTCACGTGCGGCACGAGCAGATGAGCCGTTGTCGGGGGAAAATGCCCGCTGCGCCCCCTCTTATACAAAATTGAAATCGGCTGCCGACGATGCGCGTCGCCATATGCAAACGTAGTCCGACCACCAACTCGGTGCATAAACTCCGATGTATCGACGCACAGTCCGATGCAGAGTCCGATGTATCGATGTATCGCGACACATGTCCGATGCGTCGCGCGCCGCATCACGGGGGGGCAGGCGCCGCGTCATTGCATCTGCTGGTAGGGCGCCGCCTTGGAGGGCGCCGCATCACCGCGGTTCGCGCGCACGGCCAGCGCTGGCGACCCGCGCGGCGCTGCCTGGGCCATAACCCCGAGCAGCTCGTTGGTCTCCGCGATGCGGCCCGCCACCAACTGCACTCGCTCTGCGAGCGTCTGCAACAGGTTGTTCGACTCCTCGATGGCCTCGTGCGTGGCATTCGTACCCACCTGCAAACCAGCGATCCCGTCGACGATTGCCTGCAGCAGCGTCTCCGTGGGCGACGGTCCTGGTGCTTGCTGGCCAGTTGCTGCTGCTGGCTGCCCTGCTGGCGCGGGCGGCGGCTGACGCACTGGAGCTCCAGCTGCTGGGGGCGGAGGTGCAGCTGGAGCTCCAGCTGCTGGAGGCGGAGGTCCAGCTGGAGGTACTGGCTGGCCAGCTGCTGCGGGCGGCGGCTGAAGTCCCGGTGCCGCTTGCGCTAGCTGAGGCGCTGGCAGCGCCAGCTGCTGCGGAGGTGGGTGGATGTAGTTGCCGTCCGTGTGAACCTGCACGATGTCAACCTGCCAGCCGCGCGTGAAAGATGCCAAATGGTTCCAAGCTCCCTCTGTCCTGTTCTTGTCTCTGGCCGCCGCCAAGTGATCTGCCGTCACTCTGCTCCCATTCGTAGCGCGCATGAGGCACTTCCACGTGCCCGTGGCGCGGTCCCACTGCATGTAGGGCGCGTCCACCCACGACCCGTCACTGAGCGTCACCGTCTGCGGGCAAGCCCATTCGTTCTCCACGAACTGCAAGTGCGCCGCCATGACGGGCGGACGCTCGCTCTCTGCAGGGCGGTGGCAACTCCAGCTCGCCCTCTGAAAGGCCTTCGCCAAAATGGCGTTGGCCTAGATGGCTGCATTACGGAATAGGTCGCCCTCGTCCTGGGTGGGTCACGGGTGGGTCGCCTGTGTCATGGGTGGGTCACGGGTGGGTCGCCCTCGTCATGAGTGGGTCGCGGGTGGGTCGCCCTTGGCCTCGTCGTCCTCGTCGTCGTCGTCGTCTCGCCAGGGTGCCCCCGCGGGCCCTCCCTCAGGACCCGCCTATACTCGCATGTGATTCCGCGCGCCCCGTCCAAACTCACAGCGGCCCTTTGGGCGTCGGTGGTTTAGGGAGTCCCCTCGTCCAACCCCCATTATTCCCCTTCGGGGCGGGGTTTACCCTTCCCCCTCCCTTCCCCTGGACCTGGACGGGCGGGGCCGCGACGCGTTGGAGCGCCCAAGATGGCCAAAGAGTGCTCCCCGACCCCCTGAGAGATCCCAAGATGAGCTCCGAATGCGCTCCAAGACGCCCCGAGACCGCTCCGCTTCCCAAGGAGTCCTCCAAGAAGCAAACACCCGTCAGCAGTCTATTCCACTGAATGTTGCCTTCTCGCCTTTTCGCGTCCGATGGCAATCCGCTGACCCAGTGCGACTCCAACATTACCCTATATATATAATACAAGCCCAACACTGCCCCACGAGCGCCCCAAGAGCGCCCAAGAGCGCTCCAAGATCGCCCCAATATACGAGTGTGGGGCGCCCGAGAATGCACGCTAATGGGGCCCCCCTTGTTTTGCCGACCTCCTACATTACCCCAAGAGCGCCACTAAAGCCCCCTATAGCGCCACAAGAATGCCCCAGGACAGAGTCCGTCACCAAAGAATCCAAAGAGTCATGCCTCACCCTCACTCGTTTATCACCGCACACTCCCTCTCACTACTCATTACCATTATCATCCCCCCTGCCGCCGCCGCCGACGACGACGCGACGACGACGGCGACGGCGGCGGCGGCGCGTCAGGATTTCGATGCGGATCCAGCCGCGGCCGCGCCTGAGGAGCTGAGACTGAGGATGCATCGAGCGAAATGGCCACCCAGGGGGGGTCTAAGATGAGGAGCCGTCGAGACTGTCTCGAGCGAAACGTTTGTTTTCACTTGTCCAGGCCGTTTGGCTCAGATGGCGGCGACACCGTTTGTGTCGCCTGAGGGTTACAAACATGGCGCCCGCGCCAAGATGCACCCCCCCGCGGCCGCCCGCGATGCGCACCCCACCACGCGTGCTCAGCAGCACCAGTGACACCAGTGACACCAGGACGGGGACAGTGACGCCAGGACGGGGGCCAGATGCACCACGCGCAGCAATGGCAGCGCAACCAGCAGCACCACGCGCAACAGCTGCAGCAGCACTTGCGGCCGCGGGGGCGGTGCGGCGGCCGCCTCGGCAGCCTTCGTACCCGCCGCCACCAACACTACTACGGGTACCAGCAGAACCTCACGAAGCAGTGGCAGCGCAACTATCGGCACTTTCGGCCGCGAGCGTGGCGCCGCGGCCGCCTCCGCGCCCGCGGCCATCGACAGCCCCAGCGTCGCCAGCACGACGGGAACCAGCACCAGACGAAGCAGTACCAGCGCAACCAGCAGCACCAGGGGCCAAGGTGGTGCCAGCACCAGACGAAGCAGTACCAGCGCAACCAGCAGCACCAGACAAAGCAGCACCAGCGCAATCAGCGCAACCAGGACCAATGATGAAGCGGTTTTTGAGCATGGAGTGGGCTGCACGGGACGAAGACGAGCGGCGATTGGTGCCGCCACCAGGCGAAGCAGCCCCAGCGCAGCCAGCAGCAGCAGGACCATTGAAACAGCGGTTTTTGAACATGAAGTGGGCTGCACGGGACGAAGAAGGGCGGCGACTGGTGCCGCCGCCAGCGAAGCGCTCGCGGCGCGAGGAGCTCGGGGGCGACGACGCCGACGACGGCAAGGATATCGTGGACGACAGCTCGGTGGAGAGGCTCGTCGGCAACAGCGCCGAGCTCGTCGACAACAGCGGTTACCGCGAGCTCGACGGCGCGGAGCTCTACAGGCTCGCCGCTCTCAGCGACGAGCAGCGGAACCGCATACGTGCGGTCACGAGCGATTACGAGGCGCACATGGTCGAAACATTCATGGCGTGGGCCCGCGCGAATTGCAGTTGGGAGCGGATTGCCATGCAGTTCGAGGGCTTGCAGCTGCACGAGTCGCTGCAGCAGGTGGATGTGTACTACGAGGCGCGGTACGCGTCGTGGTTCCAGGAGGCATTGGGTCGTTGTCGTTCTCGTCGTCGTCGCCGTCGCCGCCGCCGCCGTCGTCGTCTGTGTCGTCGTCGCCGCCGTCGTTCCCGTAGGTCGAGTTCTACCGATCCCCCGACGGACCTGGGTGGCGCTGGAGGCCAGGCTCCGCGCAGGACTTGGCGCAGCGAGACGGTGAGGGGTCGTAGGTGGTTCCGCCAGCCTGCATTCGGCGTTCCGCCCCTCCCTGAATTGGGATGGGGCGCGCTTGCGCTCTGGAGCGTCAGTCCGCTTCCTCGGCCCAACACGGACTGGAACGTCACTGATTAAAAATGCACGGGCCGAGGGCGGCACGGTTTCAAAATGGGGTTCCCGCCTCGGCGCCGCGGACATTAGTTTTAAAAGCCGGCGCCAACTACGCGGATCGATGGCGAACACTTTTCAAAGTTGTGATATCAAAAACGGGTAAGCCCCCCCTGGGGGGCTTATTGTGGGCCTCTTGCGGCAATCTTGATGGGGCCATATTGGATCCATCTTGGCGCCTCTTGGGGCCCCCATGGGCGCCTCTTGGGGCCATATTGGAGGAGATCGATCAAAGACGAGTGACCCCTCAATTAGCGCCGCCCCTCGGGAGTTTGTAAAATCGCTTCCTGGGCCCCTCTTTGGGCGCTCTCGGAACGCTCTTGGGCTCCCTTGGGGCCGTCATGTGGCTCTCTTGGGCCAATCTTGAAGCCCTCTTGGGTCCTCTCGGAACCATATTGCTGCCTCGGATGGCCATCGGAAGCGAAAAGGCGAGAAGGCAAACATCAGTTGGGCCCAGATGTCGATGTCAATCTCATGTTGTTCCCATCCCTTGCTCTAATGCGTTCCATGCCAATGTCAACCTCATGTTGTTCCCATCCCTTGCCCGTCCCAAACATAAGTTCCCTCGGGGGGCTGACATCTGGGTAACTTATGTTTGGGACGGGCAAGGGATGGGAACAACATAAGATTGACATTGACATGGAACGCATTAGAGCAAGGGATGGGAACAACATAAGGTTGAGATTGGCATCTGGGGAACTTATGTTTGGGCCCCTCCCAGGGCCGCCCAGACGCCCGAAGGCCTCGAAGACCCGACGGCGCGGTCCTCCCCCAAAGAGCTCTCAGCAAGGCGCGGCATGTTGGTAGAGGATGGCATGGTGAGGCAGAGGGGGGGCAATGGCATGGAATGGAAGGGCCCGAAGGGAAAGTGCATAGCACCAAAAATAAACAAGTTGGCACAAGCACACGATACCACAAGTTGGCCCGAAACTCGGCGTAGGGGTATACAATGCAAGGTAAAGTACAGTAAAATAGAATAGGGCAGGGCACGCCAGAGCAAAGCCGAGAAACGGGAGAAATGTATGGCAGGGCCGATGGGACAACGTAAATCAAGAGTGCTTGCAATAGGAAGTGGGGAGCATGGGAGGGACGTGTCGCACTTTCTGGTGGCAGTCCTTGTGGGCCAGCCAAAACGGTTACAAGCTTGCCGTGGGCGGGAAAACCACGCGTGATATTTCATCTTGTCTGGCGGCAAAAAAAATCAAGCTCGCAACTATGCTGCTACTCTGGATAATTACTCACTGCGTGGAGCTCCCCATATGTGCATCTCATATTGTATGTCATGCCGTGGTGAGCGTCTGTTCATGAGCGGTCGACTACAATAGCGCGTCCACGTGGGCGACAGGGCCGACGAAGACGAGTGACCCCTAATGCGAGTGATTGCGCATGAGTCAGAGTGAGCTTTGAGCATGGTTGAATGCGAGCCTCTTCCTCTTCATCCCCCCTCCTCAGCTGCCAGGCCTTCCCCTTTTCAGCCCGTGGTAGCTTTGGAGCTTCCCACATGTGCATATGTTGTAGGATAGTTGGCAGTGGGATATGTAAGACGAGCGTTTAGCCACACAAAACCATAAGTGCATGTCATGTTGGAGGATAGTGCCACGAGAAACAAGCAAACCGCCTGAGACATCCCCACAACATGGCCGCGAACGAGCCCGTGCAACCACCCCTGGCGGCTCCCCTTAGGGGTGCTGAAACCAGCGCCCCGCCTGAGACATCCTCACAATCTGCTCTCCAAGCGAAGGATGTTGAGCCCAGGAAACAAGCAAACCGCCTGAGACATCCCCACAAAATGGCCGCGAACGAGCCCGTGCAACCACCCCTGGCGGCTCCCCTTAGGGGTGCTGAAACCAGCGCCCCGCCTGAGACATCCTCACAATCTGCTCTCCAAGCGAAGGATGTTGAGGCCAGAAAAAGCAAACCGCCTGAGACATCCCCACAAAATGGCCGCGAACGAGGCCCGTGCAACACCCGGCGCTCCCCTTAGGGGTGCTGAAAACCAGCGCCCCGCCTGGACATCTTCACCAATCGCTCTCCAAAAGCGAAGGATGTTGGGCCAGAAACAGGCAAACCGCCTGAGACATCCCCACAAAATGCCGCGAACGAGCCCGTGCAACCACCCCTGGCGGCTCCCCTTAGGGGTGCTGAAACCAGCGCCCCGCCTGAGACATCCTCACAAATCTGCTCTCCAAGCGAAGGATGTTGGGCCCAGAAACAAGCAAACCGCCTGAGACATCCCCACAAAATGGCCGCGAACGAGCCCGTGCAACCACCCCTGGCGGCTCCCCTTAGGGGTGCTGAAATGAGCGCCTCGCTCGAGACATCCTCCAAATCTGCTCCGAAAGCGAAGGATGTTGAGCCCAGAAACAAGCAAACCGCCTGAGACATCCCCACAAAATGGCCGCGAACGAGCCCGTGCAACCACCCCTGGCGGCTCCCCTTAGGGGTGCTGAAACCAGCGCCCCGCCTGAGAAATCCTCACAATCTGCTCTCCAAGCGAAGGATGTTGGGCCCAGAAACAAGCAAACCGCCTGAGACATCCCCACAAAATGGCCGCGAACGAGCCCGTGCAACCACCCCTGGCGGCTCCCCTTAGGGGTGCTGAAACCAGCGCCCCGCCTGAGACATCCTCCAAATCTGCTCCGAAAGCGAAGGATGTTGGGCCCAGAAACAGGCAAACCGCCTGAGACATCCCCACAAAATGGCCGCGAACGAGCCCGTGCAACCACCCCTGGCGGCTCCCCTTAGGGGTGCTGAAACCAGCGCCCCGCCTGAGACATCCTCACAATCTGCTGTGTGTTGAGTAAGTCTCAGACTATGAGTAAGTCTGAGTATGAGTACGCCTGGGTATGAGTAAGTCTGAGTATGAGTAAGTCTGAGTATGGATACGTCTGAGTGTGAGTAAGTCTGAGTATGAGTACGTCTGGGTATGATAATGTCTGAGTATGAGTAGGTATGAGTATGAGTAAGTCTGAGTATGAGTAAGTCTGAGTATGAAAATGCCTGAGTATGAGTATGTCTGAGTATGAGTAAGTCTAAGTATGAGTATGTCTGAGTAAGAGTAGGTCTGAGTATGAGTAGATCTGAGTATGAGAGTATCTGAGTATGAGTAAGTCTGTGTATGAGCAAGTCTGGGCATGAGCAAGTCTGAGTATGAGTAACTCCGACAGGAGGGGAGGAGGAAAGAGGAGGAGGGAGAGGGAGCAGGAGGCGTCCAAATAATAACAATAACCCCATCTTAGGATATGGGGAATAATGGGATTACTGGCGTTCACATAACTCCCCCCGTGGCGCATCCGCGAACTCATTCTCCACGGACTGACGCATGTCCAACAAAACCCGTCCACCCGAGCGCGAAACCAAACCTCAGCAACGCTGCCGTCAACGAGCAACGCAACGTCATCTTTGCACACGGCCCTATGCTTAATGACGCGCGTAGGTGGTGTCAAAATAACCCTCGCATCAACGAGCGACTCCCGCACTGCAGCTTGCATGCGAGCGGGCGCGGGGACAGGGCCCCTAAGTGCACAACAGATCATCCAAGTGCTGGCATGTCATATCTTGAAGCTCCCCCTTGGAAAACGAATTGGTGTTATGCCGTGGTGTGCACATCCGCTTCAAGACTCGGCGTTTCCGTTCCTGTGCGAATGTGTTAAGCAGGAAAACAAAGTTCTGCAACATACGCGGCAAATGCACTAGGTAATGGTGCTTAGGGACGGCCAGCATATCACCATATGCCGCTTTGTGTGCACGCAGAAAGCGCACGATCGCATCTTCCAACTGCCTCGGCGTCACGCCCTGGTTAACGACCACGAGCAAAAGGACCAACTCACACAGGCATATGCATCTGGCAATTTCTTGGGCGCAGCGTCCCGTGGGCACCACCGCATCGCGGAGGTATTGCAATATGATCGGGACTGATGAGATCATCTCAGACGCTGGCCCTCCAAAACTGCCGTCCGAGCACACACCCGCCCCAGAGGCGCACCCCCGAGGCCAACGGAAGGTGGACATATATGCGCCCAGCTGCGCGCTGCCCAAGTTGAACCGACCCAGCTCGTGTAGAAGCTGTCCAATTTCTATTGGGAACAAGCCGCCAATGAACATGATATGCCTCCAATCCAACATCACAACCGACACAAGTCCGATTCGGAGAAGCCCACATGAAACATATTGTCGTCGCTGTGATTGTAACCATGCCTCGTCTGCAACTCGTCCAAATCTCCAGGGGCAACCCCGTGCGAGACATCCCGCAGGCGCCTGAGGGTTGCCAAGACCGTTTCGTCAGTATGAAGCTCAAACTTCTCGACCTCCAACGTATTCATCGGCTGCAACCAACCAGTCGCATCGGGCAGCCACGGGCACCTCAGACTAACGGAATTGGAACACAGAGGGCACACCTTGTGGCCCGAGTGGCCTGCACACAGGGCCGATATTTTCTGAGCCAGCAAATCCTGCACCATGCAGTACACCTCACCAAACAGAAGCACAGGAATATTGAAACCTAAATCTATCGACGCCCCCATGTCTCATATCATGCGGGCTGTGAGATATAGTTTTCAGCAACACCTTGAGCACGTGGCTTAGCCCGCCATCGATCTGATCAACTTCCGATGTCCTCAGGGTCGTCCACGTGAACCAGGCGCCCTCGCAGCTTAGAGCTGCGATTGGAAAGTCGGCTATCGACCAGTACACAGCATGTGTCTTCCTGTAACTTCGGGAATTTAGTTGCTGCCCTGGGGTCGCTTCGCCCGAGTAGAGGACTAGTCGAACTGTATTCCCACATCTGGCCAAAGTCTCCCCGACGAGGTTGCGAAACGCAGCGGGCTCCCTGCAAGCGACGTGTAAGAAAGCTAGCGGGTTTTGCACGGGGATGTCAAGGCGGCCGCCGTCCTCCGTCTAAACTCGGACTTCATCGACCAACTTGCCATACATTGTCACCTCGTCGCAAATACCACTGCGCTGGCGCCGGCGGGTAGTGGCGCCGATTGCATCTGGAATGCCAAAGTCACAAACGTCCCGCAATATGTTGGCAAGTGCTTCATTGGTGACGTGGCTCTGTCGCCCAAGGTCAATGAGTCTCGGTTTCTTGGACATTCGCCCCCCCCCCCCCCCTGAGTGGCGCGGCTGCGAGCGACAACGGCGCGATATCAATGCGAACACAACAATGCAATGAAATATGTATCTGAGGTGCGAGGAGGGGGCGAGCCGCGACGAGCGGAGAAGATCTGAATGTAATGGATGGCGTGGGGAGCAGGAGGGCGAGCGAACGGATGGAGGAAACCGCGTGAGCGATGGATAGAGAAGTTGCTATTTCATCACACTCGCGGGCCATGCAAAGCCGAGCTTGCGCCTGAGACACAGCAGCGCGGCAGCTGGTAACGCATCACACGTTTGTCGCGCCACCCTGACATCTGGCGCGCGGGATTGCCATAGTCACAAAGGTGGTCGGGATATGCATCTGACTGGTCTCACCCCGTCCGATCAGCCACGGCTGCCATTTACCAGGTCGCCGAAGCAATCGCACATAAAGCTCCCCAGTGGCCGAGGGTGCCTACATCCAGCTGTGACCGACGGGATACCAGGATATTGCCGACGCTCGGGTCATCCTGAGGCTCGTAGGGTAGAGCGGTCATTACCCAAACAGCGCTTGCACTTAGGGGGCCGAAGACAAAGCGACGCAAATGTAACGAATGTGGCACCGCACAGGGCCCGTTCAGGTACGGTGTGTGTGACAGCTCGAAAGTGCATGCCGTTGCTATGCATTCTAAGTTGTCCCATCTTGGGCGCGGAAAACCCCTGCGGGCGTCTGGCGCGATCCCTCCATCAGACGCATTTAGACAGGCGATGTCTTGCGCGTTGGTCACGCCCGCCAGCCACAGTTAAACCTAACAAAGCATGTAAACTGGAGTACTGATATGCGATGCGCGGACTGCGCATCCGAGGTTACGCCGCGCCGATTGCACCGCCCAGGTTGCTCCACATCGGTCGAAACACGTCATTATTTGGAGCGCGCGCTCAGGGCAGAGCAACGCAGATCGGAGGAGAGGGCGGGGTCGGACCATCGGAGCATCGTGGGGCAGAGCATCTCGGAATCAAGCAGAGTCGGGCGTCGCAAGCTGGCGCAGGGTAAAACTGACCAGAGTGTGGTGCATCAGAGTAGGAGTAGGGCAGCGTAGGCTAAGGGGTCGCGGCTTAACCTAAGGTGACAGGGTGCACGCAAAGAACCACGAGGCCCCCATTCCCGCGCGCCAGAGAGGTCACCAGGGCTACGTGCGACGCGTTCATGAATTCCGCACTGGGGTAAATCGAACCCGATGGTAGCGATGGCGAGCACGCTCGCCTGCGAGTCGGGGCCACGCAAAGAAGAACAAAAAATCCGCACCGAGCGCCTGGGAAAGGAAGTAGCTGCACTGGCGCTGCAAAGCCCGATCGCCTTTGACATCCGTGCCCTCGCACGCGGCATCATGCGCTCACGCGCCCTTGAAGCACTTGTCCCAGGACGCACCAGCCTTCTGGTAGACGGTCTTCAGCAGAGAAGCGGATTTAGTCGGGCTCCAGCCCGCGCTGGTGCAGGCTGACTTCGCGGCGCTCTACGCCCTCGAAGTGAAAACGTTGCGGCTGCGCTCCTCACTGGGCGTGCACTTGATGTAGCCGCTGAAGTCAGCAACGGTGATCGTCGTCTTCTTGATGACCGCGACGCCCTTGTCCTTCTTGCCCTTGCCCTTGCCCTTTCCCTTTTTCCCTTTCCCTTGCCGCTGCCCTTGACGACGCCCGCCACTGCCTGCCTGCCGCCCTTCTTGGTGATGCCCGTCTTCGCCTTCGCACGCTTCGTTGCATCCTTCCTCTTCCCGCCCGCGGTCGCAGCCTCCTGGATGCGCTGCTCCATCGCTGCGATTGGGTCAATAGGTGCGGCGGCCCCAGCCCCGCCCGAGCCCAGCTACAGCTCTGACTCGGCACCGCCCGCAGCCGTGCCCTGCGGCGGAGGGGAGCCCTGCAGCGGAGGGGCGCCGAAGAGGGAAGTCGCAGTGGCAGACATGGCCCCGGCTTCGGCCGCGATGATGCCCCGATCGTCGCGCTTCGCATTTTGGGCCGCGGATCCGAAGTAGGTCAAGCGCGGGCCTGGGCTCGTGTTCCCCATGGCCTGCTGGACGAGCTGGCCGATCGGCGCCAGCGCCTGCTGCACGATCTCCCCAAGCTGTAACGCCGTGGCGGCCTGTCCGCGGTGCTGGGGGACAGCCAGCGCAGTCTCGTCGTCAGTCATGAGACCCTTGTGGGTCTTACGGTATGCGAAGACATGGGCGAACTGCTGCAAGCCATCAATCTGCCATGGTGTGGGGGCACCGTCGTCCCATGCGAACTGCTCGTTGCTCGGTGGCAGCTGGTGAGGGTCGTTGGGGTACGTCTTCACGTGCACGAGAGGGTACCGCACCTCATTGTCCATGGCCTTCACCGTCTCCTGGATAGTCTTGGCGATAGAGCGCTGCTCCTTTGGGCTGAGGTTGTCCGCCTTCAGGATTTGGAGCTGGACGATCGCCCCAGCGCGCTTGAGGAGCTGCTCCGACGGGCACACCATGCCCAACTTGTACATGACCGATCCCATCTTGCGCGCCGCCATTTGCGAATCGCTATTCGCGGCCTCGAGGGCGGCCTGCTGATCTTTGGCGAAGTACATCTCCAGGGTCATGCAGTACTGGTTCGGGCGCGAACCTCCCGAGGCACCCACCGCCTGCATAGCTTGGCTCAGGGCGCCTAGGATGACAACCCTCCGCGGGGCCGTCCAAGGATTGCCAGGCACTGAGACCGCCTGCGTGATGCGAGTCGCCCCCGCCAGGTTGATGCCCCTGGTCTGCGCGATGCTCGCGGCGAGCGCGGACGACTGGTCGGCCGTGACGTCCGCCCCCGAGGCCTTCTGGACGTTGACGTACTCGACGCGGGCAGCCACCTGGGCAACGAGAGCACCCGCCGCGGCGACCGTGAAGGCAGCCTGCATGATGCCTGCGCCGCAGGGCAAGTAAATCGACACGACAGTGGCGTCGGGGATAACAGCCAAAACAAACCGGGTAGTTGCTGAAACAGCTGCGGTGCACGCCCCGCTTATGTGTTCAGATGGGACACCAATGCTAGCGCAGCGCCATCATCTGCACCACCCGTCATAGCGCGAGCGCCCCACGGCGCCAGGCAGCGATGCCCCATTATAGACCGTGCAACGGGCCCGAAGCACCATGAGGGCCCAAGATTGGCCCACGCTAGCTTATAAAGGTGAGGGACCCGAGAGGTGAATCACTGCATTTGGGGCCGCGGCTGAAATGAAGTTCCGCGATGCGGGTTGGCATTGCTCGGGTGGTGGGTGGGCGACGGGCGGGGCCACGTGCCCGAGGCGCCCCCGCGAAGCTCAACGAGGCCCGCGCGAATGCAATGTGGGAGGGAGAAGTGGGGGGGCGCAATAGTGCCACAAGGGAACCGCATATGGTGCTGAAACAAACGTCGTGAGGGACAGTGTCGAAGCGACCGCAATCACCGCTCACACGTTTCGTGGCCCCATATGAAGCCCCATCGAACCCCCCATCGCCACCGCCCGCACGCGCCCCGCACACCCAATTCGGCACACTACTCACACGATTCGTGGTCCCATAGGGAGCTCCACCAAAGGCCCCAGTACCACCGCCCACATGCGGCCCGCACGCCCAATTCGGCGCAACCCCCACACGTTTCGTGACCCCATCTGGAGCTCCACCGAAAGCATGCATGTTGGTTTGGGGCCAGCGAAGGCGGCGTTGGGGATCCGCAAAGACGGCGCCGAGGACCACCAGCAGCTAATATGAATCAGCTTGGCGAGCAAGCTCGCCATTTGAATAAGTCTGAGCGGCGTAAACCATGCGAATAAGCTTGGCGAGCAAGCTCTAAGCCTGAGCGACGTAAACCATTTGAATAAGCTTTGTTGGCGAGCAAGCTCGCCATTCGAATAAGCTTGGCGAGCAAGCTCGCCGCGTGCGTCACGCAGTTAGGAGTATGCGTAGGAGTAGGAGTAGGGACAATATTGAAACAGTTGGGTGCACCCCCCCCCATCATCATCCCCTTCTCCTCCGCCATCCACACCCGCGGTGTGCATGCACTGCACTCGCTATTGTTCCGAACTAAACAGAACGCCGCGTCGTTAATACCATTATTCGCCCTCGCCGCCCTTATTCCGTCGGGGAGGGGATATGGTGTCGCAACCAATTAGAGCGGACCATGACAACCAACGATTGGGGCATCCACACGTCCCAGAGAGCGCCATCGATGTGTCACGCACCAGAGAGACCCATCGAGGGAACCATAGAGATCAATCGACGGGGCCCTATGTGCGCCCTTATGGCGCAGTCGCACGCCCCTCTCGGGGCCCCGATGGGGTCCCCTCGAAGCCTTGGTTGGGCCCCGATGGTCGCTGGGCCGAGAGGATCGCATGTGCGATATGCAGCCCGGTGGCTGGTGGATTCAGCCGACGCCCGAAGACCGACCACCTCCGCCAAGGATGCGGGTGTGATACATCACGGGGCGTCGGGGTGCAATGGGGCTACCGACAACGCATTTCAAGCCGCTGGGGATACAGTGCAGGCGCAAGGCATCAGTGGGGCACGTGGTGGGGCCATCCCCCGAGCCACCATCACGCGTGGGTAGAATCGGACATGACAATGCTTACATCGCAGCCCATCCGATCACGATTGCGAATGGTGTGTCCTAAAATGGCTGCATGCACAAGTTGTCGCATGTGACCGCTGGCTAGATGCGACAACTGTTGTATATGACCCCTGGCTACATGCGACAAGCAATCAATGATGTGCGTTGTCGCATCTAGCCAGTGGTCACATGCGACAACTGTCGCATCTAGCCAGTGGTCACATGCGACAACTGTCGCATCTAGCCAGTGGTCACATGCGACAAGGGCGGTGCGGATGTTGACATCGGCGGCGGCATGGCGAGCACGCTCGCCGACGTGGTCTCATGAGATGCTCCGCGCGGCGATAGTGACGACGAGACGTGGGATGCGGATGCTGACGGCGGCGGCGACAGGGCGAGCATGCTCGCCGAAGTTCTCCAATCGCGCAATCATGATGGGCGACGCTGGATACTCAAACGGGGAACTGCGGGCGCCATGCAACTAACGGGCCCCCGAATTGATGCACAGTTTCGATGGCCACGCAGCTAAGGCGGGGCGTCATCTCAGCGCCAAGCCGAGCTCGCTGAGGGCTTTCTTGAGCCGCTTGGCCTGTATCACGCGGCCCGCCCGAACCTTCACCTGCCTGTGCCGCGCCTTCTCCGTCGGCGCGCCGTCGCCGCTGCTGCTACCAGCGCCCCCTCCGCCGCCGCCGACGCCGAGCTCATGCTGCACCTGGGCGGGGGTATTCGAAGTGGTCGGTTGCACTATGCCCCCTCATCAGCGCCCTCGCGTTCGCCCGTCGATGTTTCGCGCGGGCGGCGATGGTTGGATGGGCGATCGCGACGAGGCGGAGCGGATATTGACGATTAGGGCGCGGAGAATGACGGCGAACGGGGGGATCAAACTGAGGGCGAGGTCCTGCTTACACTGGTCAAGCGACCGATGGGATTGGGGGGCGGGGGGGGCAATTGGCAACTCTCCACTCCGATTACCCTCGCTGACCTCCGCTTCGCGCATGCGCTTCAGCGTCGTGACGATATGGTCGACGCCCGCGGTGCTGCCGCCTCCCTCCTGCGCGTTGCCGCGGTCCCAAGTCCACGTGGAGTTGCCGCTGTTGTTGCCCCGCCACGCGGAGCCCTGCTCCGACCAATCGTCGCCACGCCACTGGTCGCGGCTGCTGTGCCAGCATCCGTGGTCGTAGTCGCGCCCCGCGCCCTGCCACTCGGAGCCACAGCTGGTCCCGCCCGCGCCGTTGCGCTCGCCGCCCCACCACATGCATTGCTGCTGCGACTTGTCGCCCCAAAACACGTATCCCTGCAGCTCGTCGCCCCACCACATGTATCCCTGCAGCTCGTCGTCCCACCACATATCCACACCGTCGTAGGCGTCCGCGTCGCGCGTCGTCATCGCCTGTGCCGCACCGCCGCCGATGTAGTCGCCGTCCGCGCCGCGCGTGTCGGTGTGGCCCTCCGCGTGCCCGCCGACCGTCTCGTTGTAGCTGCTCGTGTCCCACTCGGCGCCGTCGTGCTGCGGCGCGTGGTAGTGGGCGACCTTCTGGTGTCCACATGGCCTCTGCTTGGGCAGCGGCGCAGGGAGACCTGGAGGTGGTGCCGGCGGCGCAGGTATGAGGTGGCCTGGAGGTGGCTTGGGAGGCGGAGTCGGCTTGCTAGGCGGAGTCGGCGCCGTGTCGTGGCCATGCTTGCTAGTCGGCTGGAGCCGCGGCTTCGGCGCGGGCGCGGCTGCGCCTCCGACGGCCGATGGCTGGCTGGCCATCCGACTGCTGCGCCCCTGTCGCGGCCATGCGGGTCTCTGGCACGGCTCCGCTGGCTGCGCCTTTGACGGCTGCGCCCCTGTCGCCACATCCGCTGGCTGCGCATCTGGCGGTTGGTCCCCTGTCGCCACCTTCGCTGACCGCGCCTCCGACGGCAGCGCGGCAGCCATCGGACCAGTCGCTGGCGTCGGAGGGCCCTTCCGAAACTTATTGCACCGAGAGGCCCCCCACTTCGGAGTCGGCGGCACCACCACCGTGGACGCAATCTCAGCCTGCGCCAGACATGCGAAGACTAGGGGATCACGTGGGTCGTGTCCTTGTGCAGTCCAAAACGCCCCGACGGTCTTGTCAGACATTGCGGCTCAAAAGCTCGAGCCTGAACGGCGGCGGACGGACGAGGCGGGGGTTCCACGGTGCGAGGGCGCCTCACGCGAAATCGCCGGCACACAATGGCAGCTGGATAGCGGACCAACTCGCTCACGCGTTGCCGTCGATGCCTAGATAAGGCTAGAACGCGTGCTCATACGAAGACGTGCAATCCTGGAGCCCGAAACACTTACGTAAACATTCTAGACGCTTCGCGTATCACCGCCAGCCCATCCAGAGAAGCTGGCAGACGAAGGGCGAATAGACGCACATAGCGAAACATATAGCGGGCAACAACTGAGAATTATGAGATCTGTTGTGGCGAATGTTGCCAGTGTTGCTGATGGTGATCTTGCGTCTGTTGGTGGTGGTGCTGCTGCTGCTAGCGCTGCCGCTGGTGCTGCTGGTTCTCGAGGGGCTTGGGCTGAGGATGAGGACGAGGCGGGCAAGGCGGAGCAGGAGGAGAAGGGGGGCAATGGGAACCGAATGCCAGATCATCTTATGATGTTTCTTATGAGTTGTTTTGAACACCTCTTGGAGCGTCTGGGGGGGGGTAGTTAGTTTATATGTTTTTTTTGAAGGGGGGGGGTCTCTGTGAAGTCTCTTGAATGCCTTTCGGAGCCTTGGAGTTCCATGGGGTTGGAGTTGGAGTCCCTGGACGTACCCCTTCCAGCAAACACTTAGACTGAAACAAATAGAGAACCGCTGTAAGACAACATGTTGCCAGTTGCGGCGCTTGGGGCCCCCATGTTGGTATATTGAAAGCCTCCCGGGGCCATGATGGTACCATCTTGGGGCCATATTGGCGCCTCTTGGGGCCTCATGGGCGCATATTGGGGCCATCTTGGAGGAAAACGATCAACGACGGGGGGTCGTGTTGCATGGCAGTGCAAGCAGTGTAGCATAGAGTTTGCACAATCCCACTACCCCCCCACGGCACAGCCTGGCTCGGGGCATTTGCGTGTGCAGCCAGGCTGGGGGCATTTGTGTGTGCAGCCTGGCTGGGGGCATTTGTGTGTGCAGCCAGGCTGGGGGCAGTTGTGTGTGCAGCCTGGCTCGGTGCATTTCTGTGTGCATTGAGTTTTCCACCTCCCATCCTCCAGGGGTTCTTGGATGGGTGGCTGATCTTCCTCTTTAGGCTCTGCCCAGTCGTACCAGCGGGGTATATATAGATCCCCATCGGTCTCGTGAGCTGCCCATGCTGCTGCCGGGCAAGGAGTCAAGCAGTGCGCACGCGCGAAGCCCCGCGGCTAACAACAACCAGGGGATGGGGGGGGAGGTAAACCCCTCCCCGAAGGGGAAGAATGAGGTTGGAATAGGGAACATCATCTGCGCTTTGCTCCCGCGGCGTTGCATCGCGACATCTCACGTGCCGCTAAGCTTCCCCCCCCCAACCCGCGCAATGGCCAGAAGTTGGTTCCAAGATGACACATTGCCCCATCACTCCCCGTCGCCGTCGTATTCCACGCAATGAGGTCCGCCAACCGCCCCCCCACCCCCCCATCATTTTCGTTAGCGAGCTCAGGTGCGGTCGCTTGTCTGAGCGCGATGGCGGCTGGGTGTGGGACGATGGCGACGCGATGCACGACGGGCCTGCCCACGTGTTTTACGCGGCGAACAATGTCTCACAGCGCGCACGCCCCGTAGCGCGATGTGCCGAATAATCCAAGCAACACGGATGGCAATGCAACGGCGAAAGCTGCGAGCACGCTGCGCAGCGAACGAGAACGCGAGCATGCTCGCGCCATAAGGGCGACCGCTCAGCGGTCGCCCAGCTCGCCGTCAAGGGCTCGCGTCGATATCCTTCGCCTCGCCCTTGGCGCGCATCTCCGGCAAGGCGTTCTGCAACTTCTCTGCGGCCTCGCCCGTGGCAGCCTGGATGTCGCGTGCGTCGCGATACTGAGGAACTGGTTGGGAGCGGAACCGAGTCTTGTTCGTGCTCTGGTCGGCGTACTTGCAGTACACGCAGTGGCGGGCAGGCCACCAGCGGACGCCTGGCTGGGCGATGCAGGGAACGAATGCGGTGACGAGGTGGCTGGCGTGAGGCGTGCTGTTGAACAACTTGAGGCTCGCGTCCGTGAGCTCCATCCACACCGTGCTTGCAATCCGCCGCTCTGCAAGCATCTTCACCTGGTGCTCACTATCGTCCTCGCACTTCACCGTCACGTCGACAACATCGGCGATCTCGTCGAACATATGGCGTCGGGGGCGCTTGGGCAGCGAAGCCACCACTCCTGGGTCCGCAAAGGGGGTCCTCCTCGCCGCACGCGGTCTTCATGGCCTCGTCGACCGCATCGTTACGGAGGGCCATCAGCACGTCTAGCATGGCGAACTGTTTGGCGATAAACCTCTTACACCCCCTGTCAGACTTGGCAACCCTGACGAACATGGTACCAGCAACCATCTTTGCATCTGCGAACCACGACACTTTCCCAAGATGCCCGCCGACCACGGCGGCCCCAAGCGTGAAGGTGGCATCGGCAACACCAGCCGCCATGGTTGCCCGCGCGCTCGACTGCCCTACGCGGCTGCTGGAAAGGCGAACGTGATGAGGGGGCACGTTTGGATAACTGGCACCACTGCTCTACTGCGCATCACGCGCTTACTCGCACCCGCGCGGAACCACGGCATCGCGATGCACATGGCAGCAACGCAACGCAACGCGACACGATAATGCGCAACGCAATGCCATGCAACGCAAGCTTCCTAAGCCCGCGTATAAGCTTTATCAGAGTGAGGGGGGCGAGCGGTCACTCACTGTCCCTGGGTGCGCGGCTGAGATGAGGTTCCGCGATGCGGATGGCGCGGGGCATGCATGTTGGATGACGCGCGCGCATATAAGAGCGAGCTGGCTTAACATGAGTGTTGCCGTCTTTGTTGGACCCCCACTCCCCGCCATTGTGATGTTGCGTTGGCCGCCATCCGCGTCCTCGGATCTTTCCCAGTGGGGCAGGGGGCGGGAGGAGATACGGAGAGCGAGCGGGTGGGCGGATGGAAGAGGGATGGGGAATGCAACGGTTGGTGCGTTTTTTATTTGCCAAACGCAGTCGGTGCACAGGCTGCGACGCCCGCAACACGCGCGTCTCAACGTAGAAGGGGTTCGTACGGATGCGCGAGCACGCTGGCGAAGTCTCAGGACGAGGCACGGTGCCACGCAAAAAAGCTGAACAGCGCGGGCGGGCGCGCTCGCCGAGATGCGCGAGCCAGCGAACTGATCAGCCACGCGATCAACCGCTCTTCGAGATGCACGGGCCGCGCAAGATCCCCATGAACACGGGGTGCTTGCTCAAGAAGCGCTCCTCCTTGGTGGCCGCGGCGGCGGCGATGAGCCCTGCCGCGGCGATCCAGCGCGCGGCAGGGCTCATCGGCGAAGCACCCGAAGGGGTCGACCCAGTCGAGGGCGCGGCAGAGCTCAACGGCGAAGAACCCGAAGGGGTCGACCCAGTCGAAGGCGCGGCAGAGCTCGGCGGCGAGGAACCCGAAGAGGTCGACCCAGACGGAAATGGCGCAGACTCCAGCACGCGCTTGCTTGCCGCCAAGAGCTCCTCCACCTCGTGGAACGGAGTGAAGTGCACGGTCGTGTGGGACGGCTCGGGCTTCACTGCCTTGCACTTCCCGAAAACGAGCTCCATGTGCCCTGGGACGGGCGGGTAGTAGTTCGTCTGGAAGGTCCCGATGCCTGGGATGAAGATGCTCGGCTTTTGCTCGAGCTCCCTGGAGAACACGATCGACAGCGCCTTCATCATCAGGCTGGCCTGGCAGAGCGTGACGCCAGCAGCTGCAGCAATCGTATTGGTCCACTCCGAGGGGGGCGTACAGTAGCTCTTGCCATGGATACGCCATGCATGGGCCTCCGTATTGCCCTTCAGAATGTTCTTCTTCACTGGCATCCCGCGAGCCTGCTGAGGGCGGGTGCCCAGCGCTGCGCCGAAAAGCAAGCCACCGCGCGAACGAGATTGAGCACCTCAACTGGCACGGACAAGGAATGGCCGAATGCCCGCAGTGGGATTGCAGCTGCGTGACCGATCGCGACCCGCCCAAGACCCACAGGGCGACGCGGCCACATCAGTGGCCAGGGGACCTCAGCAGCGGAGGCAACAAAAGGCCGGCTTTCGGCGGCCCATTAGAGCCCCCAGCGACGCCGCCCCAAGGTCCCCAAAGGGCCTCGCGAGGCCCTCAAGGCCCCCAAGGTTGCCCCCAGCGATGCCGCTCCAAGGGTGTAAATTTGTTGTTTGTTGCTGTTGATTTGTTTTGTTCGAGCGGCTGATTTGTTGTAGTTGTTGTTTTTGTGTTTTGTTCACATGGTTTTGTTGTGTCTGCTTGATGTTTATATTTTAAAAAGCGGATGTTTACGCGTGCTCCCTTGTTGTTTCCAGCCATACTGCGTTTTGGGGTCATCGTTTTGAAGAGACACTCAAAAAAGCAACAATAGTACAAACAAATAAGAAGACAAACACAATTAAAAAACAAAATATAAAAAAAAGAATCAGACCATAAACAAAAAGAACACAAAAACAAAAAGACAAACAAAAAAACATTACAAATCCAAAAACAACACCAAAAACAAAAAAAAAAAAAAAAAAATAAACCAAAAACGACAAACAAAAAAAAAAAAAAACAAAACAAAAACAAACAGACAAGAAATACAAAAAAAAACAAGAAAAAACAAAAAAAAAAAAACAAACAAAAACAAAAAAAAAGAGTAAAAAAACCAAAACAAGCAAAAAAAAAAAATAGCGCCCCGCGTCCTCACTCCGTCTCCTCCTCTCCTCCTCCTCCTTCTCCTCCTCATCATCATCATCATCATCGCCGTCATCATCATCACCATCACCACCGTCATGGTCATCATCATCGCCGTCATCATCACCATCACCGCCATCACCGCTCACACGCTTCGTGGCACCATAGGGAGCTCCATCGAATCCCCAAGTGCCACCGCCCGCATGCGCCCCGCACACCCAATTCGGCACACCCCTCACGCGATTCGCGGCCCCATAGAGCTCCACCGTGCCACCGCCCGCGCGCGGCCCGCACGTCCAATTCGGCACACCCCTCGCACGCTTCGTGGCCCCATAGGGAGCTCCACCGAAAGCGTTTCTGTTGGTTTGGGGGCCGCGAAGACGGCGCTGGGGGTCCGCGAAGACGGCGCTGAGGGTCAACAAAAGCTAATATGAATCACCTTGGCGAGCAAGCTCGCCATTTGAATGAGTCTGAGCGGCGTTAGCCATTTGAATCAGCTTGGCGAGCAAGCTCGCCATGAGAATAAGCTTGACGAGCAAGCTCGCCGCATGCGTCCCACAATCAGGAGTAAGCGTATAAGCAATAGGAATATGAGTAGGAGTAGGAGTAGGAGGATGAGTAGGAGTAGGAGTAGGAGTAGGAGTAGGAGTAGGAGTATAGGAGTGGGAGTAGGAGTAGGAGCGAGATGATATGTTTTGGGCAAGGAGAAGCAGTACATCCAATCCACGATGGTGCAAGCGCTCGCCCCTCGGATGGTTGAGGAGCTGATGCAGCTGGTAGTTGCATTTGGATATACAAAAACCTGCTAAAACAGTTTAGCATCTCATCGATGCTACATGCTCTGGCCATATGTACACTAAACACTATATATGTACAGGGGGGGGCGGAGGTGCCAGGGGCGCCAGGGAGGTGCCAGGGGCGCCAGGGGCGCCAGTCCTATAGCCCTATATCATATAGCCCTATAGTAGCACCATACACGATCCCTGCAATCGGGCGGAGGAGGACGATGATGCTGATAATGACGATGGCGCATATTTCATGGCTGCGATGACATCGCAACTGCGGGCTGCGCTGCAACGATCTCCGATCAAAATTGGCACGTCGTGCCGATCGGTAGCGCGATCCAGGGGCACCTATGCCCTCCTCGCTGCCTTCGGAGGGTTGGCATCGGATGCCGACGCCCTCTTAAAAGGCACTGGAAGTGACATGCGTGACATCCCAAGCCGCGTTTTATCATGAACTACCAGCTCTGACCCCTTTGGCATATCCACGGAATTTTTTTTGTTATGATTTTTTTTTGTTTTTTTTTTGTTTTTTTTTTTTTTTTATTTTTTTTTTTTTTTGGCATATCCACGGAATTCGTGGGCAAGGCACCTTCATGCGAACGACGTTGTGCTCGGAACCGGCGCTCTGACACTGCACAGAAACTTCGACCACCTTCGGCGTCATGTTTTCAGCCGCGGAGTCGGCGACGGCGCGGACGCACCAGAACGGCGCGACGAAAGACTCTGCTGCCTTTGCAGATGAGCCAGACGCATAATCTCCCAGGCCAAACTCAATGCGCGGCATGGCGCGCACCTTTTTCATGCCACCGAGAACGGCCCACACTTCATCTGAGCCTGTGGGGGGGTCAGTCTTGCCGACAGCCAGGTTCGCTGAAACAGGAACCAAAACCAGCTTGCCCTTCGTGATCTTCTCTGAGGTGAACACGCCCTTCACGGGCTTAACCTGCATGATGAGCTTGTCGCACGGCGGGCATGCGTGCGCCTTGTGAGCGTAGACCAGGGCGCACCCCGCATAATGCCTAGCGAGGTCGTTCCGCATCTCGGGGTGCTCAAGGGCAGGGCGGAAGTCGCGCAGGGGAAGCCTCGTGACCTCGTCCGCGGCTTTCAGGACCCAGCCATCCACCAGGGCAGCAGAAGAAAGTGTGACGGTTTTCGGCCTCGTGGCCGTGAGCTGCTTGATCTGGCACGTCTCGGCGATGTCAGCGATCACGTACGCGCCCCCCTTGTCCGCGCTCTTGGCGACGATGCGCGCGCCCACCTTAAAGCCCATATTGATGAACGTCTCGGTGGTAACTGTTACGCCATCGAACTCCCTGATGTCGCTGCCAGCCGAGCCCCCAGTGCTCGCGGGCCCAGTGGGCTTCCACGGCGGATTGACAGCCCTGTCGCCAATCTCGGCCTTGACTTGGGCCACGAAGTCGATGCAGACATCGAGCAGCGACTTGAACGTCGCTCGGCCCCTGGTCTTCTTGTTGCAGACGTGCATCACCAACTTCACCCCGAACTCGCCCTCCAGCTTCGTGTAGACTGGCCCGCTGATGCCGCACTTGCTCAACCACTCCTCGCCCTTCCGATGATCTTTGCACGCGGCCACGACGTTTTGCTTCTGCTTGACCATCTGCGTCACGTCCGCGCTGCAAAAGAGACGGCACTCCCCCTTAGTAATGAACGACTCTGGGGCAGCCTGCACGGCCTTCATGCACATGACAATCAAATCAAGGTGTTCTGATAAAGCCACGTCCTTGAATGCTGCCACTATTGTTGGAGTGATGTCGCGAGATACACGCAGCTGCTTCGACCTACGGCGGTCCATGACCACGTCGACGCGGACGCGGCCCCATCGCCCCTCGGGCCCCATGCCAAACAGCCAACCAACCCACCAACCACCGCCAACCAACACATGTTTGAGGGGAGGGGCGAAGGGCCGCGCCAGCGACGCGCTGTTTTGACCACCAGCGCCATGCGTCAAGATCACGTAGGTGAATCGGGCCCCCCCCCTCAGCCCAGTTCTTGACGGAGACGCACAGGTCGAGCATATTGTTTTTCAAGTCAGGCCGCCTGGCCTCCAACTTCTTCGCCACATCTTTCCAATCGATGCTCCCTATGCTTCTTTTCTGGTTCATTGCTGCCTGGTGGATCTGCATCAGCGTTTGCAAACAAGTCGACGCCTTCCGAGTTCGCTGTCCGATGTTACCCGCCTCGGCCAGAAACCCCGCGAGCTCGGGGCACCGCGAGGCGACGTCGCGCCGCGCAACTGTCCAGGCGAAGCCGCCCTTCTCGAACGGGGCCGCCATGCTAGGGGACACCTCGATGAGTTTTTCTTTTGTTGCCAACTTCTCATTTATTAAAAAGGTTTGGTGTCAACTGTGCAAGCTGCCCCCTCCATCGCGGCCCAGAGGCAGGTTGCCGTGCGCGTGCAAGTCACTGTGAGCGCGCGGACGTCCAAAGAATTGATGTCGGCCACCAGCCCGCCGCTGCGGCCAATTGCTTTCTCGACGGAATCCAACTGCTGCGCTCCCGCGGGTGGAGGAGCGAGCTGGATCGCTCTCGCCTTGGTGCCCGCCAACTCTGCCCACGACCACCCGCCGCTCGCAATCTCGCCAAGGAGCCAGCGCGCGTGCGGAGGGTCCACAATCGCCTCGAACCTGTTGTCGGGGCGGGGGCAAACCTGGCTAAACGTCAAGAACTCCTGGAAAGCGAGGCCATTCGCAAGGCACAGGTCGATGATGCCGTCTGCTGCGGACTTGGCCTTCGTCTCGCTGTCAAGGCTGCGTCGAATCATATCATTAATAATTGGGCAAAGCTTGTCAAGGGCAGCAGTGCATGAATGAGAAGTGCTCATCTGAGATATCACAGCGCAAAATTATCCCGGGCACAACTGGCTGCTGCAACGGTGACACGATAAGCGGCATACACGCGAGCACGCTCGCGCCGGTCGCAGGTGCGAGCACGCTCGCATACACAATGCGCATTCGAAATCTGCGAGAGCTTGCTCTCGGGGCGCGCCAACAGCGCGGCCCTATGGCCCCCCGCGGCCCCCCACGGCCCCCTGCGACCCCCCGCGGCCCCCCACGGCCCCCCACACGGCCCCCTACGGCCCCCTACGCCCCCCATACAGCCCCCTACCCTTCCTCCCCCCTTCCTCCTTTCTTCGTCTTCCCTTCTCCCCTACGGCCCCCTACGGCCCCCTACGGCCCCCTGCGACCCCCAACGGCCCCCTACGGCCCCCTGCGGATCATCGGGGGCGGGGGGGACGCGGTGGCGGGGTGGGGCGCGCGGGGGGGGGGGGGGGGGGGGGGATGGTACTGGTACCGCCCTCTATCTTTTTAACTGTTGCTAGCTTTCAAAACGAATGTTCGCGGCGCCAATGCGAGAGAGCGCGGCTTTGCAACGTGCATAAGATTGCGGTACCGTGCCGCGCCGCGCAATTTATAGGATTGTGGCGCCGTGCCGCGCACAGGGGCTGGCCGCCTCCAGTTGTGCGCGCACTCCTCCTCTCACCACGGAGGGCAGACCATCCGCCCGTAACCATTCTGCCCAAGGGCCGCCATCGTGACGGCGGCCCACGCGCCTCAGGCCGCCTCGGGCCCCTCGGCCCCTCGGGCCGCCATGGTGCGTTCGAGGAGCCGCTCCCGCGCGTCGAGCTCCTCGAGCTCCTCGAGCTCGAGCTCGAGCACGAGCATCTTAATCAGCGCGACTGGTGCCACGCACGAGGCCATCGAGGAGTCGAACAACCTGTCGCAGACGCTCGCAGAGCGAGTGCAGTTGGTGGCGGGCCGCATCGCGGAGACCAACGAGCTGCTCGGGGTTATGGGCCGGGCAGCGCCGCGCGGGTCGCCAGCGCAGGCCGTGCGCGCGAAACGCGGTGATGCGGCGCCCCCCCAGGCGGCGCCCTACCAGCAGCATGGCACTGGCGCGGCGCCTGACGCACGGTAATGCGGCGCGCGACGCATCGGACTTGTATCGCGATACATCGGTACATCGGACTCTGCATCGGACTGTGCATCGATACGTCGGAGTTAATGCATCGAGTTGGTGGTCGGACTACGTTTGCATATGGCGATGCGCATCGTCGGCAGCCGATTCCCATTTTGTATAGGAGGGAGCGCAGCGGGCATTTTTCCCCGACAGCGGCCCATCTGCTTGTGCCGCACGTGACCTCGGGGTCGCCCCGCACTTGCGCGATGCTGTTTTCCCCTGACCCTTGGGGGGCACTGCGTGCATTCGGAGCTCTCCCGTGGGTCAATCCTCCTAGGGAGAGCTACGGCGATTAGTCCTCCTGGCAGGGAGGGCGAGCCTCGCTGCGAAGACTGGAGCGCATGGCGTACTGCGCTATGCAATACAAAAAGAAACCCTTTAGCCTGGCGAAGGACCCAACCATGCGCAGTTGTGAATACCGCAGTTGTGAATATCTTCTTCGGTGGCGCTTAGGCTTATTCAAACGGCGAGCTTGCTCGCCAAACTGATTCAAACTTGTTTCGCCGCCCAGACTTATTCAAACGGCGAGATTGCTCGCCAAACTGATTTATATTAGCTTTTGTTGACCCTCAGCGCCGTCTTTCGAGGATGACTCAGGTGCGCGGACATTCTTCTGAAAACAACTGCAAGGTGTACGCGGATGGAGGGCGATTCATTTTCAAAACCATGGAGGGTTAGGACGATCGGGGGTCTGGGAGTAGGAGTAGGAGCATACGAGTGGGATGTGAATAGCAGTAGGAGTAGGAATAATACACGCGTCGTGGCCCTATAGAGAGCTCCACCGAAAGCCCAAGTGTCACCGCGCTCTCCCTCCGTTTCCGTTTAAGCTCAAGATCTAGTGGCATCGGCACGCTCGATAATACTCGCGCGGCGCGCCCATGGATGACGAGCCAGCCAGAGGAGGTCGGATCCAGCGACCCGTGTCCCAGCGGGCCCTGGGATCCGCATGAGCGCTCAGGCAGCACAGAGGTCGAGGAGCTGACGGACAGGCAGCCCGACTGGCCCCCCATGAGGAGGCGGCCCCGCACCAGGGCGGCTTCCCACCGCGGCGGAAGCGCCGAGCTCCCCGAGGGAGGAAGCGCCAATCTCCCCGCGGCGGAAGCGCAGAGCTCGGCCGCTCGCGGCGGAAGCGCCGAACTCTCCTTGGCGGAAGCGCCGAGCTCGACCGCCGCCCCTGCACCCATGACGCAGCCAGGGCCGCCGCCAGACTATGACGACGACGCCGCTCCCGCCTGCCCACCCCCAGAAGATCACGCAGCAGATCGCCCAGAAGACCGAGAAGATCACGCAGCAGATCGCCGTCGTAAGAGCGAGAAGATCTCGCAGCAGATCACCGTCAATTTCAAGAGGGAGTCCGAGCTGAGCGATGCGCAGCGCGAGGTGCTCTGTCGAACGCCTTTCCCGCGCGGCGCCGACGGGAACGACGTGCACGTCAAGAAGGTTCGCTACAGCATCACATACCAGATGACGATGACAGCTCGTGGCGAACCCCGCGCCGATGGCGATTCAAGTAGCGAATAGGGCCGCGACGTGAGCTGAGCAACGCGTGCAAGTGTTCGCGACGTTTCGCGAAGGCTGCGCACCGAAAACCAGATCCAGCAGATTCGCGACGTTTCGCGCCACGCCGCCAGCTCGAGACGAGGCCCAGGCGAGTTGCGCTGATATGAGAAGGCGGGTGCAATCACCAGCTGAACCAACTCAAAAAACTAGCATTTCGTTCGAGACCTCCTCACCGAATCGAGATGTTGGAGGCTATATGTTAAGGCGTAGCATGCTTAACATGAACGTTTCGCCTGAGACATCCTCACAAAATGGCGATGCTGAGATTGCTTGTCTAATATTCGGATCTCCGATAATGGGGCTATCGCCTGAGACATCCTCCGCCCTGTACAAAGTGTACATATAGTGTACATATGGCAATAGCCTGCCAAATCGGATCCTCTTCAACCCGACTGCACCAGATCCTCCTCAATCCGAGGGGCGAGCTTCTGGCTGACGGATGGCATCCCTGATTACAACAAGTGGTTTCGGAAGCTCTTCGACATGGATTGTATGTACTGTTTCTCCGTGCCCAAAACATATCGCGGCGGCGTCGGCGGCGGCGGCGACGGCGCAGGACCCATTCCCGTCCCGCCCCTGGCACCTCCGCCCTGTACATAGTGTTCATAGTGTACATAGGACCAGAGATGCTAAAACGTTTTAGCATTAACGCCAGCATCGATGAGATATGCAGCATGATCATCGTCGAGTTTGAAGGCTTTAAGCTCGTGACTATAAACAAGGCGGGCGCTTGCTTGTATGTACTGCTTATCCTTGCCCAAAACATATAATGACGCTCCTACACATACTCCTGCTCCTATACTCCTACTCCTACTCCTGCTCCTACTCCTACTCATCCTCCTACTCCTACATACTCCTACTCCTACTGTTTATACGATTACTCCTAATTGTGGGACGCATGCGGCGAGCTTGCTCGCCAAGCTTATTCACATGGCGAGCTTGCTCGCCAAGCTGATTCAAATGGTTTACGCCGCTCAGACTTATTCAAATGGCGAGCTTGCTCGCCAAGGTGATTCAGATTAGCTTTTGTTGACCCTCAGCGCCGTCTTTGCGGACCCGCAGCGCGGTCTTCGCGGGCCCCAAACCAACAGAAACGCTTTCGGTGAAGCTCCCTATGGGGCCACCTGGGCCGGTTCCGGCGCCGGCCGGCGCCGGAAAATTGAATTCCGAGGCGGTGCCGAAAAAAGGCCACTCCAAGACATATTTTTCTTTCGAAAATATTGATTTTCTGCTCCCGGCGCCCGGGAACCCCTTCCGGGCCGCTTCCGGCACCCGGGCCGGCGCTCGAGCCGAACGCCTGGGCCAGCACCCCTTGGATGGCCGACAGAGTTGTTGTAGCTTGTAGTACATATAGTTAACATCATACATACTAATATGTCACATAACATGTAGCTAACAGAGACTTAACTACACACATATATACACTTATTAGCCAACTTAATAAGTCGAATAAGTCTAGGTGTTTGTTCGGATGATTGTTTTTTTAAGGGCGCCAGTTTTTTTGGTTGGCGTCGTCTGCTGGTTGGACCTGCGGTTTGCCTGCGTTGTGCGTGTTTTCTGGGCGCGCTTGCTTGATGATCGTTGAGCGTTTGTCAGGTTACGCCAAAAAAACTCCTCCTCCATATGTTCCTGCTCCTCCTCCTCCTCCTCCTCCTCCTCCTCCTCCCTCTTCGGCGGATTACCGCCTTCTTGATCCTCCTCCTCATCCTTCTTCGGCGGATTACCGCCTTCCTCCTCATCATCCCTCTTCGGCGGATTACCGCCTTCTCGATCCTCCTCATCCCTCTTACCGCTTTCTCGATCCTCCTCCTCGTCCCTCTTCGGCGGGTTACCGCCTTCCTCCTCCTCCTCCTCCTCCTCCCTCTTCGGCGGATTACCGCCTTCTTGATCCTCCTCCTCATCCTTCTTCGGCGGATTACCGCCTTCCTCCTCATCATCCCTCTTCGGCGGATTACCGCCTTCTCGATCCTCCTCATCCCTCTTACCGCCTTCTCGATCCTCCTCCTCGTCCCTCTTCGGCGGGTTACCGCCTTCCTCCTCCTCCTCCTCCTCCTCCCTCTTCGGCGGATTACCGCCTTCTTGATCCTCCTCCTCATCCCTCTTCGGCGGATCACCGCCTTCCGTATCTTTGCATGCTGCGGCGGATCAACCGCTTTCTTTCCTCCTGATCTGCGATCAGCCGCATTTCCCCTCCCCACCCCTTCCGCGGATCAACCGCGCGCCCCCCATCCTTCGATCTTGCGGATCAGCCGCGTTCTCAGGCGGCTCTACGCCATCTTCTGTCGGCGGGTCACTCGCCTCCCCCCTCTTCCCCCCCCATCCGCAGCCTTTTCCGCCTTTCATCGCAGCCTTTTATCGCAGCCCCTTTTGGCTCGGGCTGCCGCGGGGCGGCGGCGCGTCTCCTGCACGAGAATGGCGCTCCAGCAGGAGCTCCTTCAGCGCGCCGAGGGGGCGGGCCCCTTACTGCGCGCTGCGAGGGACCAGGGCGAAGCCGCGTGGAAGCAGGCGTCGGGTGCACAGGCTGCTCGGCTGGTCGAGCTCGTCGGATTGGTGCGCCCGCAGGGCCAGTTGCTCATTCGTCTCGCGGGTTTGGCGCAGCAAGACGGCTTCGCGCCTGCCGACGCACAGCTGTTGCAGAACGCCTTGGCCACGGCAGCCTCGAGCAGCGGCGGGGCGTGGAAGTCGCAGGACTTCGAGCATTTCCCGTATTTCTTGAGTGGTGAAGTGTGGGCCGTGCTCAGCGACCCCCATGGGGACGTCTTGCACAAGGCTCGGTCTGTTCTGTCGTTTCTCTCGTCGAAGCTGGGCCTCAAGAACCCGTCAGAAGGCACCCTCGCGCACGTGACGGCCCTCGTGACGATCTGCGTAGATGGGGCCCCAGCGGCCCGCAGCATGAGCCCCCACTTCTTGAAAGACACCTTTGACCACATCAAGACGATGTGGAAGGGCATGGTCAAGGCAGAGCCCTTGGAGAAGATGGCCGCGCTCCCAGCTGACCCCGACGCGTTCCGAGCTGCGTTCCCCGCCACGTGGGCCTCTGCGTACGGCGGCGGTGGTCCTGCGAGCATCGGAGTGTCTTTCGTCGATGTCTCCGCGGTGGCTAAATCGTTCAAGTGGCGCGAGAGGCAGCGCGCAGGGTCCGCGTCGTCGGCGCCACTTTTGCAGGCTCTGCAGAATATGATGGGTCAGACGCTGCAGCAGCCTCAGCAAGAGAGGCTCGCGAACGGTGCGGTGTTGACGTTCGCAGGGAAGCAGCCGCGCAGCCTCGCTGGCGTGCAAGCGGCTGCGACGTCGGCCGCAGGGCAGCTCGCGGTAACGGACCTCCCGCAGCAACAGCAGCAGCAGCAGTTGCAGCAGCAGCAGCAAGACAACTACAACCTGCAATTGCAGGTCAAGCAGCTCCAGGAACAGCTGCAACAGCAGCAGCAGCAGCAGCATCAGCCGCCGCAGCCTCAGCCCAGTCAGTTCGCCCTCGAGGACGCCCACTCGGCGGGTGCCTCTGCAGGAGGGGCCCCGCAGGCGAAGAAAGCGAAGAAGGTGGACTCTGTGGAAGCAGCGGCCATGCAGGTACACGCTGCCATGCAGCAGGAGAAGGAGACCAAGGCCAAAGCGAAGGCCAAGGCGAAGCCCGCTGCCAAGACATGCGTGCTGAAGAAACCAGCGTCGGCACCTGTTGGCAAGGCGGCGGTGGTGACCAAAATCAGCGTGGAGAACACGCGCAGCCAGTGCGTCGCGCACTACGGGAGGGGCCCTGGCTCGACCAAGGTGTTCAAATGGGGCCCGAACACAGGCTACACGAAGGAGACGTCCAAGAAGGCCGCCAAGCAGTGGATCGAGAATCGGCTGCGCGTCGGCTGAGGGGGTGACGGCTACGCGTAGCTGTCGGCACGACGCGTGCCATATTCAGTGCAGCCATGCCGACGGATGGCCGTCAGTATGAGCACTTTGCCATGACGTGGGTAGTGCTACGGATGGCATCGGCTTTTGATTTCTTCGCCTGGCGCGCGTTGCGCTCGTGATGAAGCTCGTTCTTCTGTGAACTCGTCGCACCTCTATGCGCGCCACTGCTTTGAAAGAAAAGGCATTGAAAAAAGTGCGGGTCAACCGCTTTCAGCGGATCATCCGCTACTTACCACGTTGTGCCAGGTCGGGGCAGGGAGGTCTGAGCAGGAATATGGAGGGATGGCATGACTAGGAAGGGATGAGACCGAGCAGAAGTTTGCCAGTGAAAAGGGAACCGCCGCTCTGGTCCAGAACCGCCCCCGCTCTGAATCGAAGCCACAGGGGCAGAACGGTGGCGGTTCTAGGCCAGAACGGTAGCGGTTCCGGACCAGAACGGGCAAAAATGGAGGTTCATGCGCGTTCGATGCCGTAGCCGTTTGCGCTCGCAGGGGCGCGCGCGGGCGCGCGCGGCGGGCTCGGCGCGCAGGGCGCCATGGCGGCGCCGAAGAGGTCCGCCTTCGAGGACCTCCAGAGCTTCTTCGAAGAGGCCGACGGTGCGTTCGATCAGATGGACGCCGAGAGGTCGCACGTGATCGGCTGCCTCAGGAAGGTGCTCGAGGACTCTGGCCACGTGGAGGCTGCGGACGTCCGCGACACCCCGCTGGAGGAGCCTGCAGCTGCTGCTTCGAGCTCTGCTGCGTCGGCGACTCTTGAGGTGGAGGTCGATCGCCCCGTTCGCCCTCGAGAGCAGGTCGTCGACGTCGACGCTCTGGAGCGCTCGGTCGACAACGTCCTGCGTGAAGGCGACGCGAACTCCGCGGGCGACGCGCCCATGCCCGACGGCGCGGCGGAACGCGTCCAGCAGCTCATGCTGCGGGATCCAGAGTTCGCGCGGATCGCCTTGCTCATGGTGATGAGTCCGCTCTCCGTGGACTGGAACGACCCCGCCGTCATCAACGTCGAGAAGACGCTGATCTTGGAGTTCCAGTGCCACAAGAAATTCAGGCAGCGGGGTCCCCCTGGCCCATTGCAGGGAGGGCCCACGGAGTGGAGGGGCCAAGCCTGGAGGCAGAACAGCGGTCGGTGGGGCTCCCGCGGCGGCCGCAGCGTGCGGCTTGCCGAGTTCCAGGCGAAGTTCGGCAAGGAGCGAGGCACGGAGGCTTTCCTCGAGGACGAGGACCGACGCCGCAGCTTGCGGCAAGACAGCTTCGTGGCGAAGTTCGGCATGGAGCGAGGCACCCAGGCCTTCCAGGAGGACGAGGCCGCTCGCGCGAGCAAGTCCAAGGCGGTCGCGCGCATGATGGCCGCCCCACCGAAGGCCCACCAGCCGAGGATGGTGCTGCCGACGGTCGACCCTCCGACCAACAAGGCGCGCCCGACGCCCAAGATGGTCGCGCCCGTGCCGATCGCGCGGCCCGCGGCCAAGGGCAAGAGCAAGGAGGCGGTCTCCAGCAAGGGCACTGCTGGCAAGCACGGCAAGGGCTCCGACGAGGACACGGACAAGGGCTCCGACAAGGGCGTTCGCAAGGGCACGGCCGTCAAGAGCAAGGGCGGCCACAAGGGCGCGGACAAGGGCAAGGACGCGCACGTGGTCAAGAACGTCCTCCAGCCCACGTCCAAGCGCCCCGCGCCTCGGACGCCGTCGCCGCATCGCAGGCCTAAGCGGCGGGCGACCAATTCGCAGGACGCCAGCGGGCGCGGGCCGTTGCCCTTCCTGTGACGCGCGCTATTGTTCTTGGAAAAAAAATACGCGTACTTCCTCGGCGGCTCATCCGCCATGGCGGTTTATCCGCCTGTGTGTGCACGAGTGTCGCTGCGCGCGCGTCACGCGTGTGCTTCCTCGGCGGCTCACCCGCCATGGCGGTTTACCCGCCTGTGTGTTCGCCACGCACATGCTCTCGCACCGTTTTTTCTGTATAGGCGTTTTGGCTCGAACGCGAAGCGCACGTGGGCCGCCCGTCGCCGCCAGCTTCCGCATCCATGTCGGACGCTGCGTCCTCCTCCGCTGATGTCCAGCCTGCTGCCGCGCACGCTGACGACGGAAGCCCGACGTGGATCATGTGGGGTGGGAAGTGCCCCTTTGGCTCGCAGTGCAGCAAGCGCTCGGCGACCATCAAGTCGTGCCACTCGTACGAGGATGCCGTGGAGTCGATCATCCATCACTTGGTGACGTCGCCCTACCACGAGCTCGAGCGCTCCGAGGCTGAATCGGCCGTCGACTTCAACTTGATCGAGTCCTGGGAGGCCGACAAGAAGAAGTGGGCCGAGGAGCAGGACAGGTGGCAGAAGAAGCAGCGCAAGAGCTTGCCGTGGCAGCCCACCGCGGAGCCCGCCATCAGCGCGCCGCCGACGGGTGCTGGCACGGGTCGCATCACGCTCTCGGAGATGCAGGTGAGGGCCTGCGTCGACTCGCTGAAGCGTGCCAAGGTCTCGGCGGAGAGCGCGGCCAACCTCTGCGCCAAAGCGGCTCGGGCGTTCAACGAGGAGGTCACGTGCATCCAGCAGTGCGTCGAGGTGATCGAGTCGTACGTCCAGCCGACGCGCGTGCTCCCCCTGCGCTAGGCTGCTGGCGGAGCTCAGGTTTTGGCCACGCGCGTCGGCGCCTCGCTTAGCACGCCCACGTCGGGTGCTCATTCGCGGGCTCGGACGCCGAATCTTTGCTGGGAACACCAGCACACCTTCCTCGTCGCTGCGCTCATCATCTTGGATCATTGTCACGAGCGGTTCACTCGCTGATCGGCGGATCATCCGCCAAGGGAAGGGCATCGGCGGGTCGACCGCCATACAGCGGATCATTCGCTACTCAACGATGTGACCGATAACAACCGATAACGACCGATAACGTTTCGATAACGATGTTATCGGATCGACCGATAACAACCGATAACGCCGATAACGCTATGTTATCGGCAACGAAACCACATCCGATAACATCAAAATAACATCCGATAACGTCCGATAACGTCCGATAACGGTTATCGGAACCGAAATTGCATCCGATAACGTTGTTATCGGGTGTTATCGGTGATCGTTATCGGATGTTATCGCATGTTAGCGCGACATCCGATAACTGTTATCGGTATGTTATCGGTTGTTATCGGATGTTTTCGGATGTTATCGGTATGTTATCGGGCTTATCGGATGTCATCGGCCGTCATCGCCCTCCTCCGCGGTTTCAAATATTTTGCCGCCCGCCATCTTGGACATCCACCTTCGCCCGCCCTGAAGCTCAAACCGAGCGTGCGAATGAAATCGAAACAAATCCTCCTTTTCCTCTGGCACACTGAGCGTGGTACTCCGTTTATCTTACCCCTCCCTCGTCTCGATTGAAACCGTTCTGCTATAACGAAGCGCGACTCGATAGGATCCGTTCTTCTCTTCTCTCCGCGCCTTCGCGTACCTCCAGGGGAAAACATTTGCACAGATCGTGTTCTGGACCAGTTGTTTTTTTCTCTCCACGTACCGCATCCTCCTCTCCTCCATCCGCAGCCGTTGTGCTTGCAGGGCAACGCGCGCGGGCTCCTTGCTTCTGCGCCCCCGTGTCCCATCTCGCCTCTCGCGGTTCCGATGTCGCTGCAGTTGGCCTTGATGCCACCGCCTGCCGCGGCGCCCGTGCCGACGGCTAAGGCCAAGGGCAAGGCCAAAGCCAAGGCCAAGTCGAAGAGCAAGACGGCCACCGTCGAGATGGCGAATGACGCAACAGTTGCTTGGTGGACAAAGTTCAAGTCGCCTGGGTCGGTTGTCTCTGGCTCGGAGGCTGCCGATAGCCCGACGGCGACGACGCTGGCGCTCGCAGCTCCTGAGGTGGCCGACTTGGGAGACTTCGAGGATGCGCCCGAAGGCGACGATGTTGCCTCGTCGGGGGCCGCTGCCTCGTCCGAACCGCTTGCCGTCGAAGACGCCGCCTGCTCGCCGACTCCGACTCAGGAGGTGGCAGACAAGGCTTCTCCCCCGGTGCTCAAGCCGACTCCCACTCCAGGCGAGGTCTTCGTCTGGCAAGGTCCTGAGGTCAAGCACGAGCCGTCGAACCCAACGTGCTACAGGTGCAAGCAAGAGGTCGATGTCTTGAGGGCACCACTGATTGGGAAAGGCCAGGGCTCGTGGAAGTGCGAAAAGTGCAACACGCGCGGAACGCAGTTGTCCCGCTTGTTCGGATCGTGGCCACCTGCCAGCTTCAGGAGGCTTGACTCCTCAGTGCAAGCGAAGTTCTGGCAAGATGCAAAGGAGAAGGCTGGTAAGGATCAGCTCGAGGAGCTGTTCGTCCAGACTCTCACGACGACTCGGATCGAGCAGGAGGTTGCCCAAGTGGGCGGGGAGTATCTGCCGTTGTCAGTTTACGCCCAGCGTGGGTTCGATGTTACACGCATCGAGAAGGAGTGCAAGGACACCGAGGAACACAAGATCCTCGGAACTTGCTACCGCGTGGACATCAGGGGTGGCTATTCGAAAACGATCGAGCAGCTCGCCCGCGCCGAGGTGCAGGAGCTGAAAGCGAAGGCGAAGGCGCCGCCTCCGACGCAGCCGACGCAGCCAGCTCCAGGCAAGAGCGAATCAGATGATTCGGAAAGCGGCTCGAGCAAGACGAGCAGCAAGAAGGGGAAGAAGTCGAAGAAACAGAAGAAATCCAAGAAGCAGTCCAAGAAATCCAAGAAGGCCGACAAGAAGGACAAGCGCGACAGGAAGGACAAGAAGTCCAAGAAGCGCGCAGCGTCCTCGACCTCGGATTCGGATTCGGACTCGAAGTCTGAGAATGACAAGGGCCTGCAGGCGAAACAGAGGAAGCTCGAGCAAGAGAAAGCCAAACAGGCCAAGAAGAACGTTGCCCTGGCGACCCGCGTCTTGTGCAAGATCGAGAGGCCCAGGATTTCTCTTGATCGCGATCTCAAGGATCCGATGTCGAAGCACGTGCCGAAGTACACCATCGATCCAGCCAAGAAAAAGCTCAAGGAGCTTGAGAAGCTTTACTCTGAGTTCAGGAAGGTCCACGACGAGCGTGGCATGGGGGGTGAGGTGACGACAACGGTGGCTGAAGTGGATGACCTTGTGAAGACTTCGATCGAAGCTGCCGCGCTCCTTTCCAAGCTGCTGAGCACTGCGAAGAGCAACGTTCCGAGCGGGGACGACGTGTAGGCTCTCCCCGTCTGCGTCTGCCGTGACCGCCCGTCTTCTCACTGCCCGTCTGAGTCTCTGCGGAGACGACGTGTTAGGTCGGCGCTGCAGTCGCGCGGGAGGCACCGTGCATGCTTCCAGCCAGCTTTGGCTTCAGGTCCGCCCTGACGACGAGGGGCTGACATGACCCAGCGCTCGATTAGCCCTGCAGTTTGCCATGACGTGGGTAGTGCCACGGATGGCGCCCGACCGCGCGAGCCCCGACTGCACTTGCTAGTCTCAGGGGACACGCCGCGATCACGGGATAGCGCTCAGTTTGCAGTAGCGCTCGGGGTTAACTCACACCGACTTCAATGGGAAGTTGCTCGTGGAAAACCCATCGATAAAAAAAAGCGGTTCAACCGCTCGGCGGATCATCCGCCAATCATTTTCTTCCTCTTCTCAAGCTCAGCCGCGGCTCAACCGCTGAAAAATCCATCAATCAAAAAAAAGCGGATCAACCGCTCGGCGGATCATCCGCCAATCATTTTCTTCCTCTTCTCAAGCTCAGCAGCGGTTCAATCGCTGAGCAGGTTATCCGCTAGTCGCTCATTCCTTTCGTCGGCCATTTCTTCCTCTCATCCACCGTACTTCCATTCCTCCCCCTCCTCCTCTCCCTCGGAGTCACAAGGACTTATTGGCCTCGGTGCAAGGGGGGGTGGAACGACCCAGACGACGTCGACGAGGGGTCGCGTTCCACCCCCCGAGGGTTAAAACTGAAGCCAAACTGGGGCCTCAGTTTTAACCCTCAAGCGGGCCAGGTCACCGTAGGCCATGGGCGTATACGCTGTCCTTTCATCTGATCGCTCCTGATCGCTCCTTCCTTGCGTTCCCCGTGCTTCCATTCCACGCCTCCTCCCGCTCCTCTCCCTCCTCCTCCTCTCCCTCCTCCTTCGCCTCGCCCCCTTTCACACATCCCTTCCCCTCACTCCCCCATCATCCTTCTCCTGCTGCTTGTGCTGATGTAGGTTCAGCATCTCCGCCCCGTCGTTCTTTCCGCAGCCATTTCAGCATCGGGCGATCGGCGCCCTGTCCCGCCTCCCGCCCCTCCACCGCTGCCTCCCCGCTCGCCTCTGTCGGCCATGGAGCCGCTCGCGAAACGGCAGAGGATCCTCGATATGTTGAGCAGGCGGAACTTCAGCGAGAGCGACGTCGTGGCGGCGCTCGCCGCGCTGGGAAGAGATGAAGCGGCGTCTCGGCGAGATGTGCGGGAGTGCGTGGATACGTTCACTGCGGACGTTCTCGTTCAGCTTACGCTGCAAAAGCAGGGTGGCGACGCCTTTGACTGGACCATCGCCAAGTATCAACTTCTCCTCCCGAGGTGTCTTGCCCAGTGCGCGGGTTTCAGAGAGGAGTTCGAGAATGCAGTGGCGAGGTCACCGAATAGTTTCGACAGGCCGTGGCGCCTGGCGCTGTACATAGATGACGTGGTGCCTGGCGATGTTTTGAGGTTGAACAACAAGCGAAAGACCACGTGCTGGTATATAGGCATACTTGAGATGGGACGCTATCTGCGATGCGAAGAGGCATGGCTGCCCGTTGGCGTGCTGCGCGCCACCATCGCTAAAGATCTGCAGGGAGGCTTCCCAGCTGCGGCCAAGGCGCTCCTGCGTTCGCTCCTGCTCGGCTCCGACAGCGTCGCCGTGGCAGGCGTCAGCGTGCCGTGCGGTGGCCAATCGCGGATTATGTATTTCAAGTTTCAGCGGTTGATCGGTGACGAAGTTGCGACGAAAGCGTTCTTCGACACGAAAGGCTTTGGCGGCATTAGGTGTTGTTCCATATCGTGCAAGAACGTAGTGAAGCTGAACAAAGATGGCGTGACTGATTCGCTCGCCGATCATCAGACTGGCACGTACCTGGTCGACGTTTCGTGCTCTGACCCCTCGCAGTTCGACCCGATGTCAGACGAGGACGTTTGGCGCACGCACGATATTCTGGATGCCGTGCGCAGGAATGGGGGTGCGTTGAAAAAGGCACAGACAACGATGGGATTTTCTTTGAACGAACACGGCGTTCTGGCCGACAAGGATCTTCGCCCACACGTGTTTCCACATTCCTGCCTGCTGCGCGATTGCATGCACGTGTACCTGGCAGGCGGCATCGTGAATATCGAGATTGGCTTGCTTTTTAATGGTGTTGCTGAGTGTACTCCTGGTTTTTCCTTCCGTTTGCTGAAGACGTTCGCCGAGGCCGACTGGCATTGGAACCCAGGAGGGCTGACCAGGAGCGAGTTCGCTGACATATTCAACGGGTCTCGGGAGATGGCGTGGAAATCAAGCGGTGTCTTTCGCGCGGGGGCATCTGAACTCTTGTCTGCATTCCCATTCATCAGATACTTTGTTGTTGAACACGTTCCCGCGCACAAGGTGCAGTTGGAGCGCCAGAGCTACCTCCGTCTCTGTGACGTTCTGGACAGCATCAACGAGGCAAAGCACTATTCCACGCCCGTTGCTATGAAAGATATCATGCGGCGCGCAGTTGGCCGTTTCCTTGACGCGCATAAGGCCGCGTACCGCCTCGACTCCATCGTCCCAAAACACCATTATCAGTGGCACGCTGTGTCAGACCAAGAGGACGACATATTTCTTGATTGCTTTGTGCACGAAAGGAAGAACAAGATCGTGAAGCAATCAATGACCCACATCGCGAACACGGCGGCATTCGAGAAAAGCTCGGTCCAGCAGCTTCTCGTCAAGGTGTTCCCAGCGATGGACAAAGTCAGGATGACCGAATTGTGCGAGCCCGTGGCGGTGAGCCAGCCGTTGTCCGACAAGTTTGGCCAGGTTTGCGTCGTGTCCAAACAGATGAGGCGGCGGGGCTTGCTGCTCAGAGTTGGCAGCGTGGTTTTCATTCAGAACGCGGCGGTCGAGGTTCAAGCGTGCTTGTCCGCTGGTGGCGTTCTAGCGCTTATCGTGGGAAAGCTTGCGCTGGTGCGTCGCGAGCCGCTCGGTGGGTACTCTATCTGGACTAGAACGGGACAGTCGGAGCTCCTGGTGCCCGAGGGCGCGCGCAAGGCGACTGGATGGTTCCTCAAGAGCGACAACGCGCTGGTGGTGATTCACTGAGCTCGGAGAAAATCATCTTGAAAAAAAAAAAGCGGATCAGCCGCTGTAGCGGATTACCCGCTCATCCGCCCCTCCTCATCATCGTGCTCACCACCGTCATCATCATCACCGTCGCTCCTCCACGTCATTTTTTGTCAGTTGGCCCAGGGAAAAAAAGCAACGGCCGCTAGCGGATAAGCCGCCACATGCGTCGCGTCCCCCCCTCCTTCCACGTCTTCCTCCGCCGCCTGCCTCTCCGCTCGGCTCTCCTCCTTCATTTTCTGTGCCGCGAGTTTTTTTTTCTGCGTCAGCCCGTTCAGGTGGCCCTTCTTAGGTTAGTTAACTTAGTTGACTTATTTGAAACACTTATTTTTGTATATGTTGCATGTTATGTCGGATACATATCCCTAGGTATGTTCTATCCGCAGATGTTATGGACATGTCAACACCTATAAGGTACTATATTGATAATGCAAACATGTCCAGACATATAACTAGGGATCGTGTTGCTTATAACAAGGGATATCGCAGGTTATAAATCGTACAAGCTACAACAACTCTGTCGGCCATCCAAGCCGGGCCAGCGCCCGGGCCGGTTCCGGCGCCGGCCGGCGCCGGAAAATTGAATTCCGAGGCGGTGCGGAAAAAAGGCCACTCCAAGACATATTTTTCTTTCGAAAATATTGATTTTCTGCTCCCGGCGCCCTGGAACCCCTTCCGGGCCGATTCCGGCACCCAGGCCGGCGCTCGAACCGAACGCCCGGGCCGGCACCTGGGCTGGCGGCCGAGCCGGATCCAGCGCTGGCGTCGGCTCTGGCCGTCGCCGGAAAAATTGAATTCCGAGGCCGCGCTAACAAAACTCATCCAAACAGATTTTTCGAAAGTGCATCATTTCTGCTCCCGGCGCTCGGAGGCTTCTGCGTCTCAAGGAGAGGTGGAGCAGACATTAAAGGAGGTAAAAGCAAGCACACGAACGCTATGGACGCGCGATGCGCTGCCACAAGCCAGCTTCCCGCAAGATCGGTCCAGAGTGGGAGGGGACGGAGCTGGGCGGGTGATGGACCACCAGAGCACTGCTCCAGCCTTCCCTCAGCCCTGGGTCTGCTGACCACACAGGAGCACGGCAGACCACACAGGAGCGCGGCAAACCACAAAGGAGCAAGGCAGACCCCAAATGAGCACGGCAGTCCACACGTTCGCACGGCAGACCGCACAGGAGCACGGCAGACCGCACATGAGCACGGCAGACCAAGAAGGAGCACGGCAGACCACACAGGAGCACGGCAGACCACACAGGAGCACGGCAGACCACACAGGACACGGCAGACCCCACGGGAGCACGGCAGACCACACAGGAGCACGGCAAACCACACAAGAGCACGGCAGACCATACAGGAGCACGCCAGACCACACAGGAGCACGGCAGACCACACGTTCGCACGGCAAACTCCACAGGAGCACGGCAGACCCCAAAGGAGCACGGCAGACCACAGGAGCACGGCAGACCGTCTTCGAGGCCTCTTGGGCCGTCTTGGGGCCCTCTTGGAGCCATCTTAGCCGTCTTGGAGGCCATCTTGGCCGTCTTGGAAGACATCTTGGGCGTCTTGGAGGCCTCTTGCGCCGTGTTAGGGCCCTCTTGGGACCGTCTTGGGGACTTCTTGGGCCGTTTCGGGGCCATCTTGAAGGCCTCTTGGGCGATCTTAAAGCGATCTTGGGGGCCTCTTGGGCCGTCTTGGGCCGTCGGAACGCGGCAGGCCATCATTTAGTCTGTTCTGTTGCGTTTATGGGTTTCTCTGACGTTCTCGCCAATACGGTCTCTAACGCACGTGGTGGATAAAAAACGGCGCTTCCCGTTCTTGTCCGGTCAGGTTCCCCAAAATGGCCATTTCGCTCGAGACATCCTCGAAAAATCGAAGTGTTGGAGGCTATCGTTTAAGACGTCTTATGTTAAACATGACGGTTTCGCTCGAGACATCCTCAAAAAATCGGAAGTTGAAAAATATCAAAAATTTCTGTTATGCATGAAAAATGAGCGTTTCGCTCGAGACATCCTCGAAAAAATGAGATGCCGACAGAGGTGTTTTACAACCTCTTATGTTAAAAAATGACGTTTTCGCTAGGGGACGTCCTCAGAAAATGAGCAGGTGGTCTGCCGTGCTCCCCACAGGAGCACGGCAGACCACGGCCATTTCGCTCGAGACATCCTCCTAAAATCGAGGTGTGGTCTGCCGTGTCCTGTGTGGTCTGCCGTGCTCCTGTGGTCTGCCGTGCTCCCCACAGGAGCACGGCAGACCAGGCTTAGGAACCGAGAGGAGCACGGCAGACCAAGACGAGGAGCACGGCAGACCAGGCACCAAGAGCGCCCTCAAGACGACGGAAAGGATGACCAAGACGAGGAGCACGGCAGACCAAGACGAGGAGCACGGCAGACTATGCCCTAAGAGTGCCCTCAAGACGGCCGAACAACGGCAGACCCCATAGGAGCACGGCAGACCACAGAAGAGCACGGCAGACCAACAGGAGCACGGCAGACCACACAAGAGCACGGCAGGCCACACAGGAGCACGGCAGACCACACAGGAGCACGGCAGACCACAAAGGAGCACGGCAGACCACACAAGAGCACGGCAGACCCACAGGAGCACGGCAGACCCCACAGGAGCACGGCAGACCCCACAGGAGCACGGCAGAGCAGACCCAAAAGGAGCACGGCAGACCACACAGGAGCAAGGCAAACCACAGGAGCACGGCAGACCACACAGGAGCACGGCAGACCCCACAGTAGCAAGGCAGACCCCAAAGGAGCACGGCAGACCACCGGAGCACGGCAGACCACACAGGAGTACGGCAGACCCCACATGAGCACGGCAAATCCCAAATGAGCACGGCAGACCACAAGAGCACGGCAGACCACACAGGAGCACGGCAGACTCCACAGGAGCACGGCAGACCACAAAGGAGCACGGCAGACCACACAGGAGCCCGGCAGACGCCACAGGAGCACGGCAGACGCCACAGGAGCACGGCGGAACCCACAGGAGCACGGCAGACCGCGCGCGGGTACAACATAAACGCGCCTTTTTGTTGTACCCCGAACGCCGCTGGCGTTTCCCCAACAGGAGCACGGCAGATCTCACAGGCGCGCGGCAGACCCCAAATGAGCACGGCCGACCACAGGAGCACGGCAGACCCCAAATGAGTACGGCAGACCCCAAAAGAGCACCGTAGACGCCTCAGGAGCACGGCTGACCACACAGGAGCACGGCAGACCACACAGGAGCGCGGCAAACCACAAAGGAGCAAGGCAGACCCCAAATGAGCACGGCAGTCCACACGTTCGCACGGCAGACCGCACAGGAGCACCGCAGACCCCACATGAGCACGGCAGACCAAGAAGGAACACGGCAGACCACACAGGAGCACGGCAGACCACACAGGAGCACGGCAGACCACACAGGACACGGCTCCGTAGCCATTTTGGCTCAAGCCTGGCTCGGCGCTCGGCGGCGGGCGCTTGGGCATGATGGCGCGGGCGGGGACGCTGGTCAGTGTTCCAGGTGCTGCACGCGCTTGCCTCGGCGAGCCGCGGCGGACGCGCGCGGAGCGTTCTGCGGCTCGGAGGCGGGCGCTCGAGGCTGCGGACAACGGAGTGAAGGCGGCACTCGCGGAGGCGGCGGCCCTGCGCATCGAGCTGGAGGCCGTTCGGCGGTGCTTCGCGTCCTACGTGGGCGACGCCGAGCTGGCCGACCGCCTGGAGGCGATCGTGCCCGCGCTCACGGCCTTGCTGCGGGGAGTGGCCCCCGAGCAGGAGGATGCTGTGCGGAGGAATGTGGCTCTCCACGCCGACGCCCCTGGGGTCAGGGTTGCTTCGGCGTGTGGCCTCACCCTGCGGCGGCTCCAGCGGTCCGCCAGGCTGGAGGCGAGGCGTGTGCGCAAGTTCGAGTGCCACGTGGAGGTTTGCGAGGCTGAGGCGCTGCCGCAGCTCGGCCGAGTTGTGGCCCTGCGCACGGCTTTGCGGTCGGCTGCGAGGCCCTTCGCCCCAGCTGGGGTTGACCCCGTTGCCGGCGGCGGCGGTACCCAGGTGATGCAGGCCCAGGTCAACGTCGATGAGTGCGACGAGGCGCGGCAGCAGCTTAACATGGAGTTCGATCTGGCTGGGCGCGCCCGCGTTGGGCGTGGCGCCCGCATCGGCGATTGCTACGTGCCTTCCCCTCTCTTCCCTGGGGTGTCGGAGGTTGACTGCGTGGTGGACTTCGTGCAGGCCGCGGGCGCTATGGCGGCGCCGCCGCGCGCTGTTGGCGAGTGCTCCGACTCCGACAGCGTGATCCTCGACGGCGAGGCCGACGTGGCCACCGCTTGCTCGGTTGGGGAGCAGCCAGCCGCCGAACCTGCTGAACATGTTGCTGCCGCCGCCGCCGCGTACCTCGACGCCTTCCCGCAGGCCCTCTTCCGTGGGGGCGGCGGCGCCAGGGCTCGCGGCGAGGTCGCGGCTCGTGATTGGTGGCGTGCGAGGGCGGCCGTTGCCCGCGCTTGGCTCACAGCGGATGCCGCGACGGTGCAGGCGCCCTCGGATGAAGGAGCGAGCGTTGGAGGTACTGCTGGCGGGGCGCCGCTGCCTCCAGGCTTGGATTGGAGGAGTGGTTGGAGCAGCGTGGTTAGTGCTCCTGGTGAGACGTCATCTCCCTGCGTGTTCGGAATGCCTTCTGAGTGATGGTTCGCCTTGCACGTCTGTTCCCCATTGGATGTGGGGGGCTGTGGTTGTTCAGTGGGTTATGTCTCCTGCATTTGAATGTGCACGTGGTGTATTTGCAATGCAGGGGCCCCCCTCGATGATTGAGGCAAGCCGTTGCTTTCCGTTTCTGCTGCTTGCCTTGCGTGCGGACGCTAATTCCGTTTGCTCCGTGCATGCGCATTTCTTGTATTTGAATGTGTACGTGAGCTCTTCTGTGCAGCTTCGCTGCTTCTGTTGCCTCTCGGCACTGCCCGCCCTCGTGGCCCTGGGGCCTAGGCGCCCCCGTTGGCCCTGGCGGGCGTCTGGCGCTCCGCGCCCCCCTGCGGGGGCCCCTTTTCGGGCCCCCAGGGCTGGCCCTTGAGGCCCTGGGGCCAATGGGCTCCGTGGGCCTCGGGCTTCTTTTAGCCTTCATAGGCCCCGCACGACACGACACACAGGACACGGCAGACCCCACGGGAGCACGGCAGACCACACAGGAGCACGGCAAACCACACAAGAGCACGGCAGACCATACAGGAGCACGCCAGACCACACAGGAGCACGGCAGACCACACGTTCGCACGGCAAACTCCACAGGAGCACGGCAGACCCCAAAGAAGCACGGCAGTGGTACGTGGCACTGCTGTGGTATGCCGTACTAAAAACGTGGAATATCTCATAAGCCCAGGGGACAAGAGGACGCTTCCCGTTCTTGTCCGGTCAGGTTCAGCATGTCAGACGAAAAATACGTTTTCGTTTAACAAAAAACGATCTTCGTCTGATACAAAATAAGAAAACATTCATCTTGCGCCGGACTCCTTAAAGAGCCGCAGAATGTTTTAAATCAGTTTTCGGTTTCATCAGCGTGAAATTGTTTTTTTTTTCGTCAAGTTATTGAATTTCGTCTCAGACGAAAACGTATTTTCATTAAACGAAACGCATTTTCGTCTGACATGTTGAACCTGAAAACTAGCTTTAAAAATTATGTGGCTCTTTGAGGAGGCCGACGCAAGATGCGCGGTTTTCGTATTTCGTTTTAGACGTAAACATGTTTTCGTCAAACGAAAATGCATTTTCGCCGGACGATAAAACAAATTTTCGTATTTCGTGTCAGGCGAAAACGTCGTCGCATTGCCCCCGCCCCCGACCCGCCCCGCCAGATGCGAAAAAGAAATGATATCACCATCCCCAACATCAACATATGATTAGGGTGGTCAACATCTGATCATCCTGATCAAATGATCAAACATATGGCCACGATGATCAACGTATGATCAGGATGATCCATTTCTGATCACGCAGGGAAAATCTTTATATGATCATGACGATCAAGTATATGAGCAGGGAGCACCAACATATGCTCATGATGATCAACATATGATCATGCATCATGATGACCATGATCATAAGTCCCAGGTGTTTGGCATAACTTGTTGTGC
>CAUYUJ010015662.1:120000-127500 GCA_963575745.1 Prorocentrum cordatum
ACCGCTTGGAGGCTGGGGGGCAAGAGGCCACATTTGCAACGTCCCCGCTGTCCTTCGGAAGATTCTTAGCTCACGGCTGTACAACCATCTAGAACGTCTACTGGGCAAGATAAGAAGGTGACGCGTTCAGGAGGGGTCCGACGTTTCGTCGCCTCGGTCAGCCGCACCCTGGCCACTCTTCGTGGCAACATCGCTCCATTCGTGGCGGCGTGGTCAGCACCACAGGCCCCAGTGGGAGAAGCTGCACCCTGCACCCCTCCTGCACCCCCTCGACGTGGAGCCCGATTCTCTCCGCGTCGACGTCGCCGATGCATCGCCGACGTCGCCCATGCATCGCCGATGCATTGCCGATGTATCGACGATGCAGCGCGATCCTCCGATCCCATCTGCTCGGACCCCATGTGGGAGGCCTGGATCGAAGTACTGCGGGGGCGGGGCCTGCGCCCAACCCTGCGATCCGACGCAGCAAAAACAGTGCAAAATTCGGCGGTGGGCAAACCTCACTTTAGTAAACCCCCATTTGCTGAAAACGGCCTAGAACCGAAACCGACGGACCTGGACCCGCAAAAATGACAGCCGCGATGCCCTCTCGCCAACCGAAAACGGCCAATTCGCTAATCGACGTGTCACGATAGGAGGTCGATCACCCCCCGAAAAATAACAAATATCACGACCAGAGCCCTGGGTCACGTCCACAGTTAGAATCTCGACTCTCGCGAGAAACTGCTACAAACCACGATTCTCGCGACAAATCTCGACCGACATGGAACCACCAAAGAGGCCTCGGCACTCCGTCCCGGATCCGTGAGATTCGGCGTTGCGAACATGTTGTTGTGTTGCCCCCCTCGTCCTAAAGGACCACATCCCCAGACATCATTTCGAGCACCAAGAGAAGTGTCGAATCAGTATCGAAACAATGTCGGACGAGGGTCTCCCAGGGCCCGACACGTGAAAACACTTGAGTTTCGGTACTCTGCTGGTGCTTAAAATTATGTGTGGTGATTCAGGCTAAAGTAGGTTGGAACATCATAAACATAATAACATCGCAACAAATCACTACTAGAGCCCTTCCCCCCCCCCCAAAAAAAAAACGGCATGTACAAAAACTTTTTGACGCTCCGCGCGAGTGCCACCAGCCCTCTGGGCGTCGGTGGTTTAGGGAGTTTCCTCTTCCACCCCTCCTTCTTCCCCTTCGGTGAGGGGTTTATCACTGTTCCCTATTAATCCCACCAGCCCTCTGGGCGTCGGTGGTTTAGAGCGTTTCCTCTTCCACCCCTCCTTCTTCCCCTTCGGGGAGGGGTTTACCCCTCCCCCTCCCCCCTCCCCTGGACCTGGACAGGGGGTTTCGCGAGTCGTCGGAGCGTCCAAAACGACCTCGGCGAGGAAGCCAAAATCATTGGTTTTACTAAGGTTTTGACCCCATTTTGGCCTCCTGAGGGGGGGACTGTAATTCGTAACCCCCCCTCCTGTGATCGATCTAACCCAAGATGGCCCAAAGATGTCCCCCAAGGCTCCCAAGGGTGCCCCAAGAGGGCCCCAAGAGGTGGCCAGGAAGCCCCAAGAGGACCCCAGGATGCCCCCAAGAGGCCCCCAAGAGACCCCCAAGAGGCCCCAAGAGACCCCCCAGAGGCACCCAAGATGCTCCAAGAGGCCTCGGCGAGAATGCCAAATCATTGATTTTACTTAGGTTTTAGCCACATGTTGGCCTCTTGGGAGGGGTCACTGATTAAGATGACTCCAAGAGCGCCTGGGAGAGCCCAAGATGACCTCCAAGATGGCTCAAGATATCCCAAGATGTGTCATAATAGCTTCCTCTGTGTGCTGCCTCCTTACTTCCCTGATCGAGGCAATTCCTCTGGGCATCGTTTCTGAATGGGCTAGGGGGGATTCGCGCAGCGTCAACAATTTCTTTGATGTGCGCTGGACCCCCCTTTCCTGGCGCGCGGAGCGCGCCAGGGGCGGCGCCGGAGGAGTCGCCGGGCCGGGGGGACCCAGCGCAGATCCAAGAAATCCGCGTGGAGCGCCAAAAATTAATGTTTATGCCGTTTCTTCTTCTTCCTCGAAAGCAAGAGAAAGAGAGAGAGAGAGAGAACAAACAAAAAAATGCCCTTCCGTGCCATTTTCAAAACCAAATCCGTTTGCAAGGGTCTCAGGGCCCCAACCGGGCGAAAATGCCCGCTGTGAAGAAAGGATGGGAACTGCAGAATGCATGTCAATCATCAACTTTCGGAGGTCCGCGCAGATTTCTCGGATCGGCGCCAGAGGCACCGCCAGGGCCCAACGCACACCGAAGCAATCCGCGCGGACCTCGGAAAATCTAAATATATGCCGTTCCGTGTTGTTCGAGGGACAATATTGCAATGCATCGCCACGCTGGTCACGTCACGCTTCGCGCTGGCGCCGTCTGGGAAGTGGCCATTCCGAAGCTCTCCCTGACGGCGCCGGCACGAATCGTGATGTGACCAGCTCCTCCCCGCCCCCTCCCTCCCTGTCACGCCTCCCCGTCACGCCCCTGGTCCGGGCCCCTGGTCGTTGCCCTTCAATAAGGGGCAACGATCAGGGGAGGCTGGATCGACCTGGAATCGGCGATACGTCGCCGATAGATCGGCTTTAGGCCGCCAATGGCTAATCCGCATGATCTTGGACGGAGTAGGCTACGTACCAGGCCCCTATCGGCGATGAATGGGTGATTGCGGGTCGATGCGTTCCCCCCCTTGACTGCGGTCGTGGACACCAACAGAAATACCGACACCGCTACTCCCTGGACGAATAAAGCCCCGAGAGGCCCAAGAAGGAGGGGAAAACGAGGGAAGGGTCACAGCGGTACGGGCACCTCTTCCACATCATCGCCAGGGGATAACAACAAAATGCCCCCCTAGCCCGTCATCGCATGGGGACATCAGAAAAGACCTATCTTGCCCTTGCTCAGACGTCCCTTCTTCGGTGTCGGCGCCCTTTCCGCTCCCCGTCCCTCGCCGAGGAAAAAAAGCGCACACGTCGAGGCCTCCGCCGCCGCTACCGTCCGAGACTTCCCTGCAGGGCTGCCCGAGGCTATCCGACGCCATGCCGAGGCTACACCCGAAGCAGCTCCGATGCCATCCCGAGGAGCACCTGGGCGCCACAGGAGGCAGCAGGAGTGGGGACGGAGGTCCCCCGCAGATTCTGCCTGGCCTGTTGCACGACCAGGTGGCGACGTCCGAACCCTACCCTGAAGTCGGCCCTGTCCCTCTACAGAAGAAATATTCCAAAATGGTAAACAAATAGTCTGGGGACATTTTTTGGAGCTATATTTGAACATTCTTTGAGCACGCTCTGAGTATATTCTTCGTCCAAAATCCGCCTGTAGGGGGGCATGCCCGACCTAACCCTACCCCTACCAACCATCGATTCTCCTGAATCGATGGGAGGCGGGGGTCATCAGGGTTCGGATGTCGCCACGTCTTCGAGGAATTCCGAACCCTGATTACGCCGCCACTAGAACGAAGCCAGAACGAGGACAATCTGGTCCTCCTCCTCCTCCTCCTCCTCCTCCTCCGCCTCCACCTCCTCTTGATCAATTTAGCTGGCGCAGCGTTTCACCCATTGCTGTCTGTGATTGCTTGACCTTGTTGTCCTGCCCACGCGCTGGACGGCGTATGGCTTGTGAAAGAGTGAGAAAAAATGCGTCGGGCGCCGCGGCCTTCTCCGAGCGTTCCGGAAGCGCTCTGAGAGCGTTCTGGAACGTCCTGAAACGGGTTGATCCCCGTCCCAGCCCCGTCCGAAGGGGGCGCGCAGGAGGTCGCCTGGCGATGTCTTGCCATATGGCCCAGGCGTCCAGTCCACGCGCGCTGTTTGGTCTCGTGCGTGTGCTTCTCCCCAACGTGGTCCAAGATGTTCCAGGGTGGTCAAAGGCTTTCAGTAGAGACCTCCTAGATGGGGTCGGAGTAGATGGGGACAGAGGATCGCGCCGCATCGCCGATGCATCGGCGAGGCATCAGCGATGCCTCAGTGATGCATCCGCAATGCGCCAGCGATGCATCGTCGACGTCGGCGACGTCGACGCGAAGCAAATCGGGCTGCATATCGAGCCGCACCCGCGATGCATCGTCGATACGCCGCGTGCACGGTTTCCCCCAGGGCCGTAGGCGACCCGAGGAGGAGGAGGAGGAGGAGGAGGAGGAGGAGGAGGAGGAGGAGGGGGAGGAGGGGGAGGAGGCAAGTTAGGTGCGCTCGCGTCAACATCTGACATCCTACCCCTCCCACCCATCCCTTACCATGGCGCTGATTTTCTCTATCCGCGGACGCGTGTCGTAGCGGACCTGTGGCTCCGCGCGCGTGTGCGTAGTGGGTGGTGGTGCGCGTGCGTGCGTGCGTGTGTGCGTGGTTGTGGTTGTTGTGGTGGTGGTGTGTATGTGTGTGTGTGTGTGTGTGCGTGTGTGCGCGTGTGCTGTGGTGTGACGTGGTGTGGCGTCTTGGTGGTTTGGTGGTGGGCCAGGTGCGTACGTGCGTGATGGCGGTGGTGGTGGTGGCGGTGGTGGCGTGTGTGTGTGTGTGTGAGTGTGTGTGTGTGTGTGTGTGTGTGTGTGTGTGTGTGTGCGTGCGTGCGTGCGTGCGTGCGTGCGTGCGTGCGTGCGTGCGTGCGTGTCTGTGTGCGCGCGCGTGATGTGGTGTGACGCGGTGTAGCGTGGTGGTGGTGGGTGGGGTAGTGCGGTGGTGGTGGCGGTGCGCGGTGGTGGTGCGCGTGCGTGCGTGCGTGCGTTGGTGGGTGGAAGTGGCGGGGGGTGTGCGTGCGGCGGGGCGGGGCGTGGTGCGGCGCGGTGGTGGCGGGCGGATGGGCGCGCGAGAAAGAGGCCCGCGCTGGGGCGAGAACGCCATCCTGAACGACGGAGGCAAAACACCGATCCGAAAATGAGGCCCACGCTGCAGCGGGAGCACGATTCGGAACGATTCGGGAGCAGAAATGAGGCCGGCGCCTCAGCGAGAGCAGCATTTTGAAAAAAACGCAGGCGAAAACCCAACTCCCGGGAATCCTGTGTAAAAAAACAGTACGCGGGGGGGGGTCTACTACTCCCAGGACGCCATCAGGGGAAGAGGGAGAGTAGTATTCATATTGAGTAATTGTAGAAGGAGGAGGAGGAGGAGGAGGAGGAGGAGGAGGAGGAGGAGGAGGAGAGAGGAGGAGGAGGAGGAGGAGGAGGAGGAGGAGGAGGAGGAGGAGGCGAGAGGATGAGGAGGTAGATAGGAGGAGGAGAGGAGGAGGACGGGTCGCCAGGAGCCTCCGAGAGAGAGATAGAGCAGTGCAGGATGGAGTAGAGAAATCGCCAAAATCCTTCGGAAAAATCCTCCGCCTCCGACCCCATCTGCTGCGACCCCATCCAAGAGGCCCAGATTCTGGCGCTGGCCTCGCCGAGAGCAGTGCACACGCCCGGGCGATGCCAACAATTGAGAGAGCGTGATCCACCGCCGCTTTGCTGTGGAAAATTCCCCCCCCACCGAAATCCCCCCCCCCCCCTGCTGGAACCCCCCCCCCCCTCCCCCCTCCCCTTTCCACCGGCAACCCCCCCTGACCCCTCCCCCACATCCTCCAAAAAACAAAAGGGGTTCACTGCCATTTCGAACCCCCACCCTCCAGAAAACTGGAGGTGGTCACTACCGTTAGGTCGGGCCTGTCTCCCTACAGGGGGATGTTGGACGAAAAATCCGCCGGCCCCCTTGCGGGGCCATCAGGCTGCGAGGCTCAGGGTTGCTGCGCCCTGTACCAGTTCCAGTTTCCATTGTTACAATACTGCTTTCTGTTTCCTACTGTAAATTGTTACTGTCCGCGCGAGGGGAGGGGAGCCAAAAACCACCCTGGTTAGCGTTCCCCGGGAGGGTTCTCAGAATTTCTGAGGGGGCGTGGGACACATAAAAATACGATAGTTTCGTGCCCCCGACGCCAGACTCCCTCGCAAATTACAATGTATTCGCGCCTCCGAGGCCTCGTCGATCCCTCGTAAATTACGCTACGTTCGCGTCTCCGAGGCCACGATCCCTCGTAATTTACACCACAGTTGTGTCTCCGAGGCCACGATTCCTTTTAATTTACACCACATTCGCGCTCCCGAAGCCACGATCCCATGTAATTTACAAAATGTTCACGCCCCCGAGGCCACGATCCATTGTAAATTACAACAAATTCGCGCCCCTGACGCCGCGATCCCTTGTAAATTAGGCAGCGGGCGCGCCCCCGAGGCCACGAATCCGCATTACGGAGGCTGCAGAAAAGGCGCTATGTTCTGTATTGGGATATGTGCTCCGCTGGTATTCTTTTGCCCCACCCCGTTTCTGGAAAATTAGGCGGTGGGTTCCACATTCACCCCCCCAGGCCACGATGCCTCGCAAGTTACGCCACATTTGCGCCCCCGAGGCTACGATCCCGCGTGAATTACGCCTCATTCGCGCCAATGAGGCAACGATCCCTCGAAAATTACGCCGCTGTCGCGCTCCCCAGGCCACGATCCCGCGTAAATTACGCTACATTCGCGTCCCCGAGGCCACGATCCCTCGCAAATTATACAAAATTCGCGCGCGCGCACCCCCCACGCTACGAATCCACCTCGCGAAGCTGCCCAAAGGCGCCACTCCGTCTCGAGAGCAGAAAAAAAAACCTTCCCAGAGACTGCCTGAAGCTATCCCCAGCCGTTCCCAGAGCGCTTCCAGTGATCAGCTGAAGGACAATGCCAAGAACGCAACGAAACGTCCAACAACAACTTCAACATCTCGATCTGTTTTGCTCATCGCCCGCCGCCCTAGCATGACGTTCCCGAATGTCATCAAGACGGCGCCCGCACATCCCAATATAGCTCTGATGTATCCCATTATGATAGAGAGGGGGCCGGCGGCAGGGGGCGAAGCCCTTACGGATAAAAATACTCCAACAATCCTCCCAAATGCTCACAAAAAAACAACATGATGGACCCACGAACCCGGAAAGGGATATAGACATGTGCAGCATGGTCACGTTTTCACGATATCCAACTGGGCGACACCTCACGAAACATCCCACGAGACACCCCGCGAAACATCCCAGGAGACACCTCACGAAACAACCCACGAGACACCTCACGAAACATTCCACGAGACACCCCGTGAAACATTCCACGAGACACCCCACGAACAGGCAACCACTCAACCAGACACCCCACGAAACATTCCACGGGGGTGCGACTGGGTGTGGTCGTGCTGGGGTGTGGTCGTGCTGGAGTATGGTCGTGTTGGGGTGTGGTCGTGCTGGGGTGTGGTCGTGCTGGGGGTGGTCGTGCTGGGGGGTGGTCGTGCTAGGGGGGTGGTCGTGCTGGGGGTCGTGCTGGGGCGTGGTCGTGCTGGGGCGTGGTCGTGCTGGGGCGTGGTCGTGCTGGGGCGTGGTCGTGCTGGGGCGTGGTCGTGCTGGGGTGTGGTCGTGCTGTGGTAAGGTCGTGCTGGGGTGTGGTCGTGCTGGGGTGTGGTCTTGCTGGGGTGGGGTCGTGCTGGGGTGTGGTCGTG
>CAUYUJ010015662.1:132500-162500 GCA_963575745.1 Prorocentrum cordatum
CGGCCTACTGAAAACATTATGAGCCCTCCCGGAAGACGCCGAGAACTCTTCAGAAGGTCGGGGCTCTTCTGCGAAGCCCCGCCGCCTTCTGGGAAGGTGCCGAAGTGACGATCCAGAACAGAAACACTGGGGCGGCGGAAGGGCAGCGGAAGCCAGCCGCATGACCTTGCCCAGCGGGCTAGCGCGCGCGCCTGCGGCGCGCGGCGCCGCCAGGAGCAGCGCGAGCAGCCACAACAACGCGGCGGAGGCCTGCGCGCAAGGGCGGCGGGGGCCCCTGCGCCGCTACGTTCGGGGACGTCCGAGAAAGGGGCGCCCCAAAGGGAGGTTGGCAAATCATTGCCCGAGGCGCGCGCGCGTCCCACGGAGGTCAAAAGTCGCATTGAAATGAGAGGGGGGACCATCAAATCTGGGGGGACATCATTGTTCTAAACGTGATATCCACCACCACCACCCATCAATTACCACCCCCTTCTTGGCAGCCCCCGATACGTGGCCGTGCGCCTCCTCGCATCCGCGCCCCCGTTCGCTTCTCATCAGCGGCGGACAGATCCGCATCTGCGCCCTCGCGGTCTGGACTGGACCCAGGAGCCCCGATGTCATGATTTCCTATGACCAACAATTCGGGATGGACGATCGGTCGCAAGGACCGGGAAGAGGTCCCTTCCCTGCGACTGGTCGTCCATCCCGAATCGTTTGTTGGCGGTCCCGACCGAAGCCGAGGCCCAGTACGGGCCTCGGAGACCGAAAACCATCAGAAGCTGTCCGTCGCCACTTTTCAAGACACCTGGAGGAGGGGTTGGGGGATTTCTGGGCGCGATCCCGGGGATACGCGGTCGCGCGGATACCAGCCAGCCAGAAGTAGGTGGCAAGGCGGATGGAGTAGATTGGGCTGGGACCCGCCCGAAGAATAACTTGATTTGAATCCGCGGGCGCCAGGGTGCGCGAGACGGTCAGGCGCCTTTCAGAGCGAGCGGTGGGCTGCACCGAAAGCTACTGCAGGCACACAGCAGAAGAACATCAAACGAGAAGAAAAGACAAAAACGGAACCCGATCCGACCATGTAGGTCGGTGCGGTAGTGATGTGGAGCTGTGGGCGGCTGTGTGCGAAGAACTGAACCCCAGCACGATGTGGAAACCCTTGTTGAAGCCGGCGAACACCAGGATGGCCGGGGGCACAAGACGGCGTCGAATGTGGCTCGAAGGAAGAAGAACACTTGGAAAGAAAATCCCTGGTGCGGAATGCCAGATGTCTGAAGGACGGGCACTCACCGTGAAAACAAAGGGGTCCAGAAAAACTTGGGCTGGTTTCGCAAAGGATCCCTCGAAATGGCCGAGCGTTAAGCTCGGGTGCGACGGTGGAACGTAGGGAACAGCATTCCGGGTGAAAGCCGATGGAGAATCGGGAATCCAACGAAGGGGGAGCCGCGCAGAGGAAGACCTTTCACGTGAACCAGGAGGCGGCCCAGGCACAAAACAGACCAGCAACCCAAGGCCGGGCGGCAGTCGAGGGGGCCCGAGACATATTCCTGGCGGACAACACCGAGAAGCCCCTGCGGGGCAGCCCACAGGCGGCGGCCAGGACAGGCGAAACAAGGCATTCAGCGGGCTGGGAGGCCAGAGGGCAGAAACCCGACCAGCGGCTGGGAGCCCAGAGAGCGAAAACCTGGCCAGCGTTGAAGACCAGGTGGCCAGGGGGGCGAAACAGCCTGGCCAGCGCGGGAGAAGACTCGCAACCGAAGGCGAGCAAAGTGCCGATGCCAGGTACGCGCGGCCGCGTCCAGGGTCGAAGGTCCCCGGCTGGGCCTGCGGGCCGCCCCCCGTGCTGGCGCGGGGCAGCGCCGCGCCGTCTCGCTCGGCCCACTCCAGAGAGTCGTGTCCAGTGGCCGCGAACCCATGGAGAAGTCCAAACATGCGACAGACGACCGCCTCCCGGGGTCAAAAGTGGCGCGTCGCCTGCCTTCGTCTGGCGCGAGAGAGGTTCAAGCGTCACATCAGAGCCAAAACGGCGAACAGTCGAAACCACTTGCGGGAAATGAGCATCGTGGGAGCGCAACAGAGTTGTCTGATCGGCACCTTCGACACCAGGGCGGGAGTCAGCGGCCTCCTGGGGGGGGGGGGGGGCCGAGCATGCTTCGCCGGGGGATTCAGTGCGCATTCGAGCCAGAATTTCGGATTTCGGTGCGATCCCAGCCGTGACGACACCCTACGACACCCTACGGCTGAGACGACGCTGGCCTCGGCGCTCCCGACTATACTTGCGGGGATGCGGGCGTCGGCGCTCCCAGGTGCACGGGCGAGGATTCTAGCGACTGAGGTAATGGCTGTGCTGGCGAGGATGCTGGGGTCGTTGATCCGCATTGCGCTGGTGAGGATGCTGGTGCTGGCAGTCCGCGCTGTGTCGGCCAGGATTCTGGGGTCGCGCAAGCTCCCCAATCACTTCAGCATCTGGGCGGCGAGAAAACGACTCTTCACGCGAGAAAAGTTCAAGCGTCACATCCGAAACAACTCGGCGACACGCGGAATCAACGCACGAGAAAACAGCATCGTGAGAGCGCGTCAGCACTGGGCGATCGGTACCTCAGATACCAGGGCGGCGATGGGCCGAATCAGCGCGGGAAGAGTCAATGGCACCAGCGCGGTCACCTGCCTGCGGCCCGCCTGGGCAACGCGGGTGGGATGAAGACAAATCCGTCGATTTCCCGAGGAGCACGGACAGCTGCCCTGGGTTGCGTCTACTCTCGTCGATCGAGAATCCAAGGTGGCGAACACCACACCATCACTGGGAACTCGGCGGACGGACGCATGGCTGCGCGGGGCCGGGCCGCCTTCGTCCGCTGGCGGGTTGCTCGCGCGGCCTCCGGGGGCCTCGCGGCGCGCTCGGACCGGGCCTTCAAAGCGAGTCCAGCCGTGGCGCTCCGAATCTCGTCGCCGATCTCGTGCGAGACCTCCTCCTCAGCCTGCGCTTCTCGCGCGCGCTGAGACGACGATGGCATCGGTGCCCCCGGCTATGCTGGCGGGGATGCTGGCGCTGGCGTTCCCAGTTGAACGGGCGAGGATGCTAGCGGCAGAGGTCCCAGCTGTGCTGGCGAGGGTGCTGGGGTCGTTGATCCGCGCTGACATGGCAGGGGCGCTGGGGCCGGTGGCCCGCACTGTGCTGGCCGACGTTCCGGGGTCGCGCAGGCAAGCTCCATTCACTTCAGCATCAGGGCGGCGAAAAGCCGACTCATCACGCGAGAAAAGGCTCGAAGACCACATCGCGGTCAAGTCGGGCAAAAGACGAATCAACGTCCGAAAGGAAACAGCTCCGTGAGGACGTGTCAGAACTGTGTGATTTGTTCCGTCGACACCAGGGCAGCGATAGGCGGCCTGCATGGGGGCGGCCTGAGCATGCGTCGCTAGGGTGTCCCAAAGCGCGCTCGGACCGGGATTTAGAAGCGAGTCCAGCCGTGACACCGTCAATTCTGCCGTCGGTATCCTGAGATTCCGCCTCCTCCTCCTCCTCCTTCTCCTCCTTCTCCTCCTCCTCCTGCCGCTGTCCTCCAGCTCCTCGTTCAGTGATCTCTGCGCTGTATCTGATCGCGCTGGGCATTAACTTGCCAAGCTCTGCAACGTCGCACTCGATGATCCTCGTACTGCAACTGGTCGCGTTGGGCTCAGATACGAGACCCATGTTGCTTCACATCAGCAATTTGGCCCCTGCTGACTTTTTTCAAAATAATATATTGGGATGAAACGCTGCCGCTGGATATATCGAGCACAGTTGATCACAACACAAACGCTCCTGCGATCCCCGCCAAAATGGCAAGAAATGGTAAGCTCAGATCCGCATGGCTACATTGCAACCGAACCGCTTGACCACCATCTCGACCGAACTGGCGGAATTCGACCACGCGTCCGACAAAATACGTTCGACGAGGGATGCGCTGCACAATGCCCCGGCCACGGGCAGCGCTACGAGGGAAAGCGGGCCCTTCGATGTGTCACTTTCAGCGCCCGTGAAAGTGACACCTCCCAGGGCCCACTTAAAGAGCACCAGAAAGGCTCCAAGAAGGCCCCGAGAAGGCCCCAGGGCGGCACCAAGAGGGCTCCCAGAGGGACCCAAGAGAGGCCCCAAGAAGGGCCCAAGAGGGCCCTCCGCGGTGTCACTTTCAACGCCCGTGAAAATGACACCTCCCAGGGCCCACTTAGGGCCTCAGAAAAGCTCTAAGAAGGCCCCGAAAGGGCCACAGAGAGCCGCCCTGGGTTCAACTCCGCGTGGCGGAGTTGGAAGCGATAACTTCAATACCCTACTGGAGGCCTCTTAGGGGCCCTAAGACGGCACTGAAGAACCCCATCGGGGCTTTTTCAAAGGCAGAGGAGGGCGCAAAAAGGGGCCTCAGTGAGCCCCTGGTCTAACTCCACCTGGCGGAATTGGAAGCGATATCGCCCGGCGCCTTCATGGAGCCGCTCGGAGCTTCCAAGACGGCTCCAGAAGGCCCCAGGAGGGCCCCAAGAGGATCGAACGACGATTCCTGGAAGTGCACCAGTGAGACCCTTGTTGACCTCCGCCTGGCGGAGTTGGAAGCGACAATTTCCAGTGCCCTCTTGGGGCCTCTGGGGGGCCCCTCAGAAAGCTTTGGGGAGCACAGTGAAGGCCTTCGCAGGGCCGCGTGAGAGCCGTACCAGGGCCGCATGTGTGCGCGGATGGGGGCGACGAGTGCTGACGCTGACGAATATGAGAATGATGAGGGCGATCAAGGCTGGCCCGAAACAAATCCTGGCGCCATTGCAGGCCGCCGATTATCGGCCACGCCGCCAGGACGACGCCAAGCAACAAAACGACACCAACCAACAAACCGACACCAACCAACAAACCAACAAATCGACACCGGCCAACAAAAGGACACCAAGCAACAAAACGACACCAAGCAACAAAACGACACCAACCAACGAAACGACACCAACCAACAAAACGGCACGAATCAACAAAACGGCACTGACCAACCAAACGACAAATCACTTCACGACACCAATGAACAACGCGAAATCCACCGACCGCCAACCAAGCATAAAATCAACCGACACAACGAAACCAACCCATAGAGCCAGACCAACCACTGGATTCGTGAGTCGGGGTAGTCATGGAAGTGAGCCGCTGCAGCCCGCGGAAGCCATTAACAGTGACCAGAGCACCGCAATGCAGCAACGTCCCCGGGCGGCGGCGGGAGTCTTGGATCTCCCGCGGGACTGGAGCGTAGCGAGTTCGTCCTGGGTCCGGTTTAGTGAAGTGAAGAATTTCGGGGTGCTTGCATGGCAAAAACCTTCACTTCACTAATCTGGGGCCCCTGGAGCCCCAGGGCGTTTCAGGTCCCCTCGCTGTCTGGGTAGTCCAGGGGGCGCAGTGGCGGCTTACCAGAGGCCCTGTTCCCTAGCCTCACTTGCTTTCACCCGTGGTGCTCGACGGCCGTCTCGGAGCTGTCTTGTGGCGGTCTGGGGCAATCCCGAAGCCTCTTGGAACCATCCCAAGGCCCCAAGGCGCCACCAATGGGGGCCCCAAGAGAGCTCCCAGAGGGCCCCGAAAGGCCTACAACAGATTGCACGTTCGCGCGAATTCTTTGTACCATTTTGGGGGGTCCCTCTTGGGGCCCTCGGGGAACGTTCTTGGGGCCCTCCGAGGGCCCACTGGGGCCCCGGGAAGGCCCCAAGAACGCTCCCAGAGGGCCCCAAGAATGCTCCAAGAGGGCCCCAAGAGGACCCCCACAAGTGACAAAAACTATTTGCATGAGGGTGCAACTTACTCGGCGCCTCTTGGGGCGCTCTTGGAGCCGTGCTGGGCGCCACTCGTGGACGACATGGGCTGGGCGACGGCATGTGGACCCTGTCGCTTGGGCCATCGGGGGTGCTCCCCAATGGGGCCACGAAGCTTGTGAGCGTATGACGGAATGGGCTGGGCGGCGGCCTGTGGGCCCTGCCTGTGGGGCCGTCGGTGTAGCTCCCCGTGGGGCCACGAAGCGTGTGAAACGTATGCCGAAATATGCTGGGCGGCGGCCTGGGAAACCTGCCGCTGGGACCTTTTTTTGGTGGAGCTGCCTATAGGGGCACGAAATGTTTGAGGGTGTCATCAATGTGGCCTGGGCGACGGCATGTGGACCTTGCCGCCGGGACCTCCGATGAGCTCCTCATGGGGACACGAAGCGTCTGAGGGGCGTGCCGACATGGGCTGGGCGGCGCACTAAGGACCCTGCCGATGGGGCCTTCGGTGGAGCACCTCACAAGGCCACGAGACTTGCGGGGGATGTGGCGAAGCAGAGACGCGGGGGAACAAGGGGGGTGTTTTGATGATGTTGATGAGGATGGTGGTGGTATTGATGATGGAGACGGCGAGAATGCTGATGATGCTGATGATGATGGTGATGGCGACGATGACGATGGACGATGACGACGGAGACACGCGGAGAGCAGGGGCAGATACGCGAAGAGGGAGGACGAGGGAGGGGGCCGGAAGGAATGACGCGGGGCGGTGTCTCTTCAAAACGAAGAACCAACACTGCAATATGGTAGGAAATTTCTGGACGACCCCCCCCCGTGGCGCGGTCAATGTCCGCGACAGCATCGCTGGCACTACGAACGAAATGATCGAACTCTTCCTGCGACGTTACCCGCGGGGTGGATCAGCCAGGGATGGGGGTCGAAACCGCCCCAGCGCAAAGCAAATGTACAATCCTGAGAAACCCCAGCCCACATCAACCGATCCGCAACAAGCACGCAAGCCTTTGACGACCCCAACGCACGTGACATCGCATAACGCGACGCGCCATCGAAAACGTTCGACGCGCGGCCTCGGAATGACATCGGGCTTCATGGAACGTCGAATGGAAAACATGAAAAACCGCCCTGTGGGCTCCGAGACCCAAAATTACTGATGTGAAGGATTTCGGCTCGTCGATCAGACGTTGAGGGCAGCGTCTCGCTGAGCAGCGGCCAGGCGCGCCGAAACTGCTCGCTTTGCATGCAGTCCCCGACCCATGCCATGTAGATCGTGTTGAACTCCGACCTGGGGGGGCAGCCCCTTGTTGCGCAGCGGCGCAGCCGGATGCTGTTGCTCACCAACTTGGAAACCGTTGATTCTGGCACTGTAGTGGAACGCGTCGGACTCGGATTTCGCAAAACGCATCTCGCTGAATGGCACTGCGCCTTGCTCTGAGCCGCGTCTATCTGTGCAGCCGCAGGCCCCGAAGCCAGGGGGCGCACCAGACTGGGAGGCAGCACTGGCCGCAGCTGCCGCCGTCTGGGAGAGGGCGACCGTCGCCGCAAAGAGCCCGGCAGCGGCCGTGACCGCAACAGCATTCGCGGCGACGGCGGCACCGCGCGCGCCCGCGGCTCCCGCGGCGCAGGCGGCGCCGGCTGTAATTACTGTTACTGGTGGCGCACGACGCGCTCACGGCGCATGCGGCGCACACGGCGCCCGCGGCGCCCGAGGAGCACGCGGCGCCCGCAGCGCATGCAGCGCCGTCAGCGCCAGCGGCGCCCGCGGCGCCTGCGGCGCAAGCAGCGCTGGCCGCGCCGGCTGCGCACGCGCCACCAGCACCTCAGGCGGCCCCGCAGCGCCCGAAGGGACCGCGCGCGCTTCCACGGCGCCCGCGGCACCCGCGGCACTCGCGGTGCAGGCGGAGCCAGAAGCACCAGCAGCGCCATCGGCGCACGCGGAGCCCACAGCGCACGCGGCGCTCGCGGTGCCCGCGGTGCCCGCGGCGCACGCGGCGCACGCGGCGCACGCGGCGCCCGCAGCGCCAGCAGCGCCGGCAGCGCCAACGATTCCCGCGGCGCCCGCGGCGCCCGCGGCGATAAAGCGTCAGCAGCGCCGGCGGCGCCCATAGCACACTCGTCGCGCGCAGCGCCGGCAGCGCCAGCACTGGCGGCCGCCTGCTGCCGCCGCCGCTGCGCTGCCACGGACTCCATGCCGCTGCAGCCGGAGCGCGCACCTGAGCTGCGGGCGAGCTCGAGCCCAGACGGCTTCAGCCAAAAGGGCTACGGTCCCCGAGTAATAACAAACAACAGCAAAACATATCGACTCTTGAAGTAGGAAGGCGCTTGCTGACATAGAGTGGGATCTGGACACTCAAAAATGCCAACTTTCCATGACTGGCGTATTGCGTGCCCCCGGCAGCCACCACTGATTAGGGCGGGGGAGATGAGGACACCTGCTGGCGTCGAGGATGATGAGGGGAAGGGCGAGGAGGCGAGGGACTACTTTAGCCGAGAGCCCAAGTCCGTCTGCGGTTACGCGGTCGAACCGGTACGTATCCGCGCGGGGCATCCGCGAGAAAGCGCCCCATGGCCGCAGAGCCGCGGCCCAAAAGGGCCCAGCCTGCGCGGCTTCCCTTCTTTTCCTCCCCGCCCCCCTTCGTCCTCGCCCACCCCCTCCAGGACCATCCCCGTCCCCCCCGTTTCCTGGCGTCCATGGAGGGCGCCCAAGAAAGGGGGTCGCAAATCATGGCCCGAAGCACGTGCTCGGATCAGAGGACGTGCGGAAAGAAGATGAAGGGCCTATGAAATTCGGGGGGATCTTATGGCCCCTGCCATGATATCCCCCCCCTTACCCAGACATCCGAACATCTGATTTGTTCAATGCGTGGCCCCAGGCGCTCCGCCCCTTTCCTCAGCGCCAGTTTGTCGCCCCAGAAGAACTTCTCACAGTGCGGGGGCCCGATAACGGGCCCCCGCTTACCAAGTCGAGGAAAAACGCATAAGCGTACTGTTTTGGAGCTTCGCACGGATTTCTTGGATCGGCGATGGTCCCCTGGGCGGCGCCGGAGGCGACGCCGGTGGGGTCCACGTCTGCGAGAAACTCCGATAATGTATGGCTATGCAACTCTTTCTTCTTCGACTCTTGCCAACCCGCGACCCGTCACGTCCCGTCCCGCCACCCGTCCGCGGGGGGGGGGGTTGGGGGATGTGACCCCGCACCAGGGAAGAATCTTTCGGCGCCAGAGCGTCAGCGTCGTCGTCGTCGCCGCCGCCGTCGTCGTCGTCGCCTTCGTCGTCGTCGTCGCCGCCGTCGCCGTCGCCGTCGCGGTCACCGTCGCCGTCGCCGTCGCCGTCGTCGTCGTCGTCGTCGTCCCACATCAGGGTACTCGCAGTGGAGCAACAACCGCCAATGGAAAAATCGTGCCCCCCGTTGCCCGCCTACGGCCCGTCCCACCACCCGTCCGCGGCCCCCCGACCCGAAGGAAGCACCGCTCCCTGGGAGGAGCTTTCGGCTCCAGAACTTCAGCGTCGTCGTCATCGCTGTCGCCGTCGTCCCCCTTCAGGGTTGGCGGCACCGGCCGCAAGGCGTTCGCAATCATCCGCCCCCCTTGCGAGGGCCAAGGTCGGGGCGAGCGTGGCAGAGAAAGGGAGGGCCCAGGCCGTCCTCGGGCCAGGAGGAACAGACGGAGAAGAAGGAGGGATGCGTGAGGAGTGTGGGAGGGAGGGAGGGAGGGAGGGAGGGAGGGAGGGAACTAGGGAGGAGGAGGAGGAGGGGGAGGAGGAGGGGGAGGAGGAGGAGGAGGAGGAGGAGGAGGAGGAGGAGAGGGAGGCACCGACCTCGGGCCGTGGCCAAGGTCCTGGAATTGGCCTCGGTCCGTAAGGCCCCTTGTCCGCCGCCCGACCTGTCCCACCACCCGCCCGCGGGGCCTTCATTGTGATCTGATGAGAAAGGACAAGGCGCGCGCAGCCGCTGGCTGGGCGCGGCGGCTCGGCGAAGGGGGGGGGAGGACAGTTGGCACGCCTGGGCCATCGGACAGCGCGGGAGGGAGAGGGAGACGACCTCCTCCTCCTCCTCCTCCCTCCTCCTCCTCCTCCTCCTCCTCCTCCTCCTCCTCCTCCTCCTCCTCCTCCTCCTCCTCCTCCTCCTCCTCCATCTCCTCCTCCTCGTCCTCCTCCCCCCAAGAAAACCCAGAATCGAATCGATAAATCGCATCGGAAAAAATCGGCAGCCGAGCCGGGAAAAGTCGAATCGGCGGAAATCGGCAGGCTAGTCGGCATCCATTAAAAAATCGGAGCCCACATCGGAATCCGAAATCGAGTCGAATCGGAATCGGAAGCCATCGAAGTCGAATCGAATCGAATCGGAGGAATCGAAACGAGCCCTGTTCTTGTCCTCCTCCTCCTGCTGCTCCTCCTCCTGTCCTCCCCCATCCTCAAGAGCACGAAATGGGTACGGGGGAGGAGGGGGAGGAAGAGGAGGAAGAGGATGGGGAGGATGAGGAGGATGAAGACCAGTGTAAAACCAAGAATCATCAACGGTGTTGTAATAATCCCTTTTTTTCCAAGCTCCCTCTTCGCAAGCTCCTACAATGGTTCATGCCCACTTAAAGAAATGCCTCGTTTGAAAACCCGGAAACAGGTCAAAATATTGTTCTCGGGATTCCAACGCCACGGATCAATATGATTGTTACGTCGTGACGACCCTGAATCGTGCCAGAACGCCATTCCTGGGACTTCAACACCGCGAATCATTGTAAGTGTTGCACCCTCAGAATCCTGAATCCTGCCAACACGCAAATTCTGGTACGTTGACCGTGGGAATCCGTGGAACTCTTACAAACATTAAAAACGAATGTGCGCGGCGCTACGGCGAGAACCACATTTTGAAAACGAGCCGCCCTCACTCCGTGAAGCTCTGGCAAATTGTTCCAACGAATGTTCGCAGCTTTGAACCGAGAACCACATTTTGAAAACGGGTGGCCTTCAATCCGCCAAATTTCTGCAATTGTTTGAAACGAATGTGCGCGGCTCGCAGGCGAGAGCCACATTGTGAAAACGAACCGCCCTCCATATGTGAAGTTCCTGCACTTGTTGAAAACGCATGTGCACGGCGTCAAACCGAGAGCCACAATGTTGAAAACGGGTGGCACTCAATCCGTAAAACTCTTGCGAATTTTGAAAACGAATACGCGCGGCGCTGAGGCGAGAGACACATGTCCAAAAGGCCCCGCCTTCCATCTGTGAAGTCTGTGAAGCTGTTGCCAACGTTTAAGCGCCAAGGTCTAGAGCGGCGCGGGAGTCTCAGGCGAAACGCGCGGCCCGCCACAAAAACTAGCCCCCGGGTGCGACAGGGAGAAGTTATGTTTACGAAGAAAAAGGAGGAGGAGGAGGAGGAGGAGGAGGAGGAGGAGGAGGAGGAGGAGGAGGAGGAGGAGGAGAAGGAGAAGGAGGAGGAGGAGGAGGAGGAGGAGGAGGAGATTGAGGAGGGGAGGAGGAGGAAAAACGAGGAGATCTGATATCTTCGCTGGCCGCTCGCGCTGATGCTCAATGGGGTCCGTTACATGTGCGCGGGTTTCTGGAAGGTGTCAGGAGGAGAGAATTTGCGTCGGTCGTTGGATAAATATCTGGAGGGAGCGGAGGGAGGGAAGGAAGGAGAGACCGGAGGAGAAGGGACACAATCAGGGATGCTAGGGAGACGAGAAAGAAATAGAGACAGGAAGAGGAGGAAGACTTGGATTGCGGATTGAGGGCCGCGGCGCGACTCCATAATCGGGGCAGGTCCCAGAAAACAGGGGGAAACGCTAAAGATGAGTTGGCTGCGCATCGAGAGGGATGAAGCGTCGCATCATCGGACGGCATACTCGGAAAACATGGGCGCGAGGCATCTTTCATACAGACACACGGCGCACGGAGAGAGCACGCATCTGAGCCAAAGGCTACGGAAGTCGCGAGCGGGGCCGAAGAGGGAGACAAAGTGGGGGCCCCCGAGGGCTCCATGGGACCGCCGGGGACAGCGGGACAAACTCTCGCAACACCAAGTTCGCTCGACCTAGAAGCCTCTACAGGACTCTCCTCATATCCTGTGATATCCTCCTTCTCCCCCTTCCTGGCCTTGCCCCGCAAGCACGGGGCGACCCCCGTGACGCCCTGGGTCGGCGGCCCGGAATGCCGGGCGGGATGGGCGATGGGAAACGACGACGAGAGGGGAACAGAGAGGGCAGAGACACGGGAAACGGTGCCTTCATCAGAAAAAACTAGCGCTGACAACATCCCGCGCCCCTGAGGAAGGCACTACAAACTGCGGATCGCCTCTAAACGCCGTCTCCTCGGAGACAGCAGCATCGCAACTGCGCTCAGCCTTGAACGTGCCCAACCCCTCCGAGGCAGCAGTCGACTCGATGGCTTCTCTGCTGGCGCCTCGCGATCTTGAGTTTAGAGAGTTCTTGAGAGCTCTCTCACCCACGCGGCCGCGCACATCTATCAGAAAGAGACCCACGTGACACAACAGATCGCGCAATGCGAGGTCGCCTCGCATCGGGTCCTGTTTGGTCCACCGGTCAGCAAGTATTCGCCCGCGTGGGAATCATCGCGCCCCCGACCCCGCTCCTGACAAAACATCTCCGATGACAGCAAGCTCCACGGCGTTCCGCCAGTCGGCCGGTGACCCCGCGGCATTCGTAGACAGCGCGTCAAAAACAGTTTTTGCGCCAACCGCGGCAATGCTTTGGCGCCCTCACTAAGGGAACACTGGGGAGACAAGAAGACCGAATAAGGGGGATAACGCATTAGACCATTCGGGGCGGGGAACGTCCCCGAACACGGCGTCTCGAAACAGCATCTCCATCCACTGCGCCTCGGCTGTGGCTCCACTCAGGGCCGACGTCTCTGCCGCTGCCGTGCTCGCCGCGGCTCGCCTCGGACGCTGGCATCGGACGCTGGTTCGCGCCCTCTTGTTCTCGCGGACAGCGGCTTCGGCCGCCGCGATGATCCAGGCCACGTTGGGCCCCGCCCCCACGGGCTGATCGTGGCCCCCCAGCGTCGCTGGCGGCGACAAAAACCAGGGGAATTGGGCCCAGACGCCAGATAGCGATGCGCCGCTCGGCGGACCCCCGGAGATACTTACATGTCTTGTTCAGGCAGAGAGCGTCGGCAACAGTTGACCCGGGCAGCGCCGCGGCCAGAAGAGAGGCAGGCCCCGCCACGTCTGGCCTCGACCCGCGGGCGAGCCACTGCGCCTGAGCGACCGCCGTGCGATGGGGCGCGATCTCGGCCCGCGTGAGCGGGGAATCTGGCGTGGAATAACGCTCCGTATCTGAATGAGCCGTAGACAACTGCCCCCGAACGTACTTCTCCTGATTTATAAAAAAGCGATCGGGCAGTTGGCGGATCCGACGACCGGCGAACTCCGAATCTCCTTCCTTCCATTTCCCGAACTTGAAGCGATCGCGCACGTTCGAGAGAAATTCCTGAAACGAAGTACTGGTGCCCGCGATGATAAGATCGCCCACCGCGGTGAGGATCAGAGTCTCGAGGGCCCCTGAGGGGTCTCGATTCAGCCACAAGCATTGTTCCAACAAGGACTTGGCGAACCCGAGTAACCCGATGTACTCTTTTAGCGTCTGATGCCAAAAGAGCGGCGCGTCGTTCAAACCATCAACAGGAGCCACCAGCTCTATCAGCTGGTATGGCTTCAGCTCGAACCCTGAACTTGCCTCCGCGTAAGTAGTTCCTGTTGGCCTGCAAAGACGGTTGCTCTGGCCAAAAGCGTTTTAGCATCGGCAACAGTCAGTGTCCATCCCATACTTGCGATGATATGACAAGCTAGCATGACCGATTTCGACTGCGAGGTCGGTGCATATACGGAGAGGCTCTCAGCATCAGGGTCTCGATGCCCATGGACACACCAGCGTGACTTCGCCTTAGCTGCTGAGCCCACCCCTTCCGCTGGCTTGAACCTCATCACCATTCGAGACGAGACGATCATGTCGGGGCACCTCCTGCGAACGATCCAAGAGTGTTCCGGCGAAAGTACCTCAAACTGCGCGCGTTCCTGGGAGGTGAGATTCTTCCAGACCACCTCAGCTCCTCGGGGGTTCTTGGGAAGGACTTCGGCAGCCGCAGTAAAGGCTTCGGGATCCACGTGAAAGCCGAAAAAGGAAAAGAGAGCCTGTCCAGATGGAGCGCCCGACCATGCCTGCATCTATCCCGACAGACTCCTGTCCTGGAAGAGGTCTGCATCGTCGACCTCACTCTCTCCGGGCAGGGCCTCCGTCGACGCCGGAATAGCAGTGGCCTCGCCCATCCGAGAATCAGGAAGCGCTTCGACATGAGCAGACCTCCGAGCCCTGGGAACCGACGCGGACCTGATGGTGGGCGCCCTACCGAACGCTCGGATAGGTTCGGAATCCGAAACGGGGTCCTTTGAAGGCCGGGCTTCGACTCGGTCAACCATCTGGTTCACCTTGGGGTTCGAGTCGGAGAAGTCCTCCATGGGGGTTAGCCTTGGTCTAACCGCGCGATCCTCGGGCTCGGAGATAAGGCGGGGGAGGAGGGCCCGCCCTCGCAGGCTCCCGTCGCCCAGAACGGAAGGCTCGCAAATTCGGTCCTCGGCAGCGTCCGAGACCTCGGATCCTAGATGAGGGGGTTGCGTATTCTCAGAAGGACGACCTGTGGACTCGACGCCGTCGTCTTGGGAAGACCTGGAATTCGGAAAAGCGGTGGCAGAAACAGGAGGGGCCGACGCACGGGCCCCGGGAACTGCGTTCAGACCGCATTCCGCCCCAGGATGACCCCGCGCTTCGAGGGGGGCCCCTCCGCAGCCGCGTCGACGGCCCCCGTCTCAAGCCCGGGAAGGCGAATATTTTCCCGAAGCTGGTCGAAACGAGACGAGTCCAGTTCGGCGCTGAGAGCCTCTCGGCGAGTAGCTGGTCGAATCTGCACCTCGGAGCATTTATGCAGCCCCTCTCTCATAGCAACCCAGATGGCGCCCCCCGCTGGTGCACGACCACGCCTGGCCCCGTCCAAAGATCGCGCTCCAGCGAGCGCGTTCGATTGGCAACCGTCACTTGGCGAAATGCATAGACCAACTCTCCAAGCTTACTGTCGATCCGCGCGATGGCGAGCTCGACTGGCTTCTGAAAGACGGGACATGGCATCTACACTCGCCATGGCGACACGGTCGGCTTCTCGAATCTCGCAGCGACAAGCGAACCCCCAGGCCGCCGAGCCCTGACCGACTTCTCCCAAAATATCCTCCGCCCCGACCAGATCCAGTGCGTCGTCCGACAACAAGGCAGTGAGGGCCCTCGGATTTTGTCTCAAAGCGAATTGGGCCAGACTAAAACCTCCCCGCTGATGAGTCATGTTTTTTCGCGGCGACGGCCACGCAGAGAAGGGCCTCCACGTCCTCCTTAGTGGCAGGGCTAAAGAGGTCCTTCAGAACCCCCCCGCGTCGCTCACAGCGCCCGGTGTAGTGGGGAGAGCTCGCTGGAATCACCCGATGACAAATTCCTCGGTGCTCGCAACTTCGCGCGAACTCTCGCTCAGACTCGCTTCCGTGACGGAAAGCGCGCCATGTCGTGAGGGCGGCATCGTTGGCCAACAGACATGCTTGCTAGCGGTTAGCGCCATGGTCTATGACATGCAAGACTGGCGCGCTTGCCCCATCCACTTCCAAATAGACAAGATCTACTGCCGCCAGCTCAGTGAATCCGCGCCCTAGCAAGGCGCGAGTGGCGACGCCAGCGCGTGCGAGAGTGAGAAGAGCATGCCCCGGATATAATCTCACTCTTCGTCCATTCCAGGACCTCAGGCCGAGCCTTGGCGACCTGGAATGTCCTGGGGAGACCCTCAAGGAGGGGTGACCTAGGTTCACGCGGAGACGATGAACTTCCTTCTGCAGCGCTGACCCCAACGTTCCCAGAGCTTTTTTCGCTCGCGGAAGCGCCCGCCGGCCCCGGGAGAGGACCTGGAAGCACCTTGGGGGCCTCTTCCTCAAGAGCCCCGGCGTCGACCACATCGGGGCCCTGAGGAGCTGCGCCGGCTAATCTAAGCGAGCAACCGGTATAACAAGCGACCCTGTTAAATTACGCGGCAGCTGTATATAATGAGCGAAGAGGCTTAAAATAAGCGCAAGTGGAATAGTTGCGTGTAATACAAATGTTGTGCATGTGCATTCTATGCGCACGCGTGGGCGCTACTTGCTTACGCGCGCGCGCGTGCGTGCTCGCCCGCTGGAGCGCGCGCGTATATGCTCGCCAGCAGCGGCCGCCCTAGCGGCGGCGAGAGAGAAGGGTGTTCGCTGTAATCGTCATTGTTGTGTGCTTGTCCATAATGACACGCGGCGCGCGCTGGGCCTGGGCCTAGACGGCTGCGCGCGCGGCCGCAACTTTTCAAGATTACACACATGTGCATTCATTGTTTTGTAAATTACTGCTCTTTGAATTGAACTACTTAAAACCAAATAAAGAAGACAGTTCAAATATTACCCTGAAGGCTTTAATACAAACGTTGCTCTATAAGACAGAACCATGCTTGAACCAATGGAATCGCAACAGATACTATATCTAAAGCAGGTACAAATGTTACTCTACCTGTCGATCAGGTATCATGATTCTTAATGTGAATAATGCAACTTGGCTTAAAGCACAAATAGGATTGAACCCTGCTTTTGGGTCTAGATTAGAAACATGACCAGATAAAGCTGGTTAAATTCCAGAAGCTAAAGCTGAAGAGCCTTCACGTGAAATAAATAAAGCAATATCAACAAAGCAATTTGCAAACTCAGCCCTGGGTCTTACAAGGCGTATCTTAAAATTATCATTAATGCTTCTGGTGAGCGATTGCGAACACATTAAATCAAGTTGTAAAAAAGGAAAAGGGACCTCTTGGTGTATTTTTTTAATTAAAAATACTACTACACTTAATGGCAAGTTCGGCAGAACAAAAAAACATGCGCGTTTGAAGCATGTTTTGACCGAGTCTGAAAACTATCACAGAGCCACCTGCTATTATTCTATACATACACCAAAAAAAAAGGCGGGGGCGCCCAACCAACCGGCCAACAAACCTGGCGGCCGAGGGCCACTGGGCGGCTGCCAAACGCGCAACTGTCGCCGCTTTGTTTTCTCTCTCCTCTCTCTCTCTCTCTCTCTCTCTCTCTCTCTCTCTCTCTCTCTCTCTCTCTCTCTCTCTCTCTCTCTCTATCTCTCTCCCTCTCTCTCTCTCTCTCTCTCTCTCTCTCTCTCTCTCTCTCTCTCTCTCTCTCTCTCTCTCTCTCTCTCTCTCTCTCTCTCTCTCTCTCTCTCTCTCTCTCTCTTCTTCTCTCTCTGTCTCTCTCCCTTCTATTTCTCGCGGGGGCCCGGGGCGGAGCTTGCCGAGAGGCATCTGCGAATGAGGCGGGCCTGGCGGCGGCGGCGAGCGAATATTTTCCGCGAGCCGACTGGCCCCCCTCGGCATGTGAAGTATACGTGCGTGTATATGTGCGCATATATATATACACACATATATATATATAAACATACATACACGCACCTCTCCGAGGGAATGGAGCTCAGAGGCGATTATGCGCGGGGCGCCGCGTCCGCGATTTTTCTGGCCGTTTCGCTAGGAACATCCTCGACATTCTGAAAATCGGTGGCACCCCTCGCGCAGATCGCGGCGCCAGGGTCCAAAAACACATGGGAATTTCAACATTTTAACATGGAGCCTTCAATAACACATGGCAATGTCAATAATTGCGACCCCGACTCTCTGAGCATGGCGGTTTCGCCTGAAACCTCTTCCCAACATCGAGCCCCGACGTGCCCTCTGGTACCCCAGGCCCCGCCTCGGAGCCTCCTGGGGGCCTCCTGGGGCCTCGCGGGGCCCCCACGGGTTTTCTGGACCTTCTGGTGCCCCAGACCCCGTCTCGGAGCCTCCTGGGGGCATCCTGAAACCTGGGATCTCCTGGTGCCTCCTGCTGCCTCCTGGAGCCTCCTGAAGCCTCCTGGGCTCTCCCGGTGCCTCCCGAGGCCGCCTGGGACCTCCTGGGGCCTCGGATACATGCGCACGCGCAGACGCACCTCACGCCCAACACATCGCACGCTAGACGAACATAACACACGCGCGCACACGCACGCACACACCCACACCCACACCCGCCCACACACACCACAATAACAACACCAACAACAACAACAGCAAAAACACCAATAACAACAACAACAACAACAGCAACAACAACAACAACAGCACCAACACCAACACCAACAACACCAACAACTACATCACACAAAAAGCACGCGCAACACAGAGCACTCATCACACACGCACACACCCACACAACACTCACAATCCTGGGACCTCCTGGAGCCTCTTCTGTTTTTTTCCAGGCAGGCCTCCTGAGGCTTCCTGGGGGGGGGGGGGGGGGGCTGGCACGCACATCGCAAGGTGTGGCAGCCCCGCTTGCGCAGGAGTGCGACTTCGCTGTTGCATTTCCTCGTGCTCCAATCGCCCCTTCAGTGTTGTTTATGAGCCTGGGCACACACGTGCCACTTGTGTGCATGTATGTATGTATGCATGTATGTATGTATGTGTGTATGTATGTATGTATGTGTGTATGTATGTATGTATGTATGTATGTATGTATGTATGTATGTATATATGCATGCATGCATGCATGTATGTATGTATGTATGTATGTTTGTATGTATGTACGTATGTATGTATGTATATGTGTATGTATGTATATACATATGTATGTATGTATGTATGTATGTATATGTATCAAACATATATATATATACACCATCCCGAACCCACGGGCCCCGAGAACCGCCGACCCCAAGAGACCCCGCAGAACCACCGGCCCCAAGAGCTCAGACGCCCGAGGCCCAGGGGCTCCCCGCGGGAACCACGCGCTGGGGCCGAGGAGGGTTGGAGGAGTAGGAGGGAGTGGGCGATTTTTGGCCCCCAGGCCCCCCGTCGTCGCCATGGCTGGATTCGCCTTCGAAATTCTGCTCGCCAGAACGCGCGTTTTGCCTGCGGCAGGGGGAAAAAAAAAAAAAAAAAAAAAAAAAAAAAAAAGGCGAGGCCCCCCCCCGCGCGGCCCCCTCAGGCGCAGTGTCCGTAAAGGGAGGGGCCGCCTCCTGGGGCCCTTCCCCCCCTCCGAACGGAGGGCGCGGAAGGGCGCCCCCCTCTGTCCACCCTCGCTCCAACGAAGGCGGACAGGGAACGGAGTGCGGCGGCGCGCGCGCGCGCGTGTGCGCGCGCGTGTGCGTGGGGGGGGGGGGGGAAGCACTGGCCACAGTGGTGCACTGCTGGCCACGGGCCATGGGGCGCTGCGCGGAATGCAGCGAGGCAAGGGCCCTTCCCATCCCTTGAGGGGGGAAGAAAGGCCCTTGCCACGACCCCCATGGTCGCCAATTGCGCACATGTGCCGTGACCCCCGTGCCCGAGGAGGAGAAGTAGGGATGCCCAGAAGCCCCGAGGTCCCTTGGGGCCCACTGGGGCCCCAGAGGCCCCGAGGTCCCTTGGAGCCCACTGGGGCCCCTCAAGCTCCCGATGGGGGCCCTCAGCCAGCGGGGCCCAGAGGCCCGAGGTCCTTCGAAGCCTCCTGAGGCACTTCAAAAGCCCGATGGGAGCGCTGCCCAGAAAACCCCGTCGGCCCCGTCGGGGCCGCGGTGCGCCCCCAGACGCCCTGTGCAGGCCCCAGCGGGCCGAGGCCAACGAGCTCCGCCCACTTCGGCCCACCCCTCACGCGGTCGTCGGCGTCGGCGCTGCGGAGGGCGGACAGCCTGAGGAGGGGGGGAGGGGGGGGGGGGAGCAGAAGGCAGCAAAAGGGAAGGGCGGGGATGATATTTACCTGGCTCTGGCCATTCATCCGCTGGGCCCATTTCGATCGAGGCTCGCGCCAGTCCGCCTGCGCTCGACTATCGATCCTCATCGGACCTCATCGGACTTCAGCTGTGACCGCTGATGACCGCTGATGCATGCAAAAATACAACGCTGTCGCCACTCCGCCGACTTGGAGCCCTCGCCCCGTCGCGCTGCGCAGCAGTCCGGAGGGGCGGGGAAGTGGCCGCCCTCGAGACCTGCGAAGGACTGCCTCGGCCCTCGGGATCCGGCCCCCTGGGCGGGCTGGCCTCGGCCCCCTCCCCTTCGCGCCCATTCCCCTCCCTTCCCATCCCTTCCATATCCCCGTCCCTTCTCTCCCTTATCCCTCCCTGCCCTTCCTTCCCCCCCCCCTCCTCTGCCTCCTTCCCCGCCCCGAATTCCTCCGCAAAAAGAAACTCTCGCGTGCCCGCGCGAATGCACCGTGCCCGTGCAAGGGTGCTGCCCCCCCCCCCCATCCCTCCCTTCGGGTCTAAGTCGGACATCGTCGCACAGTCGGCGACGTGTCTCGATCGCAACTGCAGGTGAGACTGGATGTCTGAGCGGAGAAAAACACCTCTCTCGAATTGAAGGCTGTGGGATGCCTCGGCATGGCGGCCAATCATTGCGTTCACAGTTTCGTCGCGCCAGGTAGCGCAAAGCCGTGGATGCCTGAACCATCTGATCCTGGCCCCCACCCATCTCCAGTGCATGACGGGGGCAGTGCATGCACGGGGGCAGGGGGCAGGGGGGGGGGGGGGCGGGAGGGGCATGGGGAAGAAAGATGAGGAGGAGGAGGAGTAATCTCCGCAATTTGGAGGGAGTGGTCGAGAGCGCCCAGTCAGGCCTGCAGGACGAACCTCGAGATTCGGGGGTAAGAGCATTTTCAGATGTTCGGGGGCCTGCTGGGGGGCCCCCGATTTCCGCGGCTGGATGCGCCTCGGAATTCTGGCCCCAACTCGCACCAGGAGGGCCGCGCTCGACCAGGCCCCCGCGAGCTTGCAGCCCGCTGGCGGCCCTCATCCTCCTCATCTCGCCCTCCTCCTCCACATTCCTCCTCCTCCTGTCCACGCCCCTCCTGTCGCCCTCTTCCTGTGCCTCCTCCTCCGCCCCCCCCATCCAGCCCCTACCCCCCTTCCTCCTCTTCTGTTCCTCTTCCCGTCCTATTCGTCTTCCTCCCCCCCCCCTTCTCCTCCTCCTTGCCGTCGCCCTCGTCCGTCAGTCAGTCCTCTTGGCGAGGTGCCGCATCAGGTGGTGCTTCGGTTTCTCGTGCACGGCGGCGTCGTCAAGCAACGCCAGATGACGGGCACATAGAGCTTCCAATCTATCGCACGCTTCTGGCGGGGGAATGTCGGGCTGAACCCTTAGGTACGAATCCCAATCCCGTAGCTAGTTGGCGCAATCGCGAAGGGCACGCCCCCGCTCAATGCTGTCGCCGTAGCGCGGCAACAAGTCCCCGACGACCCAATAGAATAGGCCCATGCTCTCTGCCCCATTCGCCTTCAGCAACGGTCTGCGCCTCTCGCCAATCATTGCGACCCGAAGGCCGTCGATCTCAGAGATGTTGCGCCCGTTGTTCCTCTCGCTCGCAAAAACTATTTAGCAAGACCTCTAGCTTGCCCAGGACGAGCTGCCCCCTCGTCGGCTGGTCAACGTTTCCCTGCGCGAAGATGTCAGAATCTATTAGGCGCCAAATCGCACACAACACAATCCCCTGCATCACTCCGAGCGCAATGGCGTGCAAACATTCACTCGCATACGCATTCGCTAGGGGCGCGCCTGCGGCAGGATCATGCACTAGTGGGTTTCGTCTCGAAGCGAGAGTTTCTGCACGAGGTCTCCAGAAAGCAAGCCGCCCTGGAGTTTTCAACGTAGGATATGCGTGAACGTCCTGTAGCGCATCTTGCGGGGGGAGCCGATCGTGTTTCAACAGCGGTTCGCTCATGTGGTTGAGCGCGGCCACGCCCCTGAGGACCGTCAGCCCTTTTCCAGCCAAGTGCGTTCTGCCTTTCCAGGTTTTTGTTGGAATAGAGCCCCGCCCTCTCGAACAGTTGGCCCCGCTCCCTGTCGTTCCGAACCCGAACCCACGCCTCGCAGGCCTTCGTCGCACTCTCGTGGGCGCCCGAGGGGTGGTCCAACAACGGCAGCTCCATGGAGCGCAACTGCCTGGGTGAGCTGACTTTCTTGTCGGCGCGCCCCTCGCTCGCTTCGTGGCCCCGTTGGGGAGGCCCGCCGAAGCCCGCTCCACCCCCTGCTTTCGGCGCGCCCCTCACTCGAATCGCTCCGCGGCCCCGCTGGGGAGGCCCGCGGAAGCCCCCCAGGGCCTCCCGCGTGCAGCCCCACGAGGGCGCAGCGGCGACGCCAGAACGGGCGTTCGGAGCGGGCAGCCCCAGTGCCCCTTTCACCCCTCCGCCCTCGATTCACCCCTCCCGCCCGGCGGGGCGCGCCCCCCAGGATACGACCAGCGACAACTCCCTGCAGACCATCGTCTTCGACGACCTCGATGCTACGTCGTCGAGGATCCCCGCCGCCTCCTCCTCCTGGCCCTCGTCGTCGCCGTCGACCCGTCGACGGCGTGGCGGCGGCGGCGGCGGTCGTCGTTGTCGTCGGGGGTTGGCGTCGTCATCGTCGTCGTCGTCGCCGTCGTCGTCCTTGTCGTCGTCGTTGTCGTCGTCGTCGTCGTCGTCGTCGTTGCATGGGGGTCACAGTTGGGGGTCACCGTTGGGGGCCGCCTCTGGGGGTCACCGTCGTCCTCGCCCCCGCCCGCTCTCTCAGCAGCGTTAGCCCGATCTCTCTGCCCCGGCGCCTGAAGAGATACATGGTATCAGACGTCGCCGAACACACTGGACAGGGGTGCAACTTGATCGGCCAAGTAGGCGCGCACAGGTAAGCAGCGATCGCCTCCCAGTCGGCGAGGAGCCAACAGGCGGCACCCTTGAATCCAAGTGGTCTCCCAGCACGAGTTTGGCGATGCTCGTCGAGCCCCCCCCCCCCCCCAGGTCCCTTAATCGGAAGCGCTCCGTCGCGCAGGGCGACGACGCTCCACGCCACGCACTTAAACAGCCTGTAAAACGAACAGAAACCAAGACACCCACATTTGCACTGACATTGTTTTCTGAAAATCATTCCCATATGTCTACTTCCCGTCACCATATTGATGAGTGAGAACACAATGAATGATCGGTTTCTGCCCGCGGCGGAGGTGCCGCCGTATCTTGCAGCGTCAACGAATAACCCCAGCGGTATCACGAGCTCGTCACCCCTGGCAGATGCACATATGGGGTTCTCCGTGTATGCAGGCGGCCACTCTCGACGCTCCAGCTCGTCTCGCATGACGTCCAGCGACGACATGTTCCTGTGGGCCTCTGCGTGCAGCAGCTCGTGAAAAGGGCGGGTCGGGAGTTTCATTGTGACTCGTGTCTGTTGTCAGCCTGGAACATATCCTTATCCCTATGCTGGGCGCCTCCTCATCACGATGCCAATCTCAGGGGTTCCATTATTATTTGAGGGCGAACCCCTAAGATTGTCATCGCCTCTTGGCGCGTAAATCTTAGGGGTGGGGATAAGTTCGAGGCTGGCATGTCTTAGCCGACCGCGTCTGTCCAGGCACGTCGCACATCATCATGGGAACTTTCTGGATGCCGCGAGCGTCCGCGACGTCTTGCACATGTCGCTGGTGCTATCCAGAGGAGGGTCGATCTGGTCTGACTCTCTAATCGCCGACTCCCCCCTCCGCGCCTGCAGCCGACGCAGGGTGAGCTATCTCGCAGAGAGATGTTGCAGTCATCTGGCCAGTGCTGTATAAAGACAACACCTCCCGTTCCAAGCGTTCCCCCGCCTCGGCCCGCCGTTGGGCGCGCTCGCCCTCGGCCCCAGGGAACGCGCGCGTTCTCTTGCGTGGGGGCATGTTGGACTTGCGAGCCCGATCTGCCATAGCTATGGTCGGAATCCCCCTTCCCCTTCCCCCCCCCCCCCCCCCCTCATACCCCCCCCTCCCCCCGCCCCGCCCCCCCCCCCGACGACGCCGCCCGCAGGGCGAGAGCCGCTCGGGCCCATCGAGAAGGCTCGGGCCGAGGGCTTGGGGGGGGGCAGAGGGAGGGGGGGGGGCGAGTGGGGAATGGGGATAAGGAAAGGAATCGGAATCGCTATGCCAGATCACTCCACGCGGGGCCGATGGGTCGCGGATGGGTTGCGGGTGGGTTGCGCGCGCGGCGCGGCCCTCTTGGACCGTCTTGGGGCCATATTGGGCCATCCATCTCCAAGGGGGCCGCCGGGGGGCTCCGAGAGGGTTCGGGGCGCATAACCATCGCTTCGGGTTATATGCGCCACGGGGCGCTTCTTGGTGGCATCTTGGGACCCTCTTGGGGCCCCATCGTGGCCCTCCAACGGCCCCGGCGAGGGCGCAGGAAGGGCCGAGAGGGCTCCGAGGGGCCACCCCAGTGGGTGATAACAAGAGCCTCGAAGTATATACGCCACAGGGGGGGCTCTCGGTGGCCTCTTGGGACCCTCTCGGGGGCAGCTTGGAGCCGTCTCGGGGCCCTCTCGGAGCCCCCCGAGGGCGCTGGGGAGGGCCCGCGAGGGTCTCAAGAGGGCACCAAGACTGCTCCAAAGGGTGCATAACAAGAGCCTCGAGTTATATACGCCACGGGGGAGCTCTCGGGGGCCTCTTGGGACTCTCCAGGCGGCAGCTTGGAGCCGCCTTGGGGGCCCCATGGGGCCCTCCGAGGGCGCCTGGGATGGCCCGAGAGGGCCCATCTCACCCCGAGGAGCCATATCGGGGCCATTTCAGGCCAGCTTGGGCCATGCCGGGGCCATCGCGGGGCAAATTGGCTACAAGAGGGAGGGCGGGGAGGAGAGAGATGGAGGCGAGGAAGAGGAGGAGGAGGAGCACCAATATTACAACTCAGAGAATCCCCAAATATTTGCAACAATGACAGGATCAGTTGACCTCGGCGGTCTTCAGCGGTCGTCGGCGGACCGATGAGTTACATTTTGTGTGTATATATATATATATATGCGGTTTTGATTGCTGAACTCACTGGTGCCAAGCGGTCATCGCCGGTGCACCGGGGGGGGGCGGGTTCCGGGGGGCGTCGATATATATATATATATATATATATATATATATTCCCCCTTCCGAATGTTGTCTGACGCCTGCGAAAGCAGGCGTTGTGCTTCGAGCGCCGCTGCTCGCAGCGGGCTGGAACGCGGCGCCATGCGCGCAGCCCCTGCATGGCACCGCCGCGATCGCCCGAGGCTCAGGGAGGGCCAGGCGAGCCCCATAGAGCGCTTCCCCGCGCGAGACGGAGCCTGCTCGAGCTTCCTCCCGCCGCCGCCCAGCCCCTCGTGCCCCCTGTTGATGATCCTGGACTTCTCCTCCAGCTTCTCCTTGATGTCCTGCGTTCTCCTCCTCGATCATCCTCCTCCTCCCCAGCGTCTTCCGCCCCCCTCAGCTTTTAACCGTAGACTGCCCCTCCCCCTCCTCGCCGGGATCACGAGGGGGAGGAGGAGGGGGAGGGGGAGGAGGAGGGGGAGGAGGAGGATGGGGGAGGAGGAGGAGGAGGAGGAGGAGGAGAGGAGGAGGAGGAGGAGGAGGAGGAGGAGGAGGAGGAGGGGGGGAGGAGGAGGAGGAGGAGGAGGAGGAGGAGGGGGAGGAGGAGGAGGAGGAGGAGGAGGAGGAGGAGGAGGAGGAGGAGGAGGAGGAGGGGAGGAGGAGGAGGAGGAGGAGGAGGAGGGAGGAGGAGGAGGAGAGGAGGAGGAGGAGGAGGAGGAGGAGGGGGGAGGAGGAGGAGAAGGAGGAGGAGGAGGAGGCGGAGGAGGAGGAGAAGGAGGAGGGAGGATCCTGAGAGGGAGGCCCGAGGGGCCATTATCCCAGCCCCAGGCGTCCTTGGTCTGCTGCAGGGCCGCGGCCTGCGTGATGATCTCCGACGCGTCGAGCGCCTTGGCCACCTGGCGATGGGGACTGGGTCGTCGCCGTCGTCGTCGTCTTCGCCTGCCTCTTCCTCGCCCTCCTCCTCCCCCTCCCCCTCTCCTCCTCCTCCTCCTCCTCCTCCTCCTCCTCCTCCTCCTCGCCTCTCTCAGCCTCAACCGTAGCCCCCCCCCCCCCCCCCACCCCCCACCCCCGCCGATCGGGGCGTGGAGGGAGAAGGGGATGAGGGGGGATGGGGGGGAGGGGGGGGGGGGGGAGGAGGAGGAGGAGGAGGAGAAGGGCGAGGAGGAGGAGGAGGAGGAGGAGGAGGAGGAGGAGGGGCCCCGAGGGCGAGGTCCCGAGGGGCCATTCCCCCAGCCCCAGGCGCCCTCCTGGTCGGGGGGGGGGGGGAGGAGGAGGGGGAGGAGGAGGTAACACCTCAGGGATCCCCGTGCCGCGCATCAGCAGGTCCGCGAGCTTCGCGCCGTGCAGCGCTGCGTCGAGTTTCTCGAACAACTTCGACAGGCCGCCTCTGGTCTGCTCCGTCCTCGCCCATTTCCAGTCATCGTCCTCGTCGATGGACTTGAGGGTCGCCTTCGCGTTCGTCTGCTTCTCCTTGATGTCTTTGACCAGCTTGGCTGCGTTCTGCAGCGCCTCCTGGCTCTCGCCCCTCGGCTTCGGCACTGGCCGCGCGCGCGCATCAGGCGTGGGCGGCGCAGAGGCTGCAGCCGCAGGAGCTGCAGGACTCGTCGTCTGCTGCTTCGTCAAGGCCCACTTCTCCCTGAAGGCCCCCTTGTACTCCTGCTGGAAGTGCATGTGTTTCCTGATGCCCGCGCGCTCGTCCAGGCGCGCACACGGCCAGCCCGAAACCGGGCGCTGAGAGCATGCCTGCGCGCACCCCGCGATCGTCTCAGGAACGCTCTGGCCTGCTGGGCCCCCCTCCTCGTGCAGCATCCTCAAGAACGTGACGGGCTTCCCCCTGCTGAGGAACTCGTTCTCGGTCTCCTTGATCATCGTCTTGGACTCCTGGATGAAACCCTTGATCTGCTTCTCCGCCCATTCCTTCTTCAGCGAATCCTTCTGGGACGCGAGGTCCCACCTCTTCTTGAACCCCTTCTGCTGCTCAGTCTGGGGGGTCTGCAGTTCGCGCTGGAGGCGGTTGCCAAGCGCGGACCTCATGTCGACGAGCTCCGTGTAGCCGCTGTCCATGTTCGCCTTCAGGGCATCGTCCCCTACTTTGTGGCGCACACCTGTCCGCCTCCAGTCCTTCTCCGCCGCGTCGGCCAGTCCTGAGGGAGGGCTCAGCAGCCTCGACTTGTCCGACATGTCGACCATCTTCTGCAAGCCCTGCATCGCCTTGGTAAACTTGTCGGGGGTAGATTCCACGGCATCCTTCGGCTGGTCGCCAACGGGCGTGAACGGCGTCGAAGGCGCACCAGCCCCTGCCGCCATCGCCCCCGCGCGAGGAAACCCGCCCTCGGAGCCCGTCACCGCGCTCAGCCTCGCGCCCGCCGCGGACAGCTTGGCGCGCGCCTTGGCCAGGGCGTCGGGCGCGCCACTCGGCTGCGCGAAACCAGGATGGCTGTCGACCAGGCTCGCGCTTTCCGTCGGGCTGTGCATGCCCTGGGCCAGTGCCAGCTGCGTCTCGCCTCGGCCTCCGTCGAATGCAAGTTCGGTGGTGCTCCTCCCCAGTGGCCTCGCGCGCCCGAACTGCTCCGCCTCCTCTGCCCACTTCTCCGCCGCCTTGCGTTTCCCCTCGGCCTCCTCCCTGAGGGCGTCCGCGACGCCAGTCTGGCGTTCGCTCTCCGCCAAAGCAAAACGGTGCTGCTTGAGCTGCTCATCGAGGCCCTTCTTCTCCTTCGCCCAGCCTTCCTTCGCCTGCGGCATCTCCATGTCGAGGTCGGCCTTCACCTTCGCCGCCCCGGGCTTCTGCTTTTCCAAATCGCTCTTGATCTTCGCCTTCTGCCCCTCAATCTCTTTCGCGCATGCGTCGAAAGCGCCCTCCGCGGCCTTCTTCTTCGATGTAGCCCATTCGCCGATGCGCCGAGACTCCTCCTTCCAATCTTCAATATTCGCTTCTAGCTCGGCTTGCTCCTGAAGGGCCATGCTCTTCCTCTCCTGCTCGTTATCGAACTGCTCCGTAAACTCCGCTGTCAATTTGTTCACCGAGTTCTTGGCGTTCTCGACGCCCTGCAATGCCTGCGCCACTTCTGCCTTGATCTCGTCCCTGACCTTAATCAGCTGCTGCCTCTCATCGAGGATCTTCTCTTTGGCTTTCACCCTTTCCCGAAGCGTCGCCTTGCGATCATCCGGCAAATCTGCATCCTCGATCTCTGCTCTCTTCTTCTCCAGGATCATCTCCAGCTCGCTCTCGGCCTGTTGCTTTTCCTGATCCAGCTTCTCCTTCTCCTGCTGGATATCCTGCTTCATATTGATGATGCTCTTCGCATCCTCCTCCAGAGCGGCGAGCTCGTCGCACTTCCTCTTGCGCGCAACCTCCAGGGGTTGGTGCTTTTCCACTGGGGTTACGTTGCCAGTCTCGGTGTCAGGCACTTCATCCCATATTGTAGCTTCCTCCGCGGCCCCCTCGCGAAAGGCGTCGCATCGGCCCCCTCGCCGCTGGACTTGTCGACCTCGATCGTCGGGGCGAACCTCGCCTGCAAGTCTGCCGGCGCTGCCGTGAATCCCTGGAGCTCGGCGCGCCTCTCCGCCAACTCGGCGGCGCTCGCACCTGCGGGCTGGCATACTGGGCGGCCCGCCTCGAGGCCACCCCCCCGCGCGGGGCCCTCTCGGGGCCTCGGGCCCCCCGCGAAGCCTGAGCAATCGCTCTGTCAAAAAAAAGAGGGGGGAGTTTCTGGGAGGAGGAGGGGGGGGTGCGATCTCAGCGGTCATCAGCGGTCCTCAGCGGTCCTCAGCGGTCTCGGTTGACCACCGCTGAGCTCAACGCTCTCTTCGGCGGCCCCAGCCTATGTCGCCGCTCGGACGGCGGGCGGACATCGGGCCCCTTTGATTCCCAGGGAACCCGAACCAGCGGAGGGCTCGACTTGAGAAGCCATTGCACGCGCCGTGCCCGCCGTCAAGGCGGGGTGCGGATCTGGGAACAGTTCAACGCTCAAATGCCTGGGAGCCCTGACGCGGGCTACGGATCGAGTCAACGTGCCCTGATCGGGGGGGCCAGCGGAATGAATTGCGGGTCGAGGGGGTTCAGGGGCTAAACATTATCACTGACGCGGTTCGCTTCTGGCGCCCCCCTCGCCGCCACGGCTGGATTGGCATCGAATTTGAATCCAGAACGCGCTGGGCATTTGGCCCCAAATCCTCGTCATCCTCCCGATGCCTGGCATTTTTATTAACATGCATGTTCAAAGACACCTTCGAACTCGGCAAGGGCCTCGACGGGCCGCGAGGGGAATGTCTAAATTCGGAATGCCGCGGGGTCCAAACCGAGATTTCCACAGATGTCGCATTTGGGCATTCGGGGGCCCTCCTGCTGGACGCAGCTCGGCAAGGCGGTTGGGATCTAGACTGGATATCGACGCCCCTCGATGTTTTTCAATTGCTTGCATGTTCTCACATCCTTCACCGAGCGCGAGGCCCGCGGTCACGGAAGCATTCCTAGGCTACCTCCAGGGCCCTCCTGCTGCGGGTAGTTGGACTCCTCGGGGTCGCCCCTGGCGGCGGGCTTCTTGGCGACGATCGAGCTCCCGCCTCGCGGCCTTGGGGGCTGGGCGAGGCGAGGAGAGCCGATCGGGGTCGATGGGGTTGCAGGGGGAAGGGGGGGGGGGGGGGGGGGAGGGGGCGGGACAAGAGGAGAGGGGGAGGAGGAGGAGGAGGGGAGGAGGAGAGGAGGAGTGGAGGAGGAGGAGGAGGAGGAGGATGGGGGGGAGGAGGAGGAGGACCAGGAGGAGGAGGAGGAGGAGGAGGAGGAGGAGAGAGGAGGAGGAGGGGGAGGAGGTCTGGAGGAGGATACCGTTTTGGTTCTCTCTCGGGCCTTCCTTGGCCCCGTGGGGTGGAAAAACTCGCGCGTTCAGGGCGTTGTGCATGGTGGTTCTTAACCACCCCGAGCCTCTTCATCGCTGGCTCCTCTTCTTCCTCCTCTTCCTCCTCGCCCTGTTCTTCCCCCCCTCTTCTTCGCCCTCCTTCCCTGCCGCGCTCGGCTTCTTTGCCACAGCCGGCCTTCTCATGCAGGCGCCGTCGGGCTCGTCCTTGTGGTCCACTTCCTCGCCCTCTTCGCGCCCCTCCTCTTCCTCTCCCTCCTCCGCGCCGCCTTCATCATCAGGATATTATTCCTCCTCCTCTGTTTCCTCTGCACCCTCGTCGTCGCCTCGGCCATCTCCGCCGGCAGCTGCAGCTGGTCTCTTTGCCGCGGGCTCGCCTGCAGCGCCAGGCCTTTTCAGGGCCGCCGCTGGTCTCCTCACCAGGTTCATCTGGTTGAAGTCGTTGACCAACTGCTTCCTCTTCGCCTTCGCCTCGTCCAGCGTGAGCTTCCCGCTGCAGATGTCCTGCGCGATCTG
>CAUYUJ010015662.1:167500-182500 GCA_963575745.1 Prorocentrum cordatum
AGAATCCAGACAACGCGATTGGCTCGAGGAGCCCCAGGTGTCAAGAACCGGATCTATCCCTGAGAGCCCCACGCGAGGTTTTAGACGTCTGTGCCCGGAGGTTTGCCTACCGAGGTCTCCTGGCCTGTCTCCGAGACTCTGAATTTGCCCAGGCTCATCTTTCGCCGCCGGCTAGATCCTCGGGCTCCGCCAGCGCCCGGCTCGACGAAGCATCTCCCTGGCTCGCCCGCTGCGTCGCCCTGACCGCGGTGGGGGCCAGGCGCTCCATGTCGCTGTCGGTCAGGGCCGGGCGATTGATCATCTCGCTCGTGGTCTGGAAATTGCGCTCGCGCATCCCCGGCTGCTGCTGAACGGCGCGGGCCATGTCTGAGAGAACCAGCATCGCCTCGAGCTGGTCCAAGGGCCTCGCTGCTGGAGGAGGCTTCGCTGGGATCGCTGTCGCCGGCGGGGCAACGCCGGAGATGTGGCCGCGCGGGTCGACTGCGGGCGCCGCCTCGATGGGAACGCAGCCGCCCGTCGGGCCCACGCACAGGCTGGATGGCGCCTGGATGGGCTGCTCCGAGATAGGACCCAGCCCGCGCTTTGGAGGCGGAGACTGCATCTTTGGACACGGCGTCCACGGATCTCCCTGCGCGAAGGCCCTCTCTTGCCGCTTGACCTGCTGCTCCGCCGTCTGCTTGACCTCCATGCGCATCTGCGCCGACTTGGCCTTCCCCATCCGGCGAATGGCCGCTTCGGCCTTCTCCTCCTCGGTCTTCTTGTGGTAGGCGATCCTGGCGTTGCAGCGCCGGCAGAATGGCCCCCGACCATTGCGCCCAAGGAAGATGAAGGCAGTCGTCCGCGTTCCCACCCCGCGCTGCATGACATGCGGAACCGCCCGCGCAACGCCCCCCATGGTCGCGGCCGCCATGGTCGCGCCGAGAAGCTTCAGCGCCGCTGACCTCCCCCTGGCTATTCCCGGCTCGAGGCGAAGAGCTCCGGCGTGGAACAGCTGCAGCTCGCGCTCGCCTATCCCCTTGGCGTCGAAGATCTCGTCCAGCATGGGGTTCGAATTCTCCCAGTCCTGGGTCTCGCTGCCGCTCGCGAAGTCCCCTGGGCCCTCCGCGCCGGCGTCCATGAACGGAGTCAGGCGACGGGCTGGGCCTGCTGAGGATGCCCTCTTGAACTCCTCCTGCTCGATCTGGGAGGGCGTCGGGGGAGGCTCGAATCGAGGGTCGAGCCGAAAGAGCTCCGGGCCGCCGAGAGTTGCGCCCGCTGCCCCGCCGCTGGCCAATTCGCATGGGGAGGCCCTCGAAGTCCCCGGGCCCCAAGCGCGCAAGAGAGGAGGCGGGGAAAAACTGACCTACTTCGACCGCAAAAATGCCAGCTGCCCCCGCGCCCCCCTCACCGCCGCCCCCCCGGGTGTCCAGGGCAACCGGAAAGCGCGCGCTTGACAGCGCTCTCGAACTTGATCTGAGACCTCGAAGTCCTGCGCGCTGGAACGCACGAGGCCGATCTGTCGCCGCCCCGCCCCGCGGCGATGCATCGGCCGCGCCGCCCGAGCGCCGCAGTCGCCAACCGCCAGCGCGTTGGCTCTCAAGTCGAGCCCCGACCCGATGAGCTCCAAGAAATCGAGCAGGCAAGAGGGGTGGGCAACGCTGCTCCAAAGTGAAGAACTCCACGAAACCGTACCCGGCGAGCGACGCCAGCACCCACGCTCGACCAATACGATCGGCACGGCCCCCGATCCCTCTGGCTTTCTGATTCTGAACCTCTCCGAGCTCGAAGTGCACGTGGTACCCCTTCCTAGCAAACGCATCGATGATACTGTCCAGAGCTTCTTTCCCCATCAACGTTCGCCCTGCGGCCCTGTCCACCAACGCGTGATCCTTCATGAACTCCAGCGACAGAGAAGGAGAGCGTCCCCTAGCTTCCTGCATGATACATGTCCACTCGAGATCACTCGACGCCCAAAGGTTCAGACCTGCAAACTCTTGACTTCCGAAGAAGTGAAAGGTCGATGGGCCTCTTGTGTCCGATGCGAATAAGTAAAACCTGGCCTCCTTTTGTACTGGAGCTGTTTTCCTCTCTGCTGCGATACGTTCCTCCTTGGATCTGAATGGTTCGCGACAGTTCTCAGCCCAGTGACCCTTGCCGCCATAGTTGGCGCAGCGAGAACGGCGCTTGAGACCACTAGAGGAAATTCTCATATAGCCGGGACGAGAGGCGCGTTTCTTGTCGAAGAAATCTCGCTCGATGCGCTTTTCTGCCGCCATTTTCCTCGCCTCGGCCCACGCGCGACGTCTCTTTTTTTTCAGTTTTCTCCTCTATCGTCGCTGCTGGTTCCGCCATCAGCTCGTCTTCAGGTAGTTACTGCTCCCCTATGGCGGCTAGGAAAGCGTCGAGTCTGCAAAGCTGTGCAATATCTGACGATGACGGCGACTGCTGCACTGAAGGTGGCGCCGTGGCAGTTTTCTTTGCGTCGGCTATGAACGCCTTGGAAATCTGTTGCGCGGCGGCCCCGTACGGTAGGACTCCCCGCTCTCTCATGTCTCACTTGAGAATTGCGTCTCGGATCGACTTGAAGTCGGTCTGTCCTCTGGCCAAGGTTCTCAAATTGATGCGGCTCTGCGGGCCCAGGTTCGCGCCCTCCTCAAGAAACCTGGAGAACACGGAGTCTGGGAGGTGAAAGACGTGCACCTCTGCGTCTGCCACTTGCGTATCCCTACGAAGGACGTAGTCTGTCAAATATTCTCCTCTGCGCAACGCGTAATCGAACAGAGCGGCCCCTTCAGCTTCGCGTTTCCTGTCCCCGTGCGTGCTCCGCTGAGGATCCCCAGGTGCTCCGTGATCATCGTCATGCTTTCATCGTTCTCAAGTTGTCTCCTGTCTCCTCAATCATCCGAATTTCAACTGGATTGCTACCGGCAAAGACACGAGGATCTTTCCTGCTCTCTGAGATGGAGGGCGCCCCGTCCGGGAGGCCCACGAAAGACTCATGCGGTACAACCCCAGACTCTCGAAACCCAGCCAAGTCGGAGGCGGGCCGGAATCTCGATTCTGCTGAGTTCTTCCTGCGTCGGCCCATGCGTATCTGCTCCAATCATTCGCCTGAGGCGCTGAGCCGTTCCAAACGATGTCCACGTCATACCAAGGCCCTGTGAGCCACCATGGCTGATGCCACCAGCCGTACTGCTACTCCTCCTGCGACCATTTTGTCGATAGTGCGTGCTGCTCTGTTTGCTGTTGCTCTGCGCCCGTGGCCGTGTCTGTTGCTAAGTCCCTCGACTCTCCACCCAGTGAAGCTCCAGCTACCACTGTCGCACCATCGGACGGCACACTCGGAGGATATGGGCGAGAGGTGGATCTTTCGTACAGACTCACGGCGCACGGAGAGAGCACATATCCAAGCCGAAGGCTACGGAGGTCGCGAGCGGGGCCGAAGAGGGAGACAGAGTGGGGGCCCACGAGGGCTCCATGGGACCACGGGGGACACGAGAAGAGAAAAAGGAGGGCACGGGGAGGAGGGAGGATACCAGGAGGAGGAGGAAAAACAAGAGAGAAGGATGCAACACGTCATCACCTGTGCGAGAGGAGGCTCAAACGTCATCAGCAACAAGCTGGGATCAGCGCGCGCGCGGGAAGAATAAACAATGGTAGTTGGTAGTGTGATGGCAGGGCGCCAGACGGCATCAACTGCATGCGGTGTCCAGCACGCGGCAGGGGAGCTGGCAGTGTTTGCAGACACGGCGTGAGCGAGGCATACAACACCTGATCAACGAAATGCTGGGCTGAACGTGTGCGTGAAAAGCCAGCAGTGGCAGCAGACGCCGCTGTGAGTGCTGCATACCAGGCGTCATCAACTACAAGCTGGGGCCATCGTGTGCAAAGCTGGGACTGACAACAGACGGTGATGCCAAAGCTGGATACCAGTAGTCCTGAGCATTTTCTTAGGGTGGAGGGCTCAGGGTGCAATTCAGATAGGCTTTTGTACCTCGAAAATCAATCCGTCTTGTGATTCACCTGTTGCATATTTCAACCTTAAAAATCAGTTGAAACGGCATTTCTAATTTCACCCTTTGCCCCCGACCCAAAGAAAATGCTCGGTAGCCACAGGATACACGTTAGAGCCAGCGTGCGGGAGAAGCGCCGGCACTGGCGGCAGAGCAGTGGTGGCGCTCAAGCCGGGTCTCAGACGCCATCAACTATCGGCTACGTGCGGGGACCAGCGTGTGCGAGAAGAGGCCAATACTGAAGGGGCCCAGGGACACACAAACAAGTACACACAAATAATAGGATGCCCCATATGTCTCCATTTTTTTGGGGGGGTCGTCTTCCCCCCCATTTCCCTTATTTTCCCATAGTTTTCCGGGAATCGACGATTAATTGTGTCTGTGTGTTTCTTTCCCTCCTGAAATACGTCATCAGCTGCATGCTGGGAACTTCGCATGCGAGAATAGCTTGTAGTGCGGTGCCTGTCCATCAGAGTGAAGGCTGGCGAGTCGGACAACATTTACAGGACATTGCTGGTAAAACAAGCCCAGCGCTATCCCAAGTAAAGTTAACAATTCTGAGCGCAACAAAGAGCAATGAAAGGCAAAGCGGTGCCTGGCATTGCTTGGAATCGGTGCTTGGCATTAATTGGCGTTGCTGGGACTCGTTGGTCGGCATTGCTTGGCATTGCTGCGAGCTGATTGGCACTGCGTGGCATTAACTTGACAATGCTGGGTGGTGTTTGCTGTTGGTTGGTGCTGCGTGGCATGTTTTGATGTGATGTGCCTTGCTTGGCGTTGGTTGAACCCGCTTGTTCGCATTGCCTGGCATTGCCCAGAATTGTGTTGCATTGCTTGGCGTTGCTGGGCATGGTTGGCACTGGCGTAGCTTGCTTGGAATCGTCGCTTGGCACTGCTTGGCACAGACTTGCACTGCGTTGGCTTGGCATTCATTGCTTTGCGTTGCTTAGCATTGGTTGGCGTGGGCGTGGATTTGCTCTGAATTGCTTGGCAATGAACGGCATTGGCTTGGTATGCTTAGCATTGCGTGGCAACCCTGGGCCAGTAACCCCCTGCCCTGAGAGCTCGGAGAGGGAGGACGAGAAAAGGGGGAGAGGAGGACGTGGGGAGCAGAATACAGGCATCGGGTCGGTCATCTCCTCCCTCTGCTGCCTCCTCCCTGCGCCTCATCCCTGCACAATACAAGTTCCGTCTTGCTCCTCCTCCTCCTCGGCTGTTTCGTTTCCCTCCTCACCCTCGGCCTCCTAGTCTCCATCCGAAGTACTCTCACTCCCTACTTCGCTCCCCCAGCTCGTCGTCGGCTTCGTCGACGTCGAGTTTCTCTTCACCGCCGCCGTCGTCGGACAAAGGGAGGACACGCAGGAGGAGGAGGAGGAGGAGGAGGAGGAGCCTCCTCCTCCTGCATCACGCCTCCTGGAGGCGTGATGCGGGAGGGAGACCTGGAGCTGGAGCGGGAGCCGGCGGAGAAGGAGAACGACGACAAGACAGGCAAGACCACTTACGAGCCACAGCTCCGCGTCGCAGAACGACGAGGGGGAGGATGCGGATGGGGTTCAGGGGGGGAGGATCAGTGCCCGCCAATCAAAAGATATAGGTAGAAACGTGAAGTAGAAAGGCGGATCAAGTAGATTGGGTTCGGGCTGGCCCAAACAATAACAATGACAACCACCACATATCGATACTTGAAGTAGGAAGGCGCTTGAAGTATATTGGGACCTTGTAATCCAGGCATACCTACTTTCAACGAGCGGCGTGTAACGCACCGGAGACTTGGACGAGGGGCGCGAGCACGAGGAGGGGTACCCCGCCTCTCCTGGGACGAGAACGATTCCATGATACGCCCCAGGAACCCACAGAGCGCCTCACGGCCCTCGCGGAGCCCGCGTGTAATGATGTGAGCGGGCCCAGGGACACAAATAAACACACACACTCACAAATCCCAGGATTCCCAATACTATCCATATTTTCTGGATGTTCGTTTTCCCCCCACTTTTCATAGTTAGCCTTATTTCTCGGGAAGTCGACAATTATTGGTGTCTGTGTGTTTTGCCCCACCTGACAGTCGGAAATCTGGAAGTCCGGGGGACACCTTGGAACGGACGCATCATTTTTCCATCGGTCGGACGTCCATTCCCCATTCATTTTATGTTTTTTCCCAAGTTCATCCAGGATGCTCCTGGACGGCCTTCGCCGAGAACCTATGCACGCGTCCAGGCGGTGCCAAGTCATCATGATGGCGCAGACATGCGATGACTTGATGCTGTGAATGTGGAATCCCCCGAAATTCCGACCCTTTCCCAAGAGACGGTGTTTCATCCCGAGTCGCTGTTTGACGGTCCTGGGGCCTGGCGAGGGCCCACGGAGGCCGAAAGCGGCCGAGAGCCTCCAATGGTGATTTTTGTCACGACGCCAGCATGTCTGGGATTACTGCTTGATCATCTGATCTCACTCGAACGCATTCTTCGATTTACCTCTTCTGGTCACGTCACGATTCCCGGCGGCACCGTCTCGGAATGAACCATTTCTAAGCGTTCCCAGACGGCGCCGGCGCGAATCGTGACGTGACCAGCCCCCTTCCCCCCTCCCCCCCCCTCCCCGGGTCACGCCCGTTATCGCCAAGGGGTGAAAAACTGTCTCATCCCCAAGGAGGCCTCCTAGATGGGGTTCGACTAAAATGAGATCGGGAGATCGCACCGCATCGCCGATGCATCGGTGATGCAGCGGCGGCCTCGGCGATGCATCGGCGCCATCGGCATGGAGAAAATCGGGCTCCTCGTCGAGCCGCATCGCCGATGCATCGGCGATGCGGCGCGATCCTCAAATCCCATCTTACTCGGACCCCATCCTCTGTGGCAACTCATGGGAGCCTCCCACGCCATCTTGCTAGCTCTCGCGAGTCCACGCCAACCGATGCTAATCGACGCCACTCGACACTAAATCGGCGCGTCCGCATCGATTACCAGACGCTCGCGCACGCTGGGCTCCCACGAGTTGTTACCGAAACCACATGTGAGGCCTGGAGTTGTCGCCTGGTGAAAAAACTGGCATCTGAGGAAGACATTACGCGGGCAGCTTACGCGCCAATGTCGGCGCAGCCGACCCCGTTTTCTTTCGTCGCTACCTGGGGGACAAATCGACCTGGAATCGTAGATACATCGCCGATAGATCGGCGATGGGCCCCCAATAGTGAATCCGCACCTTCCTGGGCGGTGTAGGACTATCAGACCACCCATCGGCGATCCATGGGCGATTGGGGGTCGATGTGTCCCCCCTATGCCACTTGCCTGCCCCCCCTTTCGAAGAAGAAACAACTGCACAAACACAAATGTTCGGCGCTCCACGCGGATTTCTCGGATCTGCGCTGGACACCCCTGCCTGGCGCGCGGAGCGCGCCAGGGGCGGCGCCAGAGGTGCCGCCGGGAGGGGCCCAGCGCGGATCCTAGAAATCCGCGCGGAGCGCCGAAAGTTTGTGTTTACGCAAGTGTTTCTTCTTCGGTAAACGCTCGAGCTCCGACTTTTCCCGCCTGCGCGCCGGACGGCGTGTGGCTTCGTGCTCGGGCGGTGCTCCTCGAAGGCGCAGGTCCCAACAGGGGGGGAGGCGGAGGAGGCGGTCCTTGTCAAAGGCTCAGAGGGCCTCTGGCCGTCTGAGAAACTTTTGAAACGATAGTCTTGTGTTGTTTGGTGGTGGGCTGGGCTATCCGGCGGGGGGGGGAGGTGCTGGCCGATTACCCAACCTTCTCGCTTGGGGTAGTCACACGATTGCCCACGCGCACCAATGCTGCGTACCCTCTTCGGACCTGCGCAACCGACAAGATCAGGTTATCCGGGGGGCGGCCAAGCGGGCCTGATAACCCGAGATATCGCCAACCGCCAGACCTTAAAGAACAATCTTTTGTTCCTCGCCAGCGGAGAGCCTCACAGGGAAAGCGGAGGGGACGGGCCTTCTCAGAAGGCTCAGACGGCCACCAAGCTACTAAAAACAATTCTAAACCTTCTTCGAAGGCACAGACGGCTTCTCAGCAAACGCGAGGGCTTCTGAGAAGCCCCGCCGTTTTGTGAGAAGACCTGCCCACTCTCACTTTCCCCAGGGGCTCGCCAGCGATTTCTCAGTCCGGGTGCTTCAGCTTCCGGGCAGTAGTAATAAGCCCCAGGGACCACCACAAAAGGATCGGGGCGAAAGACTGGCCCCTGGGGAGAGATCGGGAACTCTGGGGCTGCGGATAAGAAGCATCCTATCAGCGGATGGCTGGGGAGCCCGCGGCGCCCCGCAGGAAACGAGGCCTCAGATCAGGTCGAAGCCGCACTCGGCGCAGACCGCCTACGTGACCTTCGCCTCACAGCCAGTCTGGGGGCTGTTGTGACGGGGGGCAACGTTCGGGTCAGACGAGGGGGGCGACGTGGGGCCACCTTGTGATCCTGGCGCCGCATTTGTGTCACACTGTGCGGACCCTCACAAATCAATCTGGCTTGAACAGTGCCGCAGAAAGATGGGGTCAGTCCAGGGCTCTGGTAGTAATCTGTCTGCGATGGGGGGCGATGGGGGGCTGTGGGACGCAAGAAGACATACTGGTACGATGCGCCACCCTGGGAGGCGCACGTCTGGACAAAACACATGGCACAACCATCTTATAGCGCATCGCTGCCTGGGAAGTATGAACAGAGCGCCCGCCACCGAGCATGTACTGGAAGTTTCCTGAGTGCGCGCGTCTCAACTGGAGGAGCCGACGGGCACATCGTATGAGTATGTCTGAATGATGCCGAGGCTAGGATTAGGTCGGACGTGTCCCCCTGCAAACGGACGTTGGACGAAACATTACAAACAACTAAAACAACATTCCGAACATGCTCTGAAAAATAATCACAACAAACGCCCCCATACTATTGTTTGACTATTGGGGAATTTTCCCCCTGTAGAGGGACAGGCCCGACTTAAGGCCAGGCAAGGGTAAGTTAGCGAATCAGTTCACGTAGCTGTTTTTGCAGACACTGCCTCCCGGCGCCAGAGGCGCCAGTGACCAAAAAAACCGCCCGCGCCATTCTTGGACGCCCCGCCTTCTCAGACGGCCACATACCTCGCGCCATGCTCTACAAGCCTCGCCACAAGTAACAAGACAAAATGGAAGTCGCGCCGCGGGGAGCCTGCCCCCGCCCTCCGAAGTCGAAGCCAGAGCATCGAGGTGCGCAGTCGGGGGGGCATTCAGCCAAGAGCCCAGCCCGCCCGTCAACCTCGAAGGGGCCGAGTAAGGCAGGAAGAGACCTGATCAGGATTGCCGCCCTCGATGGCCCGGATCAGTTTGAGGGCGACGCCAAAACGGTCCTCGGCGTCCATAGCGGGTGGAAGCGAAGGCAACTCAGCCACGACCCTGCGGGCGACACGTTCCATGCAACCCTTAAACAACATCAGCTTCTGGAAGGGATTCATGGTCCGGTTCTCGTTGAGCCGCTCTTGAAAATCTAGAGACGCCGAAGGAAATCTTGGCGATGATAAAGCCTGCGATGGGATCGGCCGCGGGCCCGCCTCGTCACGCTCAAGGGCACGTCGGGCCACGTGCACGGCGCGATGGTGTGACAGCTCCAGACGCCACTCCAGGGCAGTGGAATGCACTCTGCGGTCGAGCTGTTCGGCGACGTGGTAGTTGAAGCACACGCGATCAAGCCTGGATCGTGCAGATGCGGACGAGTGCGTGTCAGCCCCTTGGAACATTTCGAAAAGGCCGTGCCGGGATCCCAACACCGTCTGGAAAGGAACCTCCTCTCTGGCATCACGGCTGCCAGACGGCGTTGCAATATTCAGCGGCACCCTATCTCCATCGCGCGTAACGCAATTGAAATCCCCACCTGGAACTGTAAGCCCGTCCATCTTGTTGATCACGTTGTTGGCAATGCGATGGCGCAGGTGATCCCGAAGCGCGGGGAAGTTCGCGCACTGGGCACGGCGCTGTGTAGGTGCCCCTGCAAGGTCGCGATCGTTCGGGGTGCTGTGCGAACCCGACGGGAAATACGCAACTATGAGGCCCAGCGAGACAGCAGACCTCCGTTGGCAGAGCTTCGCAGCACGCCCACGCCAGATGTGAACCAACGTAGGAGGCGATTCACAATTCTTCAGGAGAGCGTTCCGTATAACAAATCCGACGCCAGAGTGGCCGCATACAGGGCCCTGTGACCACTGCGCTGTGGTTCCTGACGGTGGCCTCCAAGTGCCACTCGCGGCCTCCAACCCGTGCATCTCGGTGGGCAGGAGAACATCCGTGCGCTCCGTAAATTGATGTACGCACGCCGCTTTTACGGCATGCCGCTCAGGATGGTGACTGCGATATCGCCTTGATACTGCCTTCGACGAGCAATCGCATCCAGTACCGGGGGGGCAGAAGGAGCACCAGGGGCCCCAACCGTCGCGTCACATAACCGGGGCAAAGGGACATCAGGAACCTCATGACCAAGAGCTCGATGGAGGTGCCTACGAAGCTGGAATTGAGGCGGCGCGCCCGTGTGGTCGTCGCGAGTCGTGGCTGACTCGAAGGAGAAGTGCGCGGTAAGGCAGACCGGAGGTATGGCAGGGCGAACGCGGGAATCGCAGGGCCAGGAAAACAGGACGAAGGAGGTGAAAACGAAGGCACGGTCCCCACGTGGCCGGGACGGTCGCGGTCGAAACTGATCGGCACGGAAGGCCCCATGTGGACCCGAAAGGCGACGAAGATCGCATGCACGTGGTTCCTCTCAAATTCCATGCAGTGAGAGTTCCAAAATGTGCACCCCGGTGGTGCTCGATGTGGCCACGAGCGGGGGGCACCTAGTGCCCCGCTCGCGGGTCGTTTCCCTCTTGGATTTGCAGCTCAACCAGATCGTTCTTCACCTCCAGCACGACGTGGTCAGAGCCCACCATGATTGACTGACCGTGCAACGCAAACTACAGGCGACGGATGTCACTATGGGTTTCCCCCAGGACCTTTAAGGAACCGGCGGGCGTACGGGGAGGACACGACGGGATATGGTAGTGCTCGCCTGCTTTCGGCTGGCTCGGGTCCATGGCCTTGGTGAAGTTCAGGCCGACGCTGTTGCAAGCGTGCTGCATGAGCCTGTCCAGGATAGCGCCGCCTCTCTCCCCAGACCACCACAAGGCGCAATCTCGGCCGCCAGATCGTCAGGGCAGGACTTTTTCTTGCTACGCCTTCGGCGCGCCGTCAGCTGGGTTGTAGCGGCCGCTGGCGCTTCGAGAATCCGCCCGCCATTATGCGAGGGGCGGCAGCGAAGCCGGGTGGCCCCGCTGAGGTTGTTATCCACAAGGGCCATATCCATGATCTCCGTCCAGGTGCCCATGTCCGCCTCGGTGTGCACGAGGAAGCGCGCGGGTCCAATTGTGATCATCTGCGTGCAGAGCGGCCAAAACTTCTCAAATATGCCGACGCTGCCGCACTCGAAAAGTAGTGCGTCAGAAGCGCCAGCGAGATGCTTGCATCCAAAGAACGTGTCTTGTGGGAGGTGCCGTCGACGCAATTGTTTCAAGAGTGCGAGACGCTCGAGATCAGACAAACGGGTATCCAGAGCCACGTCGACAGCGACCCGGGGAGTATCAGATGAACTTGCGAGGCTCTTCCGGTGGGTCCTGTAAGAGATACCATGCAGAATCCCAAACCGCGCCAATTTCAGGAAATCCGTGAGCTGGTCCAGGCGCATGTCGAGTATGATAGTTTTGACTTCGACTGCCACCAAGAGCGGGTCGACGTTGATGACCTGCGGAATGCTGATGGGGCCCGACTGCCTGAGCGAGAATATACCCAATCCGCTGCGGAAGTGCTTGGGCGTGCCATTGCTCGTCGAAGAAACCATCTCGAATGGGTAGGGAATGTAGGAAACAACTCGAACAACAGGGCTCCACCTTTCCGAAAGAAGCGGGGAAGACCACAGGTCGGTGATGCTGCTAAGCGTGTTTGCCCCTACCATGTCCGGGATGCAGGTAACGAGGACGACGGTCGGAGGGTAAACCCCAGACATGGCCCTACGGAGGAAGCCAGAAAGGCAACGAGTGAGAGCGTTGTCGTCTGTAGGGGCCCAGATGACTCTGTCCCGTGCCACGTCGAGCCACTTCTCGTCGCCTTTCCCTGTCAGTTCTGCCATGGAGCGTGCGTCCGCGACTGATCCGAGACGGGGGTGCTGGACCTTCAAGACGTTCGACAACTGTGTGAATACTACGGAGTCCTGTGGGATAGTAGCCGAGATCTTAGCTAGGGCGTTGAAGCCGAGTTCCCGGTAAGGGGCAAGACGCGAGAGCCGGACCTTGCGCCGATCCCGGAGAAGAAGCGGCAGCGTCTTTTCGCATTGAATCGCGAATGAAGTAAGCCTCTCCAAAAAGGTATCGGCCCTCGCCTGATCAGCGTCTGGTAAGCCCAGGTCTCGTGGAAGCAGTAGAAGAAGCCTCGCAGCCCTGACGCGTGCAGCCAAACGGGCCTCGGTAGGATCTGGGCCCTCCAGTCGTGCCATACCCAACGCAGCTCACGGGTCCTCGCTCCCCAAGGCGTAACCGAGCTTGGTCAGGAGCTCCATGACCTTGTCGAATCTGTCAGGGAGCTCGACCGTCACATCTGTGAGGTGCGACGCCTGCGCGGTGGAGGCGTGGACGAGCGGGAAGGGCTGAAGTACCTGGTCCTCAAACCATGTCCGGAGAAGGCTGGCACGAGAATCACCGCGAGGGGAAAGTCCATCGTCAGCGCCACGAGTAGCACCTGACAGCTGGCCTAGCTGACGCGGAGGGGGCCCGGCTGCAGCGGCGGCAGCAGCGGTCCTCGCGACGTCCTCGTCCACCTCGATGGCCTCCAAATCGGCCAGCGTCTGCGACACCCCATCGGCACCAGCGCCAGCAGCAGCTCCCAGCTGCAAGGCTGTCATGCCTTGCGTGGCGCCGGTAGCCTCGTCCTCCATGCTACTCGTGTTCTCAGCCGCGTCGGCTGGCGCCGCGGTGACTGGGGGCTGCGCCATGGCTGTGGTTGCGACGGCAGGTACTCCTGGAGCGGGGAGCCCTGGCGGCAAAGGCGGCCCTGCGGCCGCAGCGGCGGCGCCGGGGAGCGCCTGGCCGCAGCGCCGGCACCGGCCCTGCTCGTCGGCAGCAGCTGGGAGCGCACCGAATAGTGGGCAGGCCTCGTGAGTGCAAGCCATGGCAAGCAGAGAGGGGAGTCGTGGGATGGGGTGAGGGGGAGGGCGGCAAGCGGCGGGGCCGCGCGCAGCCGGAGAGCCGAGATTGCTCTTGAGCCAGTCCTTGAGTCCTTGAGCCACAGTGTCATGAGCTTTGAAAGGGAATTCCTCAGGTCCTTTCAAGTTCTCTATGCTCAATACTCTGGGTGGGCCCCGGAGCTCCAATCGCCAGATCTCCTGGGGTACTCGGCATGACTCCGCCCGCAGCCAGCAATCAGTGAGAAGCAATGTGTTTTCAATGCTCTCGGCCCTGGAGGGTGGAACCCGAAATGGCTCCGCAAGCTCTCTTTGTGCCAGGATGGCGCCAATTGGCTCTCAGAGACTCCCAACAGGCCAAAAGTGGCCTCCAAGAAGAGGCACCTAAGAGTCCCCAGAAGGCTGTCAAGAGGCCCCCAAGGAGCTCCAAAAGGCCCCAAGAGGCCACCGAGAAGCCCCGAGGAGGCATCCCAAGAGACCCCCAGGGGCATCCAAGCGGACCCCGAAGAGACCCGCAGAAGGATCACAGGGCCCGGTGAGGCCCCACGGAGGCCGAAAGCGACGAAAAAACTCCGTCCGTACTTTTTGTTCGGGACGCTGGGTGTCTGGAGATTTGTCCATCGCTCGGGGATCCACTGACCCAGGTCAATGCAAACCCTGGTCAGTCAGGCTTTGCAGGATCCTGCAAGATCCTGCAGGATCCTGCGCGCTAGCCCGGGTCAATGCACCCCTGGCGTTTCGGGCGGGTGGTAATAGGGAGTGACCAAAATGGCGGGTGAAGAAAAGGACCTAAAGGCACCCTTTAGGGCCCCTTTTGGAGCCAGCAGGGTCCAAAGGGCGGCCTCACAGGCCCCCTTCAAGGCCCTTCGCTTCACCCCCCAATTTAGGCCACCCCCTATTACCACCCGTCCGAGCGTTGCAGGATCCTGCAAGATCTGGCGCTCTGGCTGACGCCCGTTTGCATTGACCCTGTCTCGAGGCTCCCGACATCGTCGGGGATCTACTGACCCAAGTCAATCCAGACCCGGATCAATCAGACTTTGCAAGATACTGCAAGATCCTGCAGAATCCTGCAGGATCCTGCGCCCTAACCCCGGTAAATGCAGCCCTGGCTCTGCAGGATCCTTCAAGATTCGGCGCTCTGACTGACCTCCGTTTGCATTGACCCCCGTCTCAAGGCTCCCGAAATCGCTCGGGGCGGGTGCGCCCCGGCCCACGCAGCGGCGCCGCCCCCCGCCTTCAGGGCACTCGAGGCTCCTGGCGGCGCGGCCAGCCCAGGAATGGGCGCAGATCCTCCTCGCTCCTCCCCCCTCCTCGACAATTCTACCAGGGTAGCTATCTTCGCGCTTCGCGCCCCGTGAAGCGCGATTATCTTTGCGCTGTCGCCCCCCCCCCCCCGAGAACAGGATGAGGGACACTCACCTCGCTCTGAACTCGCCCAGGCCGAAGTGCGACTAACTTCGCACCCTCGTGGTGGCCCTAGGAAACGCACTACCACCACCTCTGGTCGTTTTCGTCGTCATTTTCGTCGTCTTTTTCGTCGTCGTCGGCGTCGTTGTCGTCGTCGTCGTCTCCTCCCTCCTCCCTCCTCCCTCCTCCCTCCTCCCGGGGTGTTGGTGGTGTATATCGTTGCGGGCGCTCTCGCGGGACGTCGTGCACACGCGCATCCCGCACACGGGCTCATCCTGAATCTTCCCAGCTGATGGTGGTGCTGGTGCGCTTCCTGCTTCCAGACATTTATCGCTTTGTGTGTTCGGCCCTCTCCGCAAGCTGCGTCTTGAACACAAGATTCGAAGCAATGGCTTTCCTGCTTTTCCCCCAACCGACAGGTTTTCCCGCCTCGCGT
>CAUYUJ010015662.1:185000-202500 GCA_963575745.1 Prorocentrum cordatum
GCGGGCCATAACAGAGTATCGGTTGCCATGTCCTCGAAGCACGAGCTGGAGTGTACTCAGGTCCCCTGTTCGATCCCCCGGAGCCTGTCCTCAATCCTGAGGAATCTGTGAAAAGGCCCGGACCCAAACTTGCCAAATCTATTGGGGCGCGCCTCGTGGCCCCTAGGCCCCGGGAAGTGTTCCCGCATGACTTGTTCGGGACCTAGGAGGCCTCAAGACGAGCCTAGAGGTAGGTCCCAAGAGCCTGCCCACACGGTCCAACAATGTCCAAAATCGCCAAACGATCGCTCGAAGATGCCCACGATGGTTCCAAGACGGCTCAAGAGTCAGGAGGCTTCCGAGACGCCCCAAAAGATCCCCAAAAGCTTTCCCAAGAGTGCCCCGACAGACCAAAATCCGCCGACCTGTCGGCGTGTGGAAGACGCTCTTCCGTTGGTCGCCGTCGTCGCCGTCGTCGTCGTCGTGGCGTCTCCTCGTCGTCTCCGTCTCCGTCGTCTCTTCGTCGTCTCCATCAAGCGTCGTCGCCATCGTACCCCGACTCCTTTCCCTGGGCCCTCCTCCTGAAGCGCGCCAACCAAGCCAACATTCAGCAACGTCGTAGCTAAGTCGAAAGGAAGCTTCCCTTTGATCCCTTCCTCGGCGGGGGGGGGTCCCAGGGGGCGACGCCCGGGGGGGGGTCCTGGGGGGAGGTCCTGGGGTCCTGCGGACTTCGCATTCCCAGTCAACCCGAGCAAACATGATGTGGATTGGCTCTTCCTCGCGGGGCCGTGCGCTCAACGAAGGGGGGAGTATCCCACTGATTTGCTCGAGGCTGGAACTATGAATTTGGAAAGCATCGCAATTGACAGGTTTTTGCCGGCGGCTGTCATTGGAAAGCGGATTGATGCGGATTGCAGCCCACCGGCGGACACCGAGTCGGTCACAGCGTGTGAGTTGCGTGTCTTTGGTCATAATGCATTAACCCTCAGGGCAAATGCAAAATTCGAGGTGGCTTTAGCACAGCTTGAACATCGTAAGTTTCACCTCGCAGGCTTCCAGGAGTCCAGCAACAAGTCAACGGGGCGAAAACTGATTGAGGATAGCATGAGCGGGAACGCGTCCATTGTGATTCAGAGCGCCGGTTTGTCCAAGGTGTATGGCTCCCTAAGTTGCTCCATTGTGTTGTCTGCATCTCGGCCGTTCTTTGCCAATGGAAAACGGAAAGTGTATATCCGCATGGATGACGTTGTTATTCATCATGCTGCCGAAGCGCTGCTGCCAAAAGCGTTGCGGGACCTCCCGGCCATAGTAATGATTGACTCGAACATCACTGTTCCAGCGGCATGGTCTTTGAAACCGCTCGTGGGTGGTACCCCTGACCCGTTGCCGTCAAATGCAGCCAACGCGCCTCTGTTTGAAACGTGGATGCATGATTGCGGATTGTGGAGCCCCGCTGTCTGCCCGGAAATGTGGGCAGGGGGAGCGGCCCATCACACGTATATTGGACATGGTTGCGCCACCATGAATGACTACATTTTGTTGTCTTCCAATGTTGACTGCGTTGAAGGTTCGTATGCCGTGGATGATTTGTATGACACGGCCAATGACCGCGATGATCACCTCATGATTTGTTCTAGGGTCAAAGTGCCACCTAACTTTTCACGCTCGATGGTGCGGCGCCGACGGGCTTTGTACGACAGGCGTGGCCCAGACGACCCAGCGAAGGCATTTCGTTTCAGGCAGCTGCTCGTCAGTTGCCGCCGGTTGCTTTCAATGTTGATTCCACGTCGCATTGTTTTATCAGGCAGTCTCAGATTCAAGACGCGGCAGTGCAAGCGTTCCCCAAGCCCAAGCACGCGAAACGTAACGCGGCTCTGAGTCAGGGCACGTTGGACCTTGTACTGCGGAGAGGTGTGCTCAGGAAGCGTTTTCGGTCGCTTGGTCAGGATATTGCGCACCTGCTTGACAAGACTTTGTGCCATGCCGCATTCCGGGCCTGGGTCGCGACGGCAGGAGGGGCGCCTTCCACGCTAATGGATTGCAGGAGTGTGTTTTGGGATGTTTGTCTCAACAGAAGTCTTTGCGGCGCGGCCATCGATAAGGTTTCGACGGAAATCAGACAGGCGCTGGACGAGGATGCTGCCCATTTTGCTGAGCGGACGCGGCTTGAGCTGGAGAGCGCAGCGGCCGATGTGTCGATGCGGCGCATGCTCAATGTGCTAAAGCCTCTCTATAAGCCACCCCAGCATTCGGCAGCAGGTGTAAAGAAGGCAGACGGCACGGTCACATTGTCAGCCTGCGAGACAAAGCGCGAGATAGCCGAGCATTTTGCGAAGCTGTTGCAGGGGACGAAAACCACTATGCGCGATCTGGTGGAGAAGGATAGGGCGGATAATCTCGTTGATGTAGATCTTTCTATTGATGCGATCGACTTTGGTCTTGTCGCGAGCGTGTCTGATATTGCGTGCATTTTTGCGCACATGAGGCCGTTGGTCGGGATATCCGAAGATTGCAACGGGTCAGGATTGTTCAAAGCAGCCCCCTCTTGAGTGCGCCAGGTTGTTCCACCCGCTCGCGTTCAAGTCCGTCGTGGCCCTGCAGCCACCATTGCAGTGGAAAGGGGGGCATTTGTTTGAAATCTACAAAGGCAAGGGGGCAATGACCGAAATTCCGTCATACAGGGACGTGACGATTTGTGAGGCTGCGTCGAAATCGCTGTCCCTCCACATGCGGTCCCGCGGGATGCCCGCTCTTGCTGCGACCAGCTCTCCCTTGCAGTTTGGTGGCGGGCTCAACGGAGGTTCCACGGAGCTTGCTCATTTGTACATGATTGCGTGCATGGACGTTGCTCGTGCTAGGAAGCTTTCCTTCGGTGCTCTTTTTGTCGACTTGCAGACTGCATTTGCTAGCATTGCGAGGATTATTGCTTTCCCTTCGCCGCCGGCGTCCATGGACGCATTTACCGCGCGCCTGTTGGCCGCCGGGTTTTCTGCCGAGGACGCCGCGGAAATTGCCGAGGGCCTTTGTGCCTATGAGCATTGGACCGCGAGCGGAGGCACGACGCATTATCTCAAGATGCTGAGTAAATTGCATAGACAATCCTGGTTTGCGATGGAAGGCGTCACGGGCTGCGTGCAGACTGAGTCAGGGAGTCTTGCGGGTAATGCGCTTGGGGACTTTGTCTTCCTCCTCGCCTTCAGCCGCGTGATCCGCGCTGTGGAGTTACGCCTCGCCGCAGCAGCAGGGTTGCTTTTCGAGCTCCCCGCTGAGCCGTTGATCGCCCGTTTCGGTGCTGAGCCGGAAGGCGAGCGGCACCAGGAGCCAGAGCAACTTGGCGCGGCAGGGTATATGGACGATGTTGTCCAGCCATTATTCGGCCGGGCGTGTGATATTGTTCCTAAAATGGCGAAGTGCGCTGCAATTTTCGAAGACGCTTTCTCCACGTATGGGTTAATCATAAATTTCAAACGCGGTAAGACAGAAGCGCTGTTCAGATTCGCGGGCCCCGGGTCCGTTGAAGCACAACGGCAGCTTTTCTGACCGGGGGGGCGTCATTCATTTTGACGCTCGCGGCGTGCAGCGCCAGCTGGTTGCCACGGCTCAGTATAAGCATGTTGGTACGCTCACGTGTTCCACGGATTCTATGCACCCAGAGATCACGGCCAAGATCGGTGCTCTGCGGGGCGTCTTTCAACAACTGCGTTACATCGTGCTGCAGAGGAATTCTGTCCCAGTTGACACGCGGCTTGCGCTGTGCCAGGGGGTGGTCTTTACGCGCGGCCTTCACCAGGCCAGTACATGGCCACAGTTACACACGGCTGAGCTGATGAGAGTCCACACTGCAGTGATGCAAGTATACTCGTCCGTGTTAAAAGAAGATCCGCGCGACCCTCGTTGTCCCTCTCACGACTCCATTGCTGAACACGAGTGCTTCGTTGCACCTGCGATCATGATATTGTGCATGCGCGTTGGGCTCTTTAGCAGAGTCTGTTTGCATGCCCCGCGTGCGCTGTGCGTTGTTTTATCTCACACGATTGCGGTCCGCAGGTCCTGGATGCACGCGGTTTCCGAAGATTTGAACTTGTTGGCATCTCGTTCTGGCGCGTTCTCAGAGTACGCGACAAAGCCAATCAGATAATGGGTGCCCGTGATCCGTGCCAACCCGAAACGCTTCAGGGCTGCACTGAGAGATGCCCGGCAAGAGCGTGGGTTCAATGCGGTGAGGACCTGGGCTACAACCCGGCGGATGGCTGAGGTGAATGACACATTTCCGTGCCATTTGTGTGCGTACACATGCAATTCGAGGCAGAAATTGGCCACCCATGCTTTCTCAGTGCATGGTGTGCGGCGCCGCACTCGCGATCTCATCGATACAACACATTGTCCAGCGTGCATGCAGTTTTTCCACACGCGCGTTCGAGTGGTGACCCATTTGGAGGAGAAGTCGGAAAAATGCCGCTCTGTAGTCATGGCTACTTTCAACAGATTGCCGGCTGACGTTGTTACCGAACTCGATCGGAAGGATGCCAAGGACGCCCGCGAACGGGCCAGAAAGGGCCAGAGGCCGCACCATGCTGACGCTCAGGTTGGCCGCGTGGAAGGCCCGTTGACCTTGGAAGCGTCTGAGGCCGGCCTGAGACATAAGTCTTCCCCTTCCTGTTTCCCTCTATATGGTGAGCCAGGTGACGCTGACACAGCAACGGCATCCTCTTAAGGAGGGTCGATACACGAACTGTCCTTTTCCTTGCCGCTCCGCCATGCATGTCTCTCCGCACGCGCACGTTCCAAGCTGCTCGGAAACGAAAACGGAGGGGGTCCCAGGGGGAGTCCAGGGGGGTCGCCCCCCAGATACGCATCCCCCCAGGCGGCTCCGAGACCCAGAAAAGCTCCCCGGACGCGGCAAGAGTGCCCCAAGAGGCCCCCAAGACGGTCTTCGAGGGCCCAGAATTGCCAAATAATCGGTTTAAGACTCCAAAGAAACCCCCAGACGGCTCAAGCGGTTTTCAAAACGCTCCTAGAGGCATCCACGAGCATCCCCAAGACGGCCCCAAGGGGCAAAAATCACAGATGTTCCCAAGTTTTTGAAAGATGTTGGCGTTGTCGCCTTGTCGGCTTCCCGACGCTCCAAGACAGCCCAAGAGGCCCGCAAGATCGCCCAAGAGGCTTCCAAGAGGGCCCAAAAACGATCCAAGAGGGCCCCAATACCGCCCAAGAGGCCTCGAAAGCAGACCAAGAGGCCCCCTAAGACGGCTCTAAGAGGGACCCGAGCGGACATTTTGAGCCCTGGGCCTGAGAGGAGGTCCCTAGATGTCCCCAAGAAGCCCCCCAAGAGGCCTCAAGAGGCCCCCAAGGCCTCCAGGAAGCCCCAAGAGGCTACCAGGCTCCCAAGAGCCAGCCTCCCAAGAGGCCGCAAAACTACCCCCAAGAGCTCCCCAAGAGCGCTCGTCGTTGGCATCGTCATCGTCATCGTCATCGTCATCGTCATCGTCGTTGTCGTCGTCGTCGTCGTCTTCGTCGTCTTCGCCGCTGCCGCCGACGCCGCCGCCGCCGCGGTCGTCGTCGTCGTCGGTGTCGTCGGTGTCGTCGGTGTCGTCGGTATCGTCATCGTCGTCGTCGTTCAGGGTGGGAGGCACCGGCCATACGGCCTCTCCAATGATTGATACTCCTTCAAATGTTTCAATGTTGTTGGAGATCTCCACTTGTCGAGCTTCTGGCACTCCACGACGACCCAAGCGCTCCCCACGACCGCCGCAAAACGGCCCCAGAAACCTCGGCCACAAGACGGCCCAAGAGGGCCCCACGACGGTCCAAGAGGCGCCCAAGACGGCCCAAGAGAGCCACACAAGTGGCCCCGAGACGGGGAACCCGAACCGAAAATCCGAACCTTCCGCCCCAAGAGGCGCCCAGGATGCCCCGCCCAAGAGGCCCGAAGAGGGCCCCAACAGGCCCCCAAGAGGCCCCAAGAGGCCCCAAAGTGGGCTAAACGAGACCCCACAACAGCCCCCCAGGGGTCTCAAAACTGCCTCCAGGCGGCCCCCGAGAAGCTTCAACAAGATCCCAACGAACCTCCACCAGGCGTCAGACCTATAACCCAGGCACGGTGGCATGATGGGGCGCCATGAGATAGCACAGCAGAACATCCAAAACATATAACTATTGGGAACTAAATGTTCGACCATTGGTACAACTACGACTACGGATAAAATATCTCATAGAAGAATCAACCATACATGGTTGGGGCCATCCTAACACTGCGTTATACAATGACCATCGTGCATCATAACGCAAGATAGCTTAAGAAACAAGTTCCTACGGCACCATATCATGACTGCAACGCGCAGACCATAACGCACCATTACATGCCATTTCATACCATAACATGACATGGCGTAGTGTGACACGGCAAGGCTTAACATAATATAATATAACAAAAGGATGCTAAATCAGACCATACTTGTTCTTCAATTTCTACCACACGACGGCGCGTCCGATATGACACAACATCGCATACCGCAATTGGAAACAGCTGCCATCACTTAACACAGCGTAGCACCCTGTAACACAACAGCCAAAGTCGCACGTGGTACACCAGCACAGAACAGAAGACCGAACACAAACGCAATACATACGATTGTATACGCAAATGCACGGAAGAGCCACATCTGAAAATACCATGCCATAGCACATCATGGAAGGACGCTCAACAACATGACGCAGCACACACGTGGTATAGAATACGATGATGGGGTTGTGGAGAGGAGCGTCAGACATCGGATAACTGGACTGCTTGTCCAAAACAACTGTATGATACCACGAGACCACAACACATGCAATAGCAACGCCAGTATGCCAGGACAGTAGGGACATCACAGGATACTCTGCTTTTGCAAAAAACGGGGTACCAGTTCCGAATACAAGCGGCACTACCAAATCATCACAGCAATTTACTGTTACATGCCATCGCATACTATTGTTGCCCAACATATGAAGAAAAATGGCTGAACGTAACCCAACATACCATCACGTAAAAGATGCAACATCATAGAAACACGCCTCGTAGATATAACGTAACGTGATATACTCAAACTACCCAGGAACGTGCGACGCTGACTATAACATACAGGGAGAACCAACGACCGACTAACTTAGTCTTATCAAACGCAACGTGCGCGCAGAGGTCAGGCTGACCACAGGAACAAAAAGGCAGGACAACACCGATTGAACGATGTATCAAGCGTGACAAGCGTCACGACGTAACGTCGACCCGCCCAGAACATAACTTAACGCGGCAAGGTCTACCAGAACATCGCCTGAATGACTAGACCATCTTTGAAGGCGCTAGAACACAGCAGCGACAGATGAATGGTGCCCCCATCAAGCGCAACATGCTAGCCGACATAAGGCTGGCCACAATGATACTGCGTCCATGGCTCGAGCAGAATATCACCGAACAAAACGAGATAGAGTGAAATGCAGCAGGACCACACTTTCAAGCCCGCGGCGCAGAGGGATCTCAAGCGCGGGCAACAGATGGAAGTGCTAATTGCGATCGAGCGTTGTCGAAGGCACGGTGTACGCAAAATGTGAGCTGACATCGGGCCGCTGCTGGTCCTTCGAAATCGCGGCGCCTGCTTTAGGATCGGCGCCGCGCCCCCGACGCTCAGAATGGCACTCTGGCCCCCGTACGTGGGCCACGATTCTGGATCCCGAGCACCTCCTCATCATTGTTGCCCCCCTTCCCTCCCCCCCTCCTCCACCTTCCCCTGGGCCGCCTGCTCCCCCGGTCCCCCCCACTCCAGCTCCTGCTGCTGCCGTTCGGCCTCGCCCTCCTCCCTCCTCCTTCTCCTACTGCTCATCCGCCACCTCCTTTCGTGGGCAAGCCGCTGGGGCGAGCGTTCGAGGCGTCAAGCGCCTCCTCCTTCTCCTCCTTTTCCAATGCACGCAACTCCCACTTCCGATTGTGCAAGACACGATGGAATCCTTGTCTTGGACGTCCAGCTCCACTATGGCACGCGTCCGCGGATAGAGAGAGACACAGCGCAATGGGAAGGGGTGGGTGCGAGGGTTGGGGTGTCAGATCTGGCGCGAGCGCACCTAGCTTAGCTCTCCTCCTCTCTCCTCCCTCATCCTGTCTCCTGCCCTCTGCGCCTCTCCCACCCCCTCCTCCTATCCCATCCTTTCCTTTCTGTTAGACAGCCCCTTTCTGTCGCACCCCTAGACGTGTCGTTAGGGCGGGGCTTCGCCTCAGACTTCCTCACCTGTTCTCATGCTGTAGCTTGAAATGTGCAACCGTTTGAACAATGGAGAACGGGTGGTGTTCAGAATGAGGCTCTCGCCTCACAGCCGTTCGCGACAGGTTCAAGGATTCGTAGGGTTGAAGTCCAAGGAACGGTGCGCTGACACGATTCAAACTTGCCAAGACGCAACACATTGATTCGCGGTGTTGAAGTCCCGGGATGGGCTGGAGGGGTAGGATGTCAGATCTGGCGCGAACGCACCTGGCTTGTCTCTCCTCCACCCTCCTCTCTCATCCTCCCCCGTCCTCGTTCCTCCTCTCTGCGCCTCTCCTCCTCATCCTCATCTTGGAGGCCTGGACATGGGCACCAGCACGAATACAGGGGGTTTGCCTCCACAGGGGGAAGAAGATCCTGGATTTCGGTGTCGGTGGTAATATCTCGGTCACCTCGGCAGCCAGAATATTACAACCATTACGGAGAGCGGGATCTTCTTCCCTCGGTTGAGGCACACCGCCGACATTGGTGTTGGTATCAACCTCTAGGGCTGTGATCATCCTCCTCGTCCTCCTCTGCCTCCGTCCTTCTCACTTTGAACAACTCCTTCCTGTCGCACCCCCAGGCGTGCCGTCAGGGCGGGCTGGGCGGTTCGCCGAGGACATCCTCAGAGTCCCTGGCCCTGAAACTTGAGATGGGCGACAGTTCCGGGGATGAAGGCGTGTGATTCTCAAACTGAAGCTATCTTTGGAGGCCTGGAAACGGGCACCAACACCAACACAAGGGGTTGCCTCCACAGGGGAAAAATGATCCTGGATTTCGGTGTCGGTGGTAATATTCCGGCCACCTTGGAAGCCAGAATATTACCACCGACACCGATATCGGGATGTTCTTCCCTCGGTGGAGGCACACCGCCGAAAGTGGTGTTGGTGTAAACCTTTAGGCCTGCGATATCGCATGATCGCCGCGCTCACTCGTCTTAGCGAGTTGCACCAGGCGTCACGGAGCGCGTGGTCTTCAAAGTGGAACTATCGCCTCAGCCCAGTTGTCTTGAAAGTCAGCACCGGCTGCACGGACGGAGGGAGGCAATTTCAAAACAGTGGCTCTCGCTTTGGCGGCGCGCACATTGGTTTGACAAGTTGCAACAATGCCATAACGCCGCACACATGCGTGCAACCAGTGTGCAACAGTTTCAAGGATGAATGGGGTGGCGTTTTCAACATGTGGTTCTTGCCTTCTTGCCGCGCGCAGTCGTCCTGAAAGCTTGGTTTCTCAAATATGGTTAATCGCCATAGCGCCGCGCACAGTCTTCTCAAAACATTGCAAGGGATGGAGAGGTAATGTTCGAAATGTGGCTCTCGCCTTTGCGCCGCGCAAGTTCGATTCAAGAATGGATAAGTGGAAATTCTTCAAATCGGTACTCTCGCCTTAACGCCGCGCACATTCATCACAACATATTGCAACAATGTTCAATGATCGGGTACATACGGTCTCCAACACGGGACTCTACCGCGCATTTGCGTTCAATGCAACTTGGCGCAGAACGAATACCTGATCTTGTTTTTGAAGCGGCAACATCGCGTGAGACATCGTGAAATTTGACACCAGGAACTTCAACGAAGGCAGCGGTGCCCGGGTCCAGGGCGTTGGACCTGTCGCTTGGGATGCTTATAAAGTTCATGACCACAAGGGTATATGTATGCAAGAGGTGCACAGGTGATGGGCGGTTGGTTCCTTTTCGGAGGGAGTGTGTCGATACCTCGTTGAACTAAACGACAAGAAGTTAGTGCGTTCCTGATGTTGCGTCAGGAGTTTGCTGGGCACGTCCTTCTCAAAGCGGCGCCCTCGCTGCAATGGCAGGCCCAACGGTGCGAATCGTTCAGGGGGCGTGCCTTGTCGTGAACAGAAGGCGTGTGGGGGCGTATGAGAGGGCTTGGGACGGGACGGTGTGTTGCAGCATCGCTGATGCATAGTCGGTTTACTCTGGTCCTCCTCCTCCCCCTCCTCCTCCTCCTCCTCCTCCTCCTCCTCCTCCTCCTCCTATCTCCTCCTTTCTCCGCCCCCGCTTATTATTTCACAATCTAGATGCTCCTTTCCTGCCTCCCCCTGAAGCGTCCTGAGCGACGCGCCCCCCTCCAGGTATTGAATTTGTACCCAGGGCCTGTCCGGACTGTGGTGTTGGTTGTAGCCTTGGAGTCCTACCAATTCCAGTCTTTCCAGAATGGTGCCCCCCGCTGCAGCGTTGGCCTCGTTCGCTGGTGGTCAAAGCGGCCCTGCCGCTGCAGCGGGGGCATGATTTTAGGATCGGCGCGGTGCACCAGCCGTTCAAAATGGCACCCTCGCCCCACACGCGGGCCACTGTTCTGGAATCGAGTCCGTCCTCGTCATTCTCGCTGCCCCTTACCCCCCTCCACCTTCCCCTGGTCCTCCTGCCCCTTCCACTCCAGCTCCTGCTGCTGCTGTCCGCCCTCGCTCCCCTCCTAGAAAATACGGCACCGGTCTAAGGAGGTGTTCCCCTTCCTAGAAATTACTGTACACGTCTCAGGAGGTGTACAATTTTGGGATTGCATGGTTGACGTCTCAGAGATGTGGTTATGATGCGGTTAAGGGTTGCCATGCAGCAGCAGTAGAATCGATCCGCGGTGTCGAAGTCCAAAAAGCTGTGTCCTGACACGACTTAGGATTGTCAGGATGCAGCAATCACGTTGAGTGGCGACGCTGAAGTCCCAAGGATGGTGTGTTGACGCACTTGAGGGTTCTCATATGGCTGCCATACCACGGGGCACATCCCGCAGTGAAAGATTTGCCGCAGTGACCTTTGGAGTTGGAACCCAGTGGGATGGTGTGTTGCGACATAACTGATGCGCCTTGGGTTTACACTGGTCCTCCTCCTCCACCTCCTCCCTCCTCCCTTCCCCCGCTCCCTCCCTACCTCCCCCTTCTCTCGCACCCTCCATCCACTCGTCCCATCCGCCCATCCCTCCTCCTCTCCTCCTCCTCTGCTCTCTCCTCCCTCATCCTGTTCCCCCTCCTCTTCCTTTACCCCCTCCTCCTCGTCCTGTCCTGCCTCATAGGTCTGCTCTTGCTCATTATTATCCTCCTCCTCTTCCTCCTCCTCCTCCTAATCCTCATCCATATTCCTCCTTACTTCTCTCCCCCCCATCCACCCTCATTCACCTCATCCCCCTCCTCCATGAAAATATGCACGATTCGACACCGTGTTGGCACGCGGGGGTCGGGCGGACAATCGCGAAGCTCTGCACTGTAAGCTTTTCCTGCTGAATCAGAACGGCTTGAGTCATCACAGTTGCAGAGACGGCACGTGCATCTTGGCATATACAAGGCAAACAGACAAACATATAGACAGGTAGAAAGGGCATGGATGAGGGTCTGGCAGAGAGCGAGAGCTGGAGCATGTGCCAACAACTCCCTAGAATTATTGTCGGCCTGACTGTCCAGGCAATCGAAGCCGGGCGTCCCTCGCGGCAAGGTAGCGTTTGCTGGCCTCCTTGCTCCGGTGTTGCTTGGCACCCTCGGTGGCCAGCGCGCTACGCTCCTCCTCGACATCACTGAGAACCATCGTGCCTGTCCTCAGAAGGTGGGCAAGGGCCTCTGAGCCCTTGACACATTTGCTTTTGTCATGATGTCCGTAGGATCTAAAATATGTGTCACCCACCAAGCGCAATAACTGCAAGCAGAGAAAAAATCTCTGACGATGGCTAGATCAACAGAGGTGCGCCGGCCCCCCTTGCGCCTGGCGCAGTTTTTCGATAAAGCGTCGAAAAAAGATTTGGCATCAAGAGCGTGCGCGCCAGGATAAGGATTCTGCAGCTCGCAAGAACTGCACAAGACTGAAACAAACGGACCTACATCTTGACGCCAGTCACTCGAAGGCTCCTCGCCGGACATGGCATTACGAATGATCAACAGTATCCACTCGGCCTCGGCGACCGCCTGGCACAGGGAATGAGCCTCGCCCGCGAGAGAGGAGTTGGCAGCGCGCTTCATCCGAGCAGACCTCCAGGACAGCACAGAAACGCGGCTTGGCACTCCCGTGGCGAGTTGAGGGTCAGCGATGCCTGCGAGCCAAGCGTTCTGGACGGGACCCTCGGTGCCAATGCCGGCGGCATCGCCGGCAGTCATGGCCACCACCCGGCGCAGGTCATGTCTCCACATCGTGATGTACTGGGCCGCCGTGCCCCTCATGAGCTGTACCGCCATGTTGTGTATCAGGACGTCCTCGATGGTCGCATTGTTTAGATTGCTCGCGAGGATCGAGGCGGTGCCCGAGATCTCCGGGCGAGACTCCTCGGCAAACCAATTCAGCCGGTAGACTCCTGAACGGAGAAGTGTGAACTCGGCCGGCGCCAGTGGGCTCTGACGCTGAGACCGGCGCCCACGATCAAGAGGAACAGCCTTGAGTTCCTCCAACAGGTACTTCTCTTGGTCGATGCGAATGCGGTGGCGCTCCACGCGGGTCCGCCTGCCGGCAAACTCCGCCTCGTCACCGCGCCACTTGCCGAAGGTGAAGCGGCCCTGGAGGCTCTCGCGCAACCATTTGGCGTGGCTGCGGGGGGGCCCGATCCACAGGTCGTCAACCTCAATCAGCACCTGCGCCACTAGCTGCTCCTTGTCGCGCTTGGTCCAGCAGCAAGGCTCCAGCAGCAGCTCGCGGAGGCCGAGCTCTGACAGGAAGGTCGCGAGCATCGCGCGCCACTCCCTGGGCGCGTCGTCGAGGCCGCACACGGCTACCTCGAGCTCGATCAAACACCCTTCTGGAACATGAACTCCGGCAAGTCCCTCGCAGGGGGCCACGTATACCGGACCCCCCGAGCGGCGCAACGGACGAGACTGACTGAACGCACTCTTGCAGTCGACGATGGCCTGGCCCATGTCGCAAGATAGCAGAACTGCTGCGAATGCCATCATCGACTCCGATTGCGGAGTTGGTGAGTATGTGGTCAGCTTCTCAGTATCAGGATCTCGAAAACCGTGGACACACCATCTGCTGTTTGCCTTCTTGGCACTGAACCTGCCCTCCTGGCTTTTCCAACGCCGTACCATCCTCGATGAGAGGACTCTGTCCGGCTTCCCAGACATCAGACAGCCCTAAAAAAACAATGCCGCCCAGAACGTCATGGTTTTTAACCGAGACAAAGCAGAAAAACCAAGACATCGCCAAACAAAAAAAAAACGAGACAACTGCAGGTCTGGTGAAATAGCGTGTCTGATGTCGTTGGTTCGTTGTGAAGATGTTGTGTGTATGTAGACAACTGTTCTACTATATGTAAGCGTTGCCAACAACAGACTGTTGTTGCAACCGCGTGCATTGTGAGCCAGGAACTGTGTCGTCGGGCGTTGGTAGTACGTCTCAAGGGTACCGGAGCACAGGCGGAAGCCTAGAGGATAGTTTGGCGAGTCAGGGCTGGGGGCTGCGCGGACAGAGAATCCACCAGATACGTAAACATGCGGGATGAGGATGATTGTTTAGGCAAGGCAAACAGTTCTGGATCATCGTACAAATGCACGCGCGTACGCGACATATGCGCTGCAACAACAACGCAATCTCTTCTCATCCTGGGATGGAAGCTTCGCCCCGAAGGGCGGCGCCCCGAAGGGCGACCGCATGTAGAAAAATATGGGCCAGGAGCGACGAGTTATAAGGTCTTTACTGTTTTCAATTGTTCCTGGCTCTCGTTCCCTCTCTCTCGCTCTTTCTTTCTCTCTCTCTCTCTCTCTCTCTCTCTCTCTCTCTCTCTCTCTCTCTTTGTTCTATCTCTCTCTCTCTCTCTCTCTCTCTCTCTCTCTCTCCAGTTTTGCACTGTAGCACGCAAGTGTGTAGGGCACCGCTCTCGGACGGGAACGCGCAGGGGCACCGTTCTCGGAAATGTCAAAGGCCTGCAGCCGGCGCCGCCAGGGGCCCGAGGCCTGAGAAGAAACGCGACCCCAAATTAGCAGGGCGGTGAAACAGCCCACGGTGGTGAAACATAAGGGTGGTGGAACAAACATCATATTTGCATATATATACACATGAATACAACTGCATGCGTACGTATATGTTAAAGTGTATGGAATATATGTGCATACGTATATGTATGGCAATGTGTTTGTGTTCATGTATGTGTTGGCATGGCCATGCTGTTTCGCGTTGTTATTTACGGTGCTACATTATTATCACACGGTTCCCTATCCATTTTCCAATTATCCTTGCAATCGTTGCCAGGGAAGCACCTGCACAGCGGAAGTCGAGCAGAAGGGTTGGCGGCGGTGGTCTTCCCCGCCACCGAAGACACACAATAGCGCAATCTGTGTCCACCTCTATTCGCCAAGTATGTTCGGATCCTTCTCCGTAGTCATCGGGAAATTCGACATGGAATTATCGAGCGCGGCGCCGTGCACGCAACAAAACAAACAACGCAATTTCTATTCATCACCACCCCTACTTGTCCTCCTTCTTCCTTGAATTCCCCCCTTTTCCCCCCCTGATTTTCCCAATATCACCCTCGGGAAGATGGAAATGCATAACGCGCGGTGGCGACGCTGCAAGTATTCCCAGACATTGGGCGTCTCGAGAAAATTGAGACAGAGGCGTTACATTGCGCTTGGCCTCTCGGGGCCCTCGCTGGGCGTCGGGACCGTCAAAAAACCACTCGGCATGAAAAACTAGCCCCAGGGAAGTGGTCGGGAATTCGGGGGCCCGCGTCTCGAAAAAATTGAGACGTCGGATGTCTGGGTTTCCAATATGCTCACCGCGTGTTTGGCGATGCAGCCACGTGGGCTGCATGCGCGCCTGACGCAAAACAACAATCACGCAATCTCTGCTCCTCTTCGGAACGTTAAGTTGGCTAGAGAAAGCAGCAGCTGACTGGAAAAAAACAAGCGCCCGTTCCGGCGGGGCCAGCCGACAACGCAATCTCTTATCATTACCCCGTCTGAATACTATGCCCCTGTCCCTTTCCCCCAGGGGACCAAAACAGCGACCACGCATGGAAATTGTTGATGAAATCGTTCAAGCGCGCCGTAGTGGCGATCCCAGCAATCTCTGCCAGGGCAGCAACAACGCAATAGTTGCGAGTGAAACGCTGTGAAACGGCACATAAAGTGCTCCCCATGGAGTCCGTGAGCCCGCGATGGGCGCCGCCTGGGCCAGGAGGCCATAGGCCCCCTGTGCCCCCCACACATCAGGCGTCTCGATCTTTCGAATTGTTCTTTGACGGCCCCGAGGGCCTGCACGTGAAATCCCACACCAACAAACATCAGACAATCATGACATATTGTCGTCTCGATTTTTTCGAGACCCCCGATGTGTGGGACGAGCACCAAACGACGCAATGTATTCTCATCCAATTTCCCTTCACAGTCCTTCACTCCTTTCTCCGCTACACACCCTCACCCCTTCTAAACTCGGATTGGGCGATGGGCTTCAACCGTTCACCGTTGCGCAGCGGCCTGCGCCTGCTTTGCAGCCACTTCGGTGCCAGAGCAGCGAACAACGCAATGTCTTCTCATCTATTGTCCCCCGCTTCCCTCCTCCTCTCCCGCATTCCCGCTTCCCTCCTCCTCCCTCCTCCTCCTCTTCTCATCTAACTCGTAGAAGCAACAAGTAAAATCGACGGCCGCGCAGCGCAGCCGCCTCACCGCAGGGGCCGCCTGGAAGCCGCTCGGGCACTCCAGACCGACAGAGCAAAAACAAATAACAACGCAATCTCGTCTCCCATCTTTTTTCTCATCCGTAAAAATCTGCAGCGCTCAGAATTCGCCCATGCTGGCCTCGAGCACCTGGCTGCCCCGCAGCCGGCGCCCGACGAACAACAAATCAACGCAATTTCGCTCATCCATAGTGGGCCACATGTACCCTCCCCTGCCCCCAGGAACGCGAACAACAGCGCAATGTCTTCTCACCGCCAGGAAATACCATGCCAGGGCAATGCTCACGTCGCAAATGGCACGCGCGCCACTCGAGGGTGGCCAGCAGCAGCCAACCCGTCGACCATCCAGGTCGCGGGGGTGGAAGAGGCGGCGGCGGGGGGTGGGAGAGGTGGATCGAATGGGGGTGCTGGAGGGGACGAGGTAGAGGAGGAGTCGGCAAAACAAGCAATCTCTTCTGACAAGCAGCGCAATATCTTATTCAACTGTTTTTTTTTTGTGTTGGTGTTGTGTTTCGTTTTGCACATAAGCATTGTTGTTTGTTTGATGTGCTTCTGTATTGCACATATCGCCATTAGTTTGTGTGTGTTGCGATTCGATGAGTGCGTTTGGCAGTCAAGTAGCCCCGCTGTTGTTGCAAACCCCTTTCCTTGTTGAGCACATGCGGTGCACCGTAATTTTCTTTTGTCACGAACAGGAGGTGACGCGCCAAGGGGGCAGATTTGAAGAGCCCGCACGCGACGCAAACATTACACGCGCACACGTGCTCAAGATCTTCCCCACCAGAGGCGCGCTGCGATCAGCGCGCCTCGGGCATGATCTTTTGCAACAGTGTAACGTAGAATGTTGGTCCCGCGTGCGCGCTTTTCGCAGCTGCCCCCATGACTCGGCTCTCCTGCTCGTCCGCATATGTCCAATAAAAAAAGGGGTTGCCCTGGGTACTTGCTCTTTTGGCAAGGTCCCAGGCCGCGTGAAACTTATGCGTTTCGTGGCCGCCCCACGCCTTCCACTCGCGCAGAGCTGTCGCGATGTGGTTCTGGAGCTGTGAGAGAGCAACTGGCGGCATTATGCGGGGCGACCGTTTCACGGTGACTTCCATATCCACGAGCGCCGAAACTACGCGGCGAAGGTGCCTATGGCCAGCGCCGAGAAAGCGCCAATTCTCATCCGCTAAAATCCGAATGAAAGGCATCAGTCTCCGCGTTTGCGCAGCTTTCGCCTTCAGGCGGGGGCGCGCGCCGCCAGCATTTAGCTGGTTGTACTTTAAACGGTTGATTATTGAATGCTTGCCGCGCGGCATACGGCGCATTCTATAATGCGCCTTGAGGCGCCTGCGCAAATGAACCATGTGATCGACCCGCCGCCGATCCACAGTGGGTGATGGGGGCCCCCAAGCACGCCTTTTGACGATAATGGGAATGGAGATCGAGGGCAGACAACGTCGGATGAGGAGGAATAACCAGAGGATCTCAGAAGTGAGAGGAGCAGGTAGGTTGCGAACTCGGCATGCGTGCGGGCCCCCGTTCTTCAGCAGATTGCGCAAAATGTGCGTCACTTAGTTTCAGCATGTCCTCGCCAGCAACATATTGGCTGATGCCAAGGTCGAAAACGCGCATACAATCGAGGTGAGGACAATCGACACT
>CAUYUJ010015662.1:207500-227500 GCA_963575745.1 Prorocentrum cordatum
TGAACTCAAGCGTAATAGTAAGGCTAATCACAATCATAATTCTAGTCATCATCACCATCACCATCAACCTCGCCATCATCAGCATCATCAACACCACCTCAGCACCATCAGCTTCATCATCATCATCATCAACATAAGCATTTGAAACATCCTTATAACCATCGCCATCACAATTACCGCCACAACCCCCAACACCACCGTAATCACTATCGATCACGATCGGTCCTCGAAACCTCTTGCTGCTGCTCTTCGAGCGTTCCTGCTTCTGCTCATCACACCTCCTCCTACCACCTTCCAGCCAGACAGCAGCGCGTGGAGGTGTGTAGCCGCCCCCAGGTTCGCCGCCGCGCTCGAGCCGATCTGGATGGCTCCTGGTGTCGGGGGCGACGTAGCTGCTGCCCCAGGCTCGTCCTGGGCTCTGGGAATATGATACTCGAGTCTTCTCCATCGCCCTTATCACGGGGATGGAGGGTTGATCCTCATATTCTCCTCGAGGAATCCCACCCTCCTCGCATCATCCTCCACATCTCGTACCACGCTACTCCTTCTCCTACCCCCCTCCTTCTGTCACCGCTCCTCCTCCTCCTCCTCCTCCTCCCCCTCAGTATCCTCCTTCCTCTTGCTCATTGCATCCCGCACCATATGATTGCATCCCGTCCCTTTGCCCTGAAAAATCCGTAACATCCTGATCCATGTATCCCACCTCTTCTTACCCCCGCCTCCTTGGCAGCATGCCCATCTGAACATTATGGCATCATATGTGTATCATATATGTTTCCGTTAGCGTCCTCGTCATCAGTGTAGCTGCTGTAGGAGCCGTCATCGTCCGAACCGCTGTCCAGGGCCTCTGCCAGAAGCGAGAAATCGGGGATGGATGAGCTTGGAGAGGAGGTTGGAGGACGAGGACCTCGAGCAGGACAGATGCACGCAAGTCACGGGCATATTGTTACTCGAGGTTCTCCTCCTCCGTCCTCCCCCTCGAAGCTAATCCATTTCGATCCCTCCCTCCCGTCTGGCCTGCGAGCAGCGACCAAGGTCGCGCCTGACGGGTTCCACCTGCTGCTGCTCGCTCGTCAAGGTGGTCTGCAGCCTCTGGCCGTGGTTGATGCTGACCCGCTCGTAATCCTCCACGCGCTTGAAGACCTCCTCACCGTGCTGCCTGTCCACCTGGGCTGCCCCTTCTCCTGCTCATCCTCGTCCTTATCCAGGGCTGGATTTTCACCTGAGTAGTTTTTGTTGACAATTCTAGGGCCCGGCAAATCGAGGGCACAACTACGAAACACATAAATCTTGTTTAGGTCAACTTTTCTCCGATTTGAATCCTCATCTTCTCTCGATCTCCTCCTCCTCTTCCTCCTGCTCCTTCGCCTCCCCCTCCTCTCCCTCCTCATCTAACTTCTCATTTCCCCCATCATCCTTATCCTCATCCCGCCCACCTTCACGTGTCCACGACACGCCCTGCAGGTGGCGATGACGGCCTCGGCGCGCGCCATGGCCCTGTAGGTTGGATGTTTTCTCCCCGCACTCGGGCTGCTGAATTAAGGAACGATGGGTACGGAACGAGGCCTCTTTGTAGCACTAACAACGCTTGCGAGTAGCAGACATGGAAGGACCTGAGGAACATCGAGTCCCCTCCGAACCCAAACTGTTCCTCATTTCAGCGTATCTTGGCTGTAGGCTAGTCCCCCATCCTCCCATTGATCATCAGTCGAGCTTCTCGTGGATCCCCTCATCGATCATCCAATCGATCTCGCCTCCTCACTCCCTCCCCCCTCCTCTCATCAATCTTCCCATCGGCAATCCATCGATTTCACTTGTAGGTCCGTCAATCGATCATCCAGTCCCTCATATTCCCACCTTTCCTCACCGATGTCATCTTCCCTCCTTGGATCATTCGAGCCTCGCACCCCTCCTCCATCATCGCTCTATCCCTCGGCGTCGCCGTCAAGCAAACAAGAAAAACAACAACGATTCCTCACAGACATTGGACAGTCGGGCAGCGCTGCGTTGCATCCGAAACTCACGAGCAGCTCGTCTTTGGTGTGCCACTTGTCCTCATGGCCGCTGCTCCGCAGCCTCTCCTGGCACTCCTGCTTCTCCACTTGGACAAAGTCGAAGTTGCCTATCGCTCATGCTATACTGGCCATCGCTCCCACGTCCATTCCCTTCGCTTTTTCTGTCTCGTGCGTGTTTTTTTTTTTTTCGCCAAGTGATCAAGGATGCTCCTCGATGGCCCTCACCAAAGGAAAAATGCACACGTCCGAGCGATGCCAAGTATATAATCACTATCGTTATCCGTCTTCCTCCTCATCTTCTTCTTCCTCATGCTTATTCATCCTCATCGTTCTTCCTTCGACCACTCATCCTCATCATCGACGTCTTCATCATCATCTTCTTTCCCCTGACCCTCCTCCGCATCCTGTTCATCTTCCTCTTCCTCATCCTTCTTCATCCGGTGGCTCCTTCTCTGGTCTCATCCTCTTCCTAGTATGTTTGATAATGTTATCCCTTCCCCCTCATACCCCCCTCCTTCCTCAGAGCCCTCTCGTCGAGCCTGTCTCCTGCCAGCGGCGCAGCCAGTGGTCTTTCTTATCCTGGCTCAGCCTCTTGAACTCGTCGTAGAGCTCCTTCTTCGTCTTCTTGGCGTGGTACCTGGGGTGGTGATCTCCCCCCTTCCTTCCCCACCCCTCCCCGTGATCCTCATCCCCCCTTCTTCTCCTCGATCCTCATCCCCTCATTTCTTTCCTCATCCTCATCCCTCCATTCTTCTCCTCGGTCCTCGCCCCTCGAATGTCCACCACTCCTCCTTCGATCCTCATGTCCCCAGCATTCCTCAATTCACCCTCTCCTTTTCTTCAACCTGGTTTGTCATCCTTTCCTCGCCTCCTCATTCGCTCCGTTGCCTCATCCCTCCTTTCCCACCTGCTCAGAACAAGTGCAACATTCCTCCTTCCCGCCACATGTTCCCTTCATTCCCACCTGCTCCTTTCCTTCCCACATGTTCCCACCTATTCCTCCTTCCCACCTGCTCATAAGTCATCAAAGCACAGGGCGCCGCAAACGCTGCAGCGCGTTTTCGTGCTCAGCGTTCGCCCCCCTGGCCCGCTTCAGCTTGTCCTTGTTCGGCGCCGCCGCCGCCTTCGCCTCCGATAGGGCGCGGCGCAAGCATCCCCATCGCCTCCTGGGTCCTCTAGCCCCCGAGCTCAGGGAGACGAAATCTATGCATATCCACTGTTCCCTGGACATGTCGTGCCATTTATATATGTATATATACACTGCATATATCCTGGGTCCAGAATGGGCCTGACCAGGGCACCAATATATGTATAGATTTCGTCGCCCGATCGGGCGTCGACTCGATTTCGGCACGCGCGCAGCCCGAGTTGCACGCGCGCCGAAGTCGACGCGCGCACATGGGGGGTGATCGAGGACCCATCCGGACTCGAGCGGGGCAGTTCTGGACAGGAGGCCTTCTGGTCAGCATTCTTGCGCTTCGGGGGCATGGCGCGCCAGCGCGGCGCCTCACCTGTATGCGCGGGCCGCGCTGGTTCGAAGCGGCAGTGCGTACATATATATGGTACCACCGTACGTGCGCGCGGTGGTGGTGGGTCGTGGTGGCGGTGGTGGTGGTGGGTGCGGTGGTGGTTGTGGTGGCGGTGGTGGCGACGTGGTGATGGTGCTTGTGGGTGTTGGCGGTGGTGGTGGTTGGTGTGTCGCGTGGTAATTGCAAGGCTGGCGCAGGCAGTTGGGTTGATGGGGTGCAATCGTGGGGGCTGGGGGCGGTGTGCGCGGGGACCTTGGACGATCTGTGGCGCTGCCAGGGCGGCCGCGCGGGGGCGGGGAGCTGATGGGGCACGCGCGCGCGCGAAGGGAAAAAAACATGGGGAGAGAAAAAAAATATATATATATATATATATATATAAAAAAAATGAAACACATGAAAAAAAACATGGTCAACACATGAACAAACGTGAAACGCAGGAATTGAATAAACATGAGAACATGAAAAAAAAACATGAAGAAACATGAAACGCATGAACAAACATGAAAAACATGACAACACATGACCATGGACAAAAACATAAATAAACATGAAACAAACATGAAAAACATGAAACACATGAAACAACATGACAAAACATGAAAACAAATGATCATGAAACAAAAAACATGAAAAAAACATGAGAAACATGAAAAAGATGAAACACATGAGAAAACATGACAAACACATGAAAAATGTGAACATCGAAAAAACATGAAAAACATAAAAGAAACGTGAAAAACATGAAACATGAAAAAAATGAAAAACATGAAACAACATGAAAATTGAAACAACATGGAAAAACATTAAAGAAACATGAAACATGAAACACATGAAACACATGAAAAAACATGACAATGAAAAAACACGAAAAAAACATGAAAACACATGGAACCATGAAACAACATGAAACACATGAAAACACATGATCATGAAAACAACATGGAAAAAAACATGAAACACATGAAAAGTCATGAAAACGTGAAACAACACAAACAAACATAAGAAATCATGAAACAACATGACAAAACATGAAACACCTGAAAAAAAAACATGAAAACACATGGAAAAAAAAACATGACGGCGAAAAAACATGAAAAAAAAACATTAGAAAACATGAAACGACATGATACAACAGGAAAAAACATGACAATGAACAAACCTTTTAAAAAAAAAAAAAAAAACTTTTTTTTTTTTATTATTTAACAAAAAAAAAAAATGAAACCACCACGTGGGCCCGACGACCGGAACGCGCCCGCGTCTTTCCACCGTCGACGCACCCGCCAACGCACCTTAAGCCCGAACCCCCGTCAATCCGCAGCCGCCGAACCCCCGACGCCCTCCAACGCACCCCCGCCATTCGCCCCGCACGCCCGCCCGATGATCACCCCGCCGCCACCGAACCTCCAGACCGCTTCCGAACGCAGCTATGATCGAGCGCAGCTGGGAAATCCTCAGCGATCGAGCCGTGCGAGCGCTTAATTCAGCCCGACGTACAATCCCCTTGCCCCAACCATCACGCACGCCCCAAAGTGTCCACTTCCGATCGCAGTGGTCGATCGAAGCGCGGCTGGAAATCCGCAGGTCGATCGACGCATGCATGCTGCGGTCCTCTCCGAAGCCCAGCACAATCATGTACGCCTGGCGGCGGGGGGCAGGGGGGGGGAAGCGCGCGTGCGGGCACGCGTGCATACATCATGTGGTGATGGTGTGCGTGTGTGTGCGTGTGTGCGATTTGTGTTCAGATTGGGCCTTATGTTCTTCACCCTCGAGCCGCAGCGTACTGAAGCCACATGCTCTGAGTTCAGTACGCGGAAAATATGAAAGACATGGGCGTGCGCTATACAGGCAGGGATTTCATATTGTAGGGTTTGTTGCTAGCAGTGTGCTGGGTTGTTGGTTCGTTTGTGCAATATTGCTTGGGTTGTGGGGTTACCGATCACATGTTGGGCATCGCATGCGTCAAGTTCACGTGTGTTCGAGGTGGGTGTGAGCTCGTGAATTATGTGGGTTCGGCTGTTCTGCAGTGGTGGTTGTTCTGTACTCGGGTTGTGGTAGTGGTGGTGGTGGTTGGGTTGGGTCGACGGTTCGGTGGACGAGTTGGGTGGGTGGTGTCGTGTGGCTGGTGCTTGTGGTCGTGATGGTGGCTTCTATGGCTTATGCAACCTGCTCATCATTCACTGCCACATCAGTCCACTTCCGAACGCAGTAAACATCTAAACGCATGGCGATGCAACCAAGCTAATCCCCAGCCCCACGTCACCAGTCGGAGTACTCCCAGTCTCTGGCCACGCGCGGCTGGAATCCCAACTGGTTCGATCCCAGAACTGCGCGCAAGGAACGACCATGCACCGATCGCAAAGCTCAGGCCACAATCGTCCGAGTGGTCCTGTACACCACCTCCTTGTCCGTTCGATCGACCCCTGACTCATCATTAACATAAATGCTTACATACATACAGGCATACATACATACACATACACCTCTGTATATATGTATATACATATACATATACATAACCAAACACATATATTGGTATATACATTTACATGCACAAATACAAATGTATATCCATATATACATACATCTAAATGTATACGCGTGCGTACACATATGCATGTACATATACAATCACATTCGCAGTCACATACACATACACATGTACATACATACATACATACAGATACATTGATGCATACATACATACATACATACATACAACTATACATACATACGTACATACACACATACACACATACATACATACATACATCACATACATACATACACACTTACCACACATACATACATACAGACATACACACATGCATGCATGCATACATATACATACCTACATCCATCCATCCATCCATCCATCCACCCATGCGTCCAGCCATACATACATACATACATGCATACACACATACAACCATCACTCCAGGATCTCGCTGCGCATGCGAGGCAGGGTCGAAAAATCCTCAGAGGCTCGACGCCTGAACCATCCTTGCACGAACCGTTTGGCGCCCATGGCACATGCATTCTGAAATCATTCTGAAGGGGGGCCTCTCAGGAGGGCGCAAATCGTGGGACAGCGCGGGGGAGAACTTCGACGCGAGGGGGGAAGGGGCGCTCGAGGGGGGGCGGCTGGTAGGAGGGTTGGGGCATGGGGGAGGGGGCGTTGGACATCGTTCTATCGAACGAGCGTTCTCGAGCTGAAATCTCGTGGACTCGAGGGGAGGGCGGGGAACTAGTGTGCCTCGCGGCCTGCGCTTGATCTTGCCAGCGCTCGAGCTGGTCCGTCAGCGCGCGTACAAAAGAATGCGCATGCGGTCTCTCGATCTCGAGAGAGCTCTCTTTCTCGCTCTCTCTCTCGCCCCCTCCCTCCCTCTCTCTCATAGCTCCTCTCCCCCTCCAAAATGAACGGGGCTATGCGGAGCCGCGGGGGCGCTCAGCTCCACCAGTAGTGCGTCACCACCAGTAGTAGATGCGTCGCCTGTCCAGGGCACGATTGAGGTATGAGTGAGGGTATAGGAGGGAAGAGGCGTAGAGGATTGATTCGTGAGGGTAGGAAGGAGGACCAGAGCAGGGATGGATCTAGCAGGGGGGGGGGGGAGCGCATGCCGAGGGAGGGCGGATGGGGCGGGACGAGCGAGGAGGCATGCGAGGAGCGGGAGGCGCACGTCGATGAAAAAGGCGCTCGAAGATGACGGAGGAAACTGAACGTGCATATGTTCACACACACACACACGCATATATATATATATATCAAAAGACTGGGGATCGAGGGGATGCCCGATCTTGGCCTGGGCCATGTCACGGCCCACGCGTAGCAGGTATTCTTCTCGATGTGTCGTCGCCTTGTCTGGGAAGGAGGCATGATGATAAACGCGGCAGATGCGCACCTAAACTCCGCCAGCTGGGGGCCCAGGAAGGCAGGGGTTGCAGGGGCAAGGGCGGCGGGGGCATCATGATCAGCAGCAGATGTGAGCAGAAGGATGCGGATCGATGTAGACCATTCGTTGCTTGGCGATGTCAGGGTCGCGCGGGCGCCGATATGCCCAAGCGACCCTGGCACCGCAAGGAGATGCTTCAAACGTGTAGATTTTGACATTCAGTGCCCCTGATCATCCACATACGCGTTTCTCCCCCTCCACCCTCATCCGAGCCCGCCCTTCCCAATTCCATCCTGCGCTATCTTCCTTATACTTGTCTTCCTCCTCCCTCCTCCTGCTGGCATTCCTCTGGGTCGTCCTCTTAGGCCCGGGGTCTCACCGAGGAGCCACTGCGCAGCTCGTTCACGACTTTGTTACGGTACGCGCTCACGTCCGCCTAGGTAGCAGTAGGCTCCCCGATAATCTTCTGCACGCCGTTCTTCGGGGCCATGCGGGGAGGAGGGCGATGTCATTGGCGATGGGAGATGGCAGTTAGAACTGCACGAGGGACGAGGGCGGTGGACCATGGGGGGGCTAAAGGCTGCAGGAGTGGGAGGGGACAAGGGCGTACAGCCACGGGCCCAGAAGAGGGAAGACGGCCTGACATATTCATCGTCCTCGAGCTCGCCTCTGCGTCGACCTCTTGATCGTCATCATCCTTGTTCCTTCCTCCTCCCTCCCCACCTCCGCCCTGAAACCGCTCGATCAGCTCTCCTCGGCCTCCTCATTCCCCTGGTGTCCTTCATGCAGGTCTCGCTCAGCTCCTTGGCAGCGTCGCCTACGACGTGGCCCCGCGTCTTGTCAGCGCACTGCGCCAGCTGCGGCCAGCCGCTCGTCACGTTGATGTTCCTGTAGACGATGGTGCTGATCTTCTCCGCAGCCCTCCTCTGCGAATACTGCCCTCCTTCGTCCCCAAGCCCGCAGGAGCGCGGGCACGGTGGTGAAAGTAGGGCAGACCCCAACTGCCTTCTCCACCCTCGACGTTCACTCTCCCTGTCATCGAGGACAAGTGCATGGACCTCGAGAGTGGGGGAGTAAACTGTGGAGAACGACAATCTCGATGGGGAAGAGGAGGAGGATGAAGATGTGGAAGAGGAGAATGGGGCGGAGGGAAGGAGGAGGAGGAGGAGGAGGAGGAGGAGGGGGAAGAAGAGAAGGAGCAGGGTGATCCTCTTCAGCTTGATGACGTAGAGCTCGTCGCCGACCTGGATCCTCACAATGCCTGCGCTGGCCGATCGTTCCTCCATGTCCCGCATGCCTCCCCCTCCCGTGGGCCGCGGGAGCCTCCTTGGCAGTCTTGAGGCGATCTCGGCATTCCCGAACAGTCTTGAGCCGACTTGGGCCCGACGTAGCAATATGGTGAACGAGGAACGGATGGTGATATGTGTGATGGTGGTGATGGTGATGTTGATTCTATTGATGTTGATGCTGACGCTGGCGCTGATGATGTTGATGACAATGATGATAATGGTGATGGTGATGAGGATGATGATGACGATGCTGACGATAAGAAGGAGGAGGAGGCGGAAGAGGAGTGGGAGGAGGAGGAGGAGGATAATGAGGAGTGGGAGGAGGAGGAGGCGGAGGAGGAGGAGGAGGAGAAGGCGGAGGAGAAGGCGGAAGAGAAGGCGGAGGAGAAGGAGGAGGAGGGGGGGGGGGAGGATCTCGAATCAACGTTTCAAGCGGTCCTCCCATTCCTCGATCCTTCGAGCCCTGGTACTTTCTGGCAGGGCGCCCTCGATCTCCTCCTGGACCTCGGCGCCCTCGATGTCCTCCTGGACCTGGGCGCCCTCGATCTCCTCCTCGACGAGCTGGGTCTCGGCCAGCTCGACCTCGGCGCCCTCGATGAGCTGGGTCTCGGCCAGCTCGACCTCATCGGCGCCCTCGGCGCCCTCGCTGAGCTGGGCCCCGGCCAGCTCGACCTCGTCGGCGCCCTCGAGCTCCTCGACCACCTCGACCTCATCGGCGCCCTCGAGCTCCTCGACCACCTCGAGCTCCTCGACTGGCTGCACCAGCTCTGCCTACATGGGGAAATCGATGTTATGTACATGTGTGCATATGCATGCCAGATCTGTACGCATGTATGCATGCATGGATGTATATGTCTGCGTGCACGTGCACACGCAGTCTGCACATGTACACATGTGTATGCATGCATGCATGCATGCATGTATGCATGTAGGTTTGTATGGCGCATGCACCCACTTACCTATAAGTGACCATGCACGCCTGCATGACTGGACTCGATGTCTGGATGTGTACATGCAAGCACACATAGATTCGTGCATGTATGTCTGTATGCATGATTGTAGATATACACGCATACACACATACAACCATGCCTGTGTGTATGTCCGTGCGCGTGTGTGTTTGCATGTGTGTGTATGTATACATGCATGTGTATACACAGGCGTTTGCACATGCACGCGTGCATGCATGTATGTCTGTCTGTCTGTCTGTATGCATGTATGTATGTATGTACCTATGTATGTATGTATGTATAGATGTATGCATGCATGCATGTATGTATGCGTGTGTGTATGACTGTATGCATACATGCATGCATGTATGCATGTATGCATGTATGTACGTATGTATGTATGTATGCATGTAGTTGTATACGTATTGCCATGTGCATGCCTGTATGTATGTGTGTATGTATGTATGCCCGCCTGGTTGTATACATGTATGCATGTACGTATGCATGTGCATTTATGTGTATATTGTGTGCAGGTATATATGTATGTATGTATGTATGTATGTATGTATGCATGTATATATGCATGCATGCAGGCATGCATGTATGCATGTACGTATGCATGCATGTATGTATGTATGTATGCAGGTAGGTAGCTCGGTAGGTCGGTAGGTAGGCAAGTGTACACGCGTGTATGCGTGAATGTGTGCGCGTGCGTACGTACACCGGACTCACTTCTATAGCGCTCACTTCTATAGTGCTCACTTTGAAATTGTGGTCCGGAAGGGGCCGCACATGCAGGCACATGCCGCACAGTCGCATGCACATGCCCATGCGAATATACAAAAGCCTCAACAGCATTGCCGCACATGCGCGCACATGCCACACCGTCCGACGCACAGTCGAATGCACAGTCGAGCAAAACTCTGAAAGCATAGACGCACATGCCCGCACAGGCCGCAGAGATGTCGCAGGCGATAGTGGCCTGACCACCTGAGCTCGGGGCACTTCGCAACCCAGAAATGCGAGGATGTCTCAGGCAAGCGTGGCCGGACCACCATGGGGCAGGGCATCTTGGAAACCAGAGTGGCGAGGATGTCGCTGGTCAAGGTGACCAGACTACCATGGGGCAGGGCGCCTCCGAGGTCTGAGTTGTGAGGATGTCTCAGGCGAAAATGGCCTGACCACCATGGGGCAAGAGATCTCTGAGGTCAGAATTGCGAGGATGTCCCTGACCACCTCAGCCCAGGGCGTCTCGGAACCCAGAGTTGCGAGGATGCCTCAGGCAGGAGTGGCCTGACCACCTGCTCAGGGCATCTCGGAACCCAGAGTTGCGAGGGTCTCAGGCGAAAAAGGCCGAGACACTATGGAGCAGGGCATCATTGAGGTCAGAGTTGCGAGGATGTCTCAGGCGAAAGTGGCCTGAACACCTCAACTCAGGGCATCTCGGGCGAGGATGTCTAAAGCGAAAGTGGTCTAACCACCTCAGCTCAGCTCAGGGCGTCTCGGAACCCAGAGTTCTGAGGATGTCTTAGGCGAAAGGGGCCGAGACACTATCGAGCAGGGCATCATTGAGATCAGAGGCAGGCGACAGACACTATCGAGCAGGGCATGAGATCAGGGTTGCGAGGATGTCTCAGGCGACAGTGGCTGACCACCTCAGCTCGGGGCATATCGGAATCGAGACTTGCGAGGATCTCTCAGGCGACAGTGGCCTGACCAGCATGGGGCAGGAGATCTCTCGCTGCGTCCGCGCGCGGTTTGCGCGCGGACGCGAACGCGCCGGCGCCCGGAGACGAACGCCGGCCCCGGCATTCTTGCACGTCCCGCACATGCCCCGCACAGGTACGCACAGTATTCGCACAGGCCGAGCTCGCCAGTGGCCGAGCCAGGCCAGCGATTCCGAGATTCCCTGAGCTCGGGCCGTCAAGCCACTCTCGCCTGAGACATCCTCGCAACTCTCACCTCCTCCTCCTCCTCCTCCTCCTCCTCCTCCTCCTCCTCCTCCTCCTCCTCCTCCTCCTCCTCCTCCTCCTCCTCCTCTGGCCGAGCCGAACAGGCGGGCGGGCCGGCCGAGCCGGGGGCGTCCGCCTCCTCCGCTCCCCCCTCCTTCCCCCCCCCTCCACCTCCCCCCCCACCCCTGCTTCTCCGGCCGAGCTGAGAAGGCGCGCGGGAGAGTGTTTCACTAGGAGGGCACGCCACCGCCAGCTCACGAACCGGGCGAAGAACCGCCCCCGCCAGCAGCGGGCGAGTCTAAACGCACAGCAAACTCTTTCAGGAAGCCCTGGCACGCCCCAGGTTAGCTCTGCGAAGGCCAGGAGGCGTTGGAGGCACAGGGGTCTCAGACAGCTCCTCGGGCATGAGCGTGCATGTGCATTGGGATGTGCACGCATGTGCGCCTGCGCGCTTCACCGCATGTGCGTGCATGTGCGGGCCCGCGCGGCCTCCCGAAGAGAGGTTGCACAGGCATGTGCGTGCATGTGCCGATGACAGATCTGCGATTCTCGAACACCTCCCGCATGTGCAGGCATGTGCGCGCATGTGCGTCGGATTGTGCGTGCATGTGCGTATGATGGATACACCAAAACACAACGCACATGCCCCCGCACATGCCCGGGCACGACGTGCACAGTAGGAAGTCCATCCACGAAGGGCCGCACAGGCCTGGCACATGACTGGCACATGCCGCGCACATGCGCGCACATGACAGCGCAAAAACGGCCGCACATACACCCACCCAGGGGTATAGATGTGAGTGCGGTGTATAGGAACTAGTACAATGTAATGGAGCTGCACACATGGATGAGGGATTGCGTGTAGCCGTGGAAGTGAGAGATCGAGGGGGAGAGAAGGACGAGGAGGGCGAGGAGGATGAGGAAGCCTTCGGGGCTGCTGCTGGGCGCTTCATGCGCTCCATGGGCGTGCCGCCTGCTGGTGCTGCTGGTGCTGCTGCTGCTGCTGGGCGCTTGATCATGGGCAGCGCCAGCACTGGCTCGTCTTTGATGGCCACCATCTCTCTCGGCTCCTGCTACTTCTTCTTCTTCTTGGTCTTCGTCTTGATCCGCGACTTCCTTCGAGATCCTCCTCGCCCTCCTCCTCGTGCCGTCCCGTTCCTCCGCATCCACCTCATCGGTTACGTGATTTGTGAGTTCCCTTCTCTGGTTCCGTCCTCATTCTCTGTCTCCCCCTCCTCCTCTTCCTCCTCCTCCTCCTCATCATCATCCTCATCCTCTTCCTCCTCCCCCTCCTCCTTCCTCATCATTCCTTACCTTGCAATCCCTTTCCTTGTACCGATCGCCGTCCTCCTTCTCATCCCTTGCCTCCTCGCCTGGAGGGCGCCCCCTATCGTTGTCTCCCTCATCGCCATCATCATCAGCAGCATGATCAGCATCATCATCATCGTCATCATCATCATGACCGTCATTAACATCATCACCATCATCCTCATCACCCTCATCAGCATCATCACCACCATCAGCAGCATCAGCGTCATCATCATCAGCATCATCATCATCATCTGCCTTGGCGTTGTCACGTCGTTCACTTGCTGCTGCTGCTGCTGCTGCTCGTCCTCCTCCTCCTCCTGGTCCTTCCTCCCTCTCGAACTCTGGTTCACTCGTTCCCTCGATCCATGGCGTCGGCCTGCGCGCCAGCAGGCTCTAGATGAACGGGATTCGACGCCTAGGCGCCTGCAGCGCTGGCGTCTCGACCTGCCCCTGCTGCTGCGCAGCCTCGTCCTGGTCTTCGTCTTGGTCGAAGTCGCCCTTCTGCCGCACCTCTCCCCAATCATCCTTTTCCTGATCGTCCTCCTCCTTACCTCCTCATTACCATCCTCCGTCTCCTCATCGCATCTCCCCTCATCCCTCCTCCTCGATCCTCCTCCTGCCCCTCCTTCTCCTCCTCTTCCTCCTGCTCTTCCTCTTCCCTCACCTGGCCCTCATCCCCTCGTCTCTCCTGTGCCTTCCCTCGTGCATGTTGGTTTGACTCATATTCCTTGTTACCTCCTCCTCCTCTTCCTTCTCCCCCCTCTCTCGATCCTTCTCCTCCATCTTCCTCGTTCGCCCTCCTTCGCCCTCTTCGTCATCATCCTCCCTGGCAAACCTGTGCCAACATCTGCCGGAAGCCGCCCTCAGTAATTTGCCCCTCATCTTCGCTGTCGCAGGGCGTGATCTGCCTGTCTGCGCTTGCCTTGTCAGGAAGGAAGGGGGGGGGATCCGAGGAGGAGCAACCGAGGAATGATGGGTCATAATGACGAAAGAGAGGAGGGGGGCGGTGGTGGACGATGAGGAGAAGGAGGAGGAGGAAGAGAATGCTCCCTTTTTCCAGCTCAGGCAGGCCAGGTGGCGAGGCTTCGAGACGCTGCAGGCGCAAGAGGCTGCCGCCAGGGGATCTCCGATCCGCGGGCGGCCACGGACATCAACTGAAATTTCGGACCCATGCAGAGAAGGAGGGCAAGCGAGGGGGGGAGGGAGGGAGCTTGAGCGAAACGTCAACGGAAGATCGCAGACGGGCGGCCAGCAACGCTTCCCAAGGAGCAGCCCAGTTCAGAGAACGATTTATGCTCCCTTTTTCCAGCTCAGGCAGGCCAGGTGGCGAGGCTTCGAGACGCTGCAGGCGCAAGAGGCTGCCGCCAGGGGATCTCCGATCCGCGGGCGGCCACGGACATCAACTGAAATTTCGGACTCATGCAAAATGCTGCAAATTGCACAGCTGAACTGGCAACGCCGAGAATGCATTTATTACATAGCTAGAGCATTGGCAACCGGCAGTGACGTGATAGGAACGAGCACGGGCACTTCACCATCACAAATTGTGCCCAAGGCCCCTCCCCCGGGTGGTCCAAAAAGGGGAAGCTCGTTTGAGGGGGCCCGGCACGGGCAATTATTATTCAATATTCACGGGCCGGAAAGCGCTCGAGCAGCACGGCCAATCAGAGCGGAGAACTGCCCAGCCCGGGACCTGGCCTTCTCGTCCGCGTACGCTCTGGCGAGGATGTTGCAGAGCTTTCGAGGATATGCTTCCGCCAACTTGGTGCGGAACCTGCCTGAAGCGCCCTTCCCGGACAGCTCCTGATGCCTCTGCCCTGTGAGGACACAGACGGGCCCCACACACCTGAACTTGGCCAAGGGCGCCAGGTCGAGGAGAAACGCCACGATCTTGGTGCTCTTCCTCCAGGGCGCCCCGAACCGGCAGTACTCGATCACCTGGGACGTGACCTGCCGGCGTTGGAGCAGGGACAGCATCGGCGGCAGCTGCCGCGCGTAGCTCAGCGCGGGGTTCTCGAGGGACCAGGGGGCGAAACGCTGGCAGCACAGCACGCAGAAGGATATCGTGAGCCGCGCGCACAAGTTGCCCCACTTCACTTTCTGGAAGTCGGCGCCCCCGACGGGGAGACTGGGCAGGCCCCAGACGTGCTCCTGCGACCGGAGCCGCGGGGGGCCGTCGGGGCGGTCTCGTGCCCGCGAGAAGGTCTCGCAGGGAAAGCCAGCATGCAGGCCGCAGACGAGCCCCGCCCGAATCCAGCCCCGAATGAGGCGGGCGTTCCTGGGGTCGCGCAGGTCGTAGGCGGGGCCGTACAAGATGTCCCAGCGCAAGGTGGGGACATTCCCCCGTTCCACGGCGTCGGACAGGTGGCCCGAGCCCGCGAACAACTCGAGGAACACGGCGATGGTCGGCGCCCTCAGCGGCCCAAAGATGGCATCCGCCTCCCCCGCAGCACGTCGGGGAGCTCCTGAGCGGCCGCCGCGGCCGCCCGCTGCACGTCGGGCGGCAGGCGGCGCAGGAGGTCGGCCAGGCGCTCCCCGTGCTCGTAGCGCCGGAGGCTCCGAGCGGACCGCCACCGCCCGCGGCGCTGGATCTCCTCCAGCCGCCGGGCGCCGGTCGCGAAGTCGACGCTCGCCCCCGTGTGCCGGAAGCGGTAGGCGTCGAGCGGCCCGAGGGGCCCCAGGCGCCAGGCCGCCGCGGCCTCGTCCAGGGCCCGGCGCAGGGCGCCGGGCGACAGATCCAGCAAGGGCCCCTCGCTGCGCTCCAGCCCCAGCTGCACCAGGGCGTCCGCGAGCGCCGCCTGCCGGTCGAGGTCGAGGACGATCGTCTGGTCGAACTCCTGGCTTTTGGACGGGGTCCGCATCTCGAACGGGTGGAGCAGGACCGATGTGGGGGTCCACTCGCGGGCTCCGCTGAAGGCCCCCGCCACCACGTCGCGGCCCCGTAGCAGGAATGGCTCTCCCGGGCGCAAGTACAGCTCCATCATCATGAGGATCGCCAGCGCGTGGGGTCTCAGCCCCTGGCAGATCATCCAGCACGCCAGCAGCGCTACCGCGTCGTAGGGCAGGGGCAGGCGGCCCCCCGCCGGGGCAGCACGGCGCCAGCCTCGCAGGCACTGCCGACAGATGGGCATCCGCCCGCCCCCCAGCCTGCCGAGGCGGGGCTCGGCCCACTGCGCCGACGCCAGAAGCTTCTCGCCCGCGCTCAACGAGCCGCCCTCCATGAACATGATCTCCATCAAGCCCGCGGTGGCGTTGTCCCACTCCTCCTCGGTGATCGGGTGGTCCCCGCGGGAGTTGCAGAACCTGCGCAGGGCGGCCAGGTAGAGAGAGTACTGGGCCTGAGTCTTCGCCGATACCGAGGCCCTCCGAAGCAAACTCATCTGGGCCTCTGGGGCCCGCGCAGCAGCCAGCTCGGCAGCGCGCTCCGCCCGCACCCGCGCCGCTGCCGCCCGCGGGCCCCCAGCTTCCAGGGGGGCCAAGGCCGGGCGGGAGGCCGACCCCGAGCTGGGCGGCGGCGGCAGGCGCCCCGCGGGGGTCCTCGACCTGTCAGACCTGCCGCGCGCCAGCATCGCGGCCCTCGTCGGCGGCGGCCGCGAGCTCGCGCCGCAGGCCGGCAAGCGGGTCGCTCGGCGCCGGACGGCCGCGCGACGGCCCGTCCGCAGGGTTGAGCTCCGACGCGATCCAGCGCGACCGCAGGAGGCTGCCGGCCCCCAACAGCAGGGCGCCCAGCCGGCGGGTCACCGAGAGCATGCCATCGGAGGAGGACCGCCCCTTCGTGGCGGCCAGGGAGGCGGAGATCGAGTCCCCTATCACGAGCAGCCTCGAGCCCAAGTTGGCGACGGACCTCAGGAGGTGGCGCACCCCGTACAAAAGCGCCTCCGCTTCCAGGGCCGGCATAGACGCCGAGGGCCGTTTCCACTTCTGCCTCCCGCACACCCTCCAGGGGGCCCTCAAGAGGTCCAAGGGGGCGTCCTCGAACGGCTTCCGGTGCCGGCGGTCGAACTCGCTTTCGGGTCGGTCGTGTCGACACTGGGGCCGCACGAGCTCCATCAGGATCCGCCTGTCGGCCTCCCCTTCACCCCCGTGCAGCTGCGCAGCGGCCGCGGCGAAAGCGCGCTCTCGGGGTGGCCGCCTCTCCCGGGCCGCCTCCCGAGCCCCAGCTCGCTCCGAGTGACGGCAGGCCTCCTTGACCAGGGCCACCGGCGGTCGTCCCCGAACGGCCCCAAGGCCCCACGGCGATGCGTCCACCACGACGACGTCTGGACAGGTACCTGCTGAAGTGTTGACCCAGATGAGCGGGGCGATACGGTCCCAGATGTCGAGCTCCTTTCGCGTTGAGGCCCAGAGGGCCCGAGGCCCCCGGGCTGGGCATCTCCGCGCGGCCTCACAGAACCTGTAACAATATTTGAAGACGCTGAGCGACTCTCGCCTACACAGGCCGATGAAACACAAATGGCCCAGGAGGCGCTCCAAGTCCCCTCCAGAGACCGAGGCCCGCGCCAAAATACCCCGAATGGCGAGACGAGCCTTCCAGACGCGCTCGGGGGTCGGGCGGAAGGTGCGCCGAAGGCAATCGATTTCCCACCCCAGCACGACGGCCCGATCGCATGAGACAGACTCTTTATGCAGAGGTAGCCCGCGAGACTCGAGGGCACGAGACACCCCTGCCAAGCGCTCGCGGACAACCGCTTCGCTCGTCGAAATCACAACATAGTTATCAACGCACTGCGCGTGAGGGGAGGAGGCGAGGGGAGGCGGAGGGGAGCCGTCCGCGAGCCGGGCTGCAGCAGGGGATCCTCCCTCCTCGGCCGCCCGCTCGTGGATCGCCTGGCACCACCAGAGGGCCCAGGACCAGCCCATGGGCAGGGCTCGCATCCGAGGGATGACCCAGGTCCCCGGGGACACCCGGACGCCCTGGACATGAGAGATGCCCGCCCACGAGGCCCGAATTTTACGCAGCCCGAAAAACTGGCGGAGCCCCTCAGGGAGCTCCATGTGATAGAAAGCGTCTTTTATATCGACCTGGCCGATAAAAACGGGCTGACCGAAAGATTCGTCGCCATGCACCTGGGCGAGGGTATCGCCAGACACTAAGCTGACAGGGGCGGGCGGCTCAAAATGCTGATTAGACCGACGACAGTCGACGACCAGGCGCTGCTTGCCGCTCCCCTTCTTTACAAAGAAGCAATCCACCACCTCGGTAGCTCGCCCGAGCGTCAACTCGACTACGCCAGCCTCGACCAATCGCTGAATGAATTCGCCGTATAGAGAGGGGGAGTGGAGGCGAGGGTCACCGCAGGGCCGAAGGGGGCCCGAGTCCTTTAATTTCGTTCGAGCCACGTCGATGGGCAAAACTTGCGACTCAACAAAGCGTGCAACAGTGCTTTCCTCGCCGGATCCCCAGAGCCGAGCGAGCGGAGTCGGGACAGACCCAGCTGCCGGAAGGGACACGCGGGAGGCTTCATAGCCCACGGGGCCCCCCCCTGCGTCGTAGGGGAGGCCGAGGCGCAGCGCCTGGAGGGCTGCCGCCTGCGAAAGATCATCTGGGGGAGGCCCCAGGAAGGAGACAGAGGATTCAACATGCTCGAGCATGCGCTGCTGCCCGCGGCTCAGATCAGTTGGTACAGGTACCCCATCACGGCGGCCGTAGAGCGTGTTGAGACCCTCCAAGCACCGAAGAACGTCGGCGTGACGACGCTGCCGACGGCCGACTCTCTGCCGGCAACCTCGCGAGAGCCCAGGTGCAGGTGGCCCCGACGAGGTGAGAAGCTCCGTGGGGAAAGGCAGCGGATCCCTTCCCACGTTCCTGCCAAAATCTCCCGGCGGCGCGACGGCGTGCCGAGCATCCCCAGTCATGTTGGGATCCCCCCCCCCACCAGACCTGAGGGACGTCTGGGGGGGGCGGTCGAGCATTACCCCTGGCCCTGCCCCTGGCCCTGCCTCCGCCGGCCCAGCGACTCCCGGGCCTCGCGCGCCTTCAGGAGGCTCTTGGCCAGCGAGGCGTCGCGCTCCAGCTCCTGCTTGGCGCTCTCGAGGAGCGCGGGCGACACCATGAGCCTCGACTCGGCCCGGGCGGTGGCGCCGAAGGCGGCCTGCTCGTCGGCGGTGAGCCTTCCCCCGGAAGAGCCCGCCGTCCTCTCGCGCAACTTGTCGCTGTAGCAATACTCGATCGTCTGGAGCCGGCGGAACATCATCTCCACCGATAGGATGTTGGACGCGTCCACCTGATCATGCTGGAGCAACGCCTTCAAGTAGCTGATCACGCTGGCGTACTCCTCCATGCCCCACTGGGTGTCCTGCAGGCCGCACAGCTTCTTGAAGTGCTCGAAGTGGGACTCGAGCGAGCGCCCCTCGCCCGCAAGGTGCTCGAGGCACCACATGGTCGTCCTCGGCGCGATGAAGTCGGGGAGGTGCTCCTGGCGGCAGCTCTCCACGAGGTTCTCGAGCGTCCGGAAGGGCCTGCCCGCGCGATCGAGGCGGACCGGCAGCAGGCGGCAGTCGGGCGCCACCGCCCGGTCGGCGAAGTCCGACTCGTCACCGATGGCCACCCACTCGACGAAGAGAGACGACCCGTCTGCGAGCAGGACGACTCCGCGGGCGGGAGTGCCCGCCCCAGCGAAGCCCGCTGGAGGGGTGATCACATCGCCGTAGTGGTACCCCCTCCACTCCTGGGCGACGCGCCAGTTCCCCACAGGGGCGGGGGCGGCGTCGCCAGCGCCTCCCGCCAGCACCAGGGGTCGGGCCGCCCCGACCACGGCCGCTGCGAGCGCTGCTCCCGCGGGCGCCGGCGCACCGCCCGCCTCCCGCCGCCCGCGGCCGGCGCAGCCGCCGCGGCCGCACCTCCTCGGCGCATCACCCCGCCCGGCAGGGGCGCGGGTGCCGGGGCGACGGGCGCCGCGGCGGGCGGCGGGCCCCCCGCTGGCACGACGACCCAACCTCCGCCCGGCGGCCCGGCGGCGGGGGCCCCCGCGGCAGGGGCGGGCCCGACGGCGGCAGCCGGCGCCCCCGGCGCAGCCCAGGGCCACGCCTCGAAGACGGGCGCCGGCACGGCCACGCCCGGGTGG
>CAUYUJ010015662.1:232500-287500 GCA_963575745.1 Prorocentrum cordatum
TTTCGCATCGCGCGCAGGGTACCCGGCCCACCCCCGGCAGCATGGAGTTTTATATTGGGACGCAGCGTATTTTCTTTATCTCGCGCGCGCCCTGGCGCGCGCGCTATAACAACCATTAATAAAGAATGCGTTTCTTAATTTCGAAAAATGAATGGTGAAAACCAATTGTTTCACTCGTATTCTGAGGGCCTCAGCAGGGAATTTTACATGTTGAAACCTCATGTTTTCCTTGCTGCGCGCGCGCGCCCTCTGGCGCGCGGGCAATGTGAAAAAAAAATTGATGGGGGCATTGGATATACGAATGAAACAATTTGTTTTCACCATTCATGTTTCGGGGTGGCACGTGCCACCCTTGATTTTTCCATATGACGTTATTTTGTCTTTTTTGTTTTTCCTTCTTGCGTTGCGCATGTCAGAGCGCGCGCGCGACAAGGGAAGCGTTGTGTTTGAGGATCGAGCATTCCATGTTGAGGTCGCCAGAATACAGGGCGCGCGCGAGTGCGCGCGCGTGCGTGATAAAAGGAAACGCGCTACTCGACTATGTATATGTCCATGCCAAGGCCTTCATAAAACAAGTGAAGCAATTCCACCATTCAGTTCTCGAGTTTAACATGGAATAGTCATGTGCGTTGGAAGCTATGACATGCTTACGAACACTCCATATGTTTTGTTGTGTCTCCTTTATCGGAGTATCTAGCACGTGCATTGTATTTGCTACGGCCTGTTGTGACTGGTCACGTCGGGGTGTCTACTTGTAAGAAAAACCAAGACATCTAGCAACAAACCAAGACATCTGACAAAAAAACTAGACATCCGACAAAAAACAAGACATCGCACAGTCTGGAACAAAAACCAAGACAATCCACAAAGACCAAGACATGTCGCAGCTAAAAAAAAAAAAACAATGACTTTGGATGTCTGGGTTGGCCCGGATCGCGTGCTGGGAGTCGGGGAGAGACAGCGCCCGGAGGACTCCTGGTCGGTTCAGCACCTCCCGCTCGGCGCCGTCGGAGGCCCTGAACTGTTCTCGCTCTTCAGGGTTCAGGTTGCTCAGCCTGACCTCGCCGCCCTTGGAGGACAGCAGGTTCCAGCTGCCGATGCAGTCGTCGGAGCCGACGAACACCAGATCTTCGGTGCCGTTGGCGTACTCCCGTGCGCTGCCGCTCCAGCCCAGCTCCTGGAACCAAGTCTCGAAGGTCTCGCAGTAGGCGCTCAGCATCGCCTCGTCGTTCCCAGCTTGCGCGTTGTCGACCGTCTCGCCCCGGCTCCTGGACAGGGCCCAGCGATCCCACTCCTCGACGCGTTGCCGGGCCTGCCCCGAGGCGCGCGGCAGGATCTCGACTGGTGTTGGTAGAGCTGCGCTGCGGAACAGCTCGGACGACGGAGGCCCTCGAGAACCCAAACTGAGGTCCTCCGGCCGAATGACAGGCTCCAGCGACATGGGTTCGTTCGCGCGTTGGCTCGCCGAGCCAAGTGCCCAGCTGCCCCGCTCCACTCTGAGGTGCTTCGCCTCGGAGCCCAGACTCCCTGCGTCGGAAGGTGCCGGAGAGATCTCCGAGGCCTTTCGGGGCGGTCCGTCTGAGCTGCCTGGAGGCGCCGGCCCGGCTGCTGGTTCGGATCCTTCGCGAGACCAGACTGCCCCAGCGCTGCTGACCGGCGGCGACGCCGCCGGCGCTGCCGCCGCGGCCGAACCAGGCGGCTCAGCACGCTGAGGTACGACGTCTTCCTCGGGCACGGAAATCAGCCGAGTCGTTGTCCACTCGAAGGTCGTGCGGCCGCCGGCTGAGAGCTGGCGGCTGGCTGATCTGCTGCGGCTGCTGAGCTAGAGGTGGCTACGGAGGAGGTTGGTGGAGACGCCCTTGGCGTCGCACTCCTGGTGAACTCCGAAGTGTTTGCGTCCTCTCGGGGACGAGTCTCTGCCACGGGTTCCCGGGGCCCCGACCCAAGAGTTGAAGGAAGCACTGACCCAGGAACTTCTGGAGGACCTCTGGGAGCCTCTGGAGCGCCATCAGCAACCTCAGGACCCGATTGAAGACCTCTCTGAGCATCTGCTAGAGGTTCCCCTAGAGCTCCAGGGGAAGGAGGGCCTTCTTGAGACGCATCTACAGCACTTCCTGTGATCCACTTGTCGAACCCCTTGGAGAGCACCGAGCGATGCGCCGAAGATTGCGCCAGTTCTGCTCCCAAAGACTCCGACTGCGTGGCTGGTCGAACTTGTTCACTGCTGCATTTCCAAAGATTGCTCCTCATCCCGAGCCATACCGTGGTGTCATGATGATTAATGACAGAGCCAGGCCCAACCCATCTGTCGCGTTGAAGCCCGAAAGGCTTCCTGCCTGATGAAGGTGCCTTGCGCCAAACACATGCCCAGTCTCCTGGCTGGTAGGAACGGTCGCGGTGCCATTCAGAGCGAAGAGCGAGACTGTGCTCGTTGCGGGCATCCCCTGCCATGGCTAACTCCCTGGCCCTGGTGCGGACGGCGTGCTGATGACGAAAGGCGGCAGCAGCGCTGTCCACATCTCCGCTCGCCTCGGAAAAGTCGTGCAAGCCGATGTGGTCTAATGGGTCTTCCGATAGCAACTGGGGCAACCCGGGGTTCTGGCCAAATACTGATTGCAACGGTGAGTACCCACCCCTGTTGAGAAACCGATTGCGCCAGGCTGTTAGTTCACAGGCCGCCTGCTCTAGATCACCCGGGTTGTCCAGCAAAACCTCTTCGACTATGCGCTGGAGGCGCTCCTTTAGCCATTGACCTGCTCGCTCCGTCTTGCCGTTATGCCAGGGGCTCTCCGCGTCAGTTACATGATGGTAGGAACCGGCCTGCTCCGCGAAGCGGTCGAACTCAGCCTCGAACTCTGCGCCCCCCATCGGAGATTATCACCTCCAGGGGCCCGTGGTGGCGGAGCCACCCCTTGGCGAAAACCTGCCAGACCAGTCCCAGTTGCGAGCATCGACCAACGCCGACAAGACCAGTCCACAGTAGGGAAGTGCCTAAACACACCGCGCCGAAGAACGTGTAGATCTGTTGACGATGAGTAACGTAAAACAGGTCGATCCCGATGATTTTGTTGAATGCGTATGCACGTGGCACGCATGTCCTGCGCTGCGGTGTGGAACGCGATGCACTCGCGCACGCCTGACACCCGAAATGCTTCTGAATGTACTGCAGAACCTCTGGGCGTGCGTGTGCGCTGCGCATGATGCGAAGGGGATCGCGATTGGTGGGATGTCCTAGATTGATGCGCGCCTTCTCTGCCATCTTCATCTGCTCCTGAGTGAGTACAGTCTCCACGACGTCCGAGCTCTCTTCGGCCTCCGCCGCTTCCGGGGCTTCCCCCCCCTCTTCCGCCGGGCTGGTGGCCCAGGAGGCCCCGAGGTCGACGTCGTCAAGGAGTGGGCTCTCAAAGGAAGACGTAGTCTCGGCAAAGCTGCACTCTCTCTCCACACGCGATGACCTCAAGACAGCGTTTGATACAGCACGGCAGAACTCATCAGGGTAGACTGCGGCCTTCGAGGTAGCCCATCTCCCTATTAGGACGGCGTGCTTGTGATCCCTCTTGCACTTCTTTTTTTTGACAGGGTCTGGAGCAGTGCCGGATCGTTCGATAGTATCGTCGTAGGTTTCATCGAGAGATCCTCGCCCCTGACCCGAAGACCGAACATGCACATGTCGAAAGATACCTCTTGGATCCCAGCCTGGGTGCGAAGCCACTTGGTGCTGGACAGACGAAGGGAGTGGGCACTCCTGGGTTGTTCGAGGGCAAACCGACGCCCCTCGGCAACCTGCTTGGCTGCAACCTCCAAGGCAAAGCCCCACGGCACCATGGCTTCAGCTCGCTCGATGGCTAGCAGCTTTGGGTCCTGGCGGTCCTCGTTAGAGTCCATGAGGATGCTGAACTCCGCGCACAGTGGACTAATGAACACGAACCACGGCTTCCAGAGATCGATCAGGCACCTAGCTAGGCTACGGTGTTCAGAAAGTCTGAAAATCCAACCGGTCTTGAGGTCCATGCTGCCCCCGGTCGGAAACCCACCCTGACGAGCCACATGAGGCCCGGTCCGAGGAGGAGAGGACAGGCTTGTCTTTCTCGCACCGGAAATAGGCTCCGATCTCTGGCTGCCGAGTCTGTTGAGGCCCCGACGGAGGTACTTGAGGGAGCCATTGCTTACGGGCTTGCTGCTCAGGCCATCTGTGCAGGCCGGCGCGTCATCTGAGAGGTGCTCGGATCCAAAGAAGCAGCCAGCCGGAACATATATGGCATGGCCCCAAGAAAACCCAGATGGGGAATATGTCATTGTGACCTGTCCTGTCATAGACATCTGCGCGGTAGGCGATGGAGATGATGATGGCATTGGCACCTGTGCTGCCGATGATGATGCTAAGTGTGTCATTGACTGCGGCGATGTAGCCGATGGTGAGGAAAGTGTCATGGTGGATGAAGGTGATGATGATGAACAGCGCAGCTCCTTCTCATCCACTCTTTCCAAACACGCATCTCCCGAGCTGCGCCCGTCGACAAAACAGAGGCCGGCCTTGCACGCCCGGAGAACGCTGTCCCACGGCCCACGGTGGCGGCTGGCAGGCTGGGGCATCTGGATCCAACAGGAGTCTGGGCGCCCGCTCAGACGCTTGAGCTCCTCGGAGGCTGTTGTCGAGACCCTGCTCAGGGAGAGCCTGGCCTCGGCTCGGGACCGATCAGCTCGAACCCGCTCTGAGGCGGCTCTGGGGCCGCTGATGCCGCCGCTGCCGTAGCCGCCGCGCCCGTCGGTGCATCCTCGAGCGCCGAGCCGCTGGCCAGGACCTCCAGGCGCGAGCTCACCGACCGCATCTCGTCGACCAGAGGCTGCATGGAACTGGGCGCGCTCTGGTTGTGGGCCTGCAGGGTCGCCTGCAGCGCGCTCAACACGCATGCGGGCATGCTTGCCGACGTCGTCTGGACTGCCCCCTGCATCATCGACGCCGCCCAGGCCGGAGGAGGCGCGCTCGGGCTGCTCCACAGCTCCTCGCTCGGACGAGAGGAACTGGCTGCCCCCGGAGAGGGTTTGGGTTCCACCGGAGCCGAGCGACGCACTGGTGATTCTGCTAGCTGACTGCGTATCCAGGTCCGCCCCCTGCCCGTCAACCTCCGGTCGCCGTTGCCCGCGTTGAGCTTGGAGCGGCATGAGAGCCTCATCTTGCAGCCCGTGCAGAAGCCCCAGAGGGCGCACTGATTCCCCGAGCTTGAGATCCTCCAGGGCGGACGTGCGCACCTGGTCCAGGCCCTGGCCCCCGTCTCCTGGAGCAGTTTCGGATCCTCGAGCAGCCGTTTCTCGAAGTTCTTCGTGTCGAACGGCCTCCTGTCCCTGACAACCCTGGCGACCCTCGCCTGGGTCTCGTTGAAGTAGATGCACACCGAGACCAGGAGGGAGTTCCGGTGGCCGATCGTCGACCGAGTCTCCTCCTCGGTCTTGGCACGCTTTGAGCACCATCAGCCAGTGCCCCTGAACTGTGATATGTACAGAGCTTGCAACAATCACACCTGCTTGAGGAATAGCTACGGGGCAGGGATTACGAAGGTCTGGCAGCGGACGTGAAAGATGATGATGCGTGAGATGAGTGAGGACGACGCATTTTTCAGTGCTCTTGAAGTCATTGCAATACTGCGCCAGGTGCTCTAGCGGCTCGAACTGGCTCTCAAGGCCCTGCCAGTCGTTCAGCTTGATGGTCCGGTGGCTCCGGCCTGACTTTCCATAGGTATCGTGCATCCGATCTTCTTGAGAGTGAGCTGCTCCTGAGGGTAGTCCATGATTGCCCCGAACTGGTCCAGGAAGGATCCGGGTAGCAGAGGCGGCAAGTTTTCTTCCGTCACCACGAACTCTGTCACGGCAGACTTGCCGCCCATCGCCACGGGTATCATCACCGCCCCGAGCAGCGTCGCCTGTCCGCCGATGCCTCTCGGCGGGCTGGCGGGCTTGCCCACCCAGACCGGGGACAGCCCCCTGGCCCGCAGGTCTTCTGCAAGACGGTCCAAGTGTTCCTTGCCGATGATCGCCTGGGAAGCCCCGCTGTCTACGATGACCTGGCCGTCCTCCAGCATGATGAAGGTGAATGCCCTCGTGCTGTCCAGGCTCGCGTCGGACTTCCCCTTGAACTGAGCGCGCGGCTCCTTCAGTGCCTTCCCGCCCAGCGGCGTGGTCCAGGAGTTGCCGGTGGCCTCCCCGCTCAGCACCGCAAAGGAGAAGCCGCTGCCGTCGTGCGAGATTGCTGCACCTCCGGCGCCTGTGCCACCCTTGGCGCCTCGCTGACGGGAATCCTTCGGCTTTGGTGGGTTCTTGCATTCAGCAAGCCAGCGGCCGGTCTCGCCGCAGTTGCCGCATTCCGTAACCAGCTTGAGTTGTGCAGGCGCGAGCCGTCGCCGGCGTTTCCAGAACCCACGGCCCTTCTGCACAGCATTCTTCAGGTCTTTGTTCTACTTCTACTAGGTCTTCTGGCGGCCCTTGCCCATCTGCGCCAGCGCCTCCGCCACCTCCTCCTCGTTCAACTCCCGGCCGCGGAGCTCCACGAGAAGGCTGAGCTCGTCGTCTGAGTCCAAGTCGTCGGCCCACCATGACCACGCCAACTCGGTCTGGTCGGCCGCGCTTCCAGTGCGCTTCCAGTGCTGGACCTGGCGTCGCTCTCCTCGAGGAGGGTGCCGTGCGTCTCGCCGTCGTCTCCCCAGGCGAGTCCGCCGGTGTCGAGCCGCGGTAGTGCCCACATGATGTCGGGACCCAGCAGAGATCCCCGTGTGAGACTCCGTACGTTCTGCTTACCTGGAGCTGACAACCTCGCACCTTGCAGGAGAAGCATCCCCTGCACCTTGGGCGGCAGCTCCATGCCGATCTCCTTGGCTCTCTCGAGCTGTCGGCGTCTCCGCGCGACGAAAGCCAGAAGATCCTCGTCCTTCTTCCTCTCAACGTCCTTGGTGGCGTCGTTGCCGGCCCTGAATACCTCATCGTCCTCTCTCTCTCTCTCTCTCTCTGTCTCTCTCTCCAGCCTCCTGCCCGAGATGGTGTAAGATCTTCTCGACCGAGAGGTCCTGCTCTGGGATGTCCTGCTTGGCCCTCAGGTCCCACGGTAGCTCCTCTAAGAGGCGGTCCGTGCACTGGACCTCCGTGAGCCAAGAATTGCGCCCCCATCTCATCACGCACTGCCTCCACAAGCGAAACTTGTCCCACCCGGGCCAGGATGGCGCCGGTCTGGTGTTCTGACGCTCGTTCCAGGAACTGCTCCAGTCCCAGCCGCCTAAGTGCCACGCGTTCCTGTGCCACTGCTTCCAGGGCTCGGGCTTCCATGGGCGTGGTGGAGGCGGCACCTCGCTCTTACCGACTGCCGCCGGCGTCGTCCTCATCGAAGGGGGCATGTTGCCCTCGCCGGTGACCGCCTCGGTCGTCGCGATCGTCGGCCAGGTCCAAGGTGCCTCTTCCCAGCCCCGCGAGCCCCAGGACGTCGCCCCGGCGTCGTCATGCCAGTCCTCTTGCTTCTGCCCGTCCGCGCCCTTCTCGTACCACGTGTACGTCGGCGCCGGTGGCTCTACCTTGTGCTCCTGGATGTCCGGCGCCGCCTGCGCCGGAGAAGGACAACCCGGTGCTGCCCCTGCTCCTGCTGCTGCCGCTGCCGCCTCGGCTGACGGTCGCAGCAGCTCGGCCACTCTGCCTGCTATCAGATCGAGGTCTTCTCTCGCAAGCCTTTCTGACATGCGTCTCAGCCGTCAGTGTTTACCTTCGCACCCTTGTCGTCCGTCCAGCCCCCTGGTCCGTGGATCGATGGGCCCGCTAGCTGCCCCGTGCGCCGCCTGGCGGCGCTGCAGCCTGCGGCCCGGAACCCCGCTCCGCCACCACTGTTGGCACGCGGGGGTCGGGCGGACAATCGCGAAGCTCTGCACTGTAAGCTTTTCCTGCTGAATCAGAATGGCTTGAGCCATCGCGGTTGCAGAGACGGCACGTGCATCTTGGCACACACAAGGCAAACAGACAAACAGACAGACAGGTAGGAAGGGCATGAATGAGGGGCTGGCAGAGAGCGAGAGCTGGAACATGTGCCAACAGACCGTACCTTGTGCACCTTGGGGCGTGGAAGTATGCCAAGAGTCCTAATATGGGACCTTCCCACCAAGGACGCGTCCATCTGCATGCATCGCCCCCCGTCCCTAAGCCACGATCCCTCGCGCAAAAAGATGGAGCCGCGCTCCCGAGGTAACAACCTCTACTAACAAATAATGGAATTGCGCCCAGAACTTCCGAGACGGCACATGCAGGCAACCAAGGGCACCAAAATGACCCAAGATGTCCCGAGCACGGCCACAGGAGAGGTGGTCTCAAGGCGGCCCAGTATGGCCTCCAAACAGCCTACGATGCCTCCAAGAGGGCCCAAACGGGCAAACCGAGGACTCCCAAGATGGTCTGGGGAAACAGTGTCTCCGATTTCCCTTAGGTTGGTGAGTGCGACTCGCATCCTCTGCGTTTCGGGCTTCCGCCAGCCCAAGATTGCACAAGAAGCCCCGGGATGGTGGCCCCAAGACGGCCCCGGAGGCCCCAAGAGGGTTCCAAAATTTGCCCACGATGCCCAGCGACCAGGAAACCTCCAAGACGCCCCCAAAACGGCGCAAGAAGGCCTCTCGGGGGACCAAAGACGGCGTCATAAGGCCGTTCGGCTGCCCAGGACGGCCCCACGACGCCCCCCCTCCAGGCACCCAGCGTAGGGCCAAGAGGGCCCCAAGGCGGCTCAAGGAAGCCCGACGACTACGCAAGATGGCCCCAAATTTTTTTCCCGAATTTTATTATCAGTCAACGACTGTCAGGAGCGGCAGGCGTCAGCCCCCCGCTCAGATGGACGGCGCGCGGATGTTGCCGCCGTCCTTCACGCGGTCCACGGGGCCTCCGTGGCCGTCGGTCTGGCGCCTCCTCGCAGCAGTCGATCAAGATCAAGATCCGTTCGACAACTGCATTCTTGGCACAACTCTCTTGCAAGAATGCGAGACGAGCTTCCCGTCGTCGGTGGTGTCCGTGTACTTGACCTGGTGTATCTCCCCCTTCATGCGGATGTTCGCAGTAGTGCCTGGTGTCTTTCTTCCGCTGACCTCGGACTTCGTGAACTTGACCTTTGTGTCTCGATTCCACCTCGCACCCGTTCCTGGTGTCCACTCCTTCTTGCGTCTCAGCGACTTGAGTGCGTACCTTGATGCTTGTCCAGCTGGCCATCCTTCGCATGCCTTCACCATCTTGTGGCTCAGGTGCTTCTCCGCTGTGGCTCCGCATGTCCAGCAGAAGTAGCGCTCCTTGTGCCTTGACCAGCAGATGGCGTGCGTGTGGTGGGATATCTTTCCTTTGAGGACTACGTTGCGAAGAGCCCCTTCGTGTCGTTCGTCCTGTTCTCGAGCTTCGCCTTTGCACTTCTGGAGCCACCATCTCGCTGCCTGTGAACGCTGTTTGCGGCCAGTGGACTCTTTGCAGCGCTCGCATCTCCACATGCGTCCATCAGGTCGTAGTAGATGGGGTGCGTGCTCGAAGAGGTGCTGGTGGTTCTCCTTCACGTCTATCTCCTTCTTCCTTTTGGCCTTTGCCTCTGCCTTTTCTTCCCACGTCATCGGCTTCACCCGAGAGAACTGCTCCATATACGCCTGGCCGATTCGCGTTCGGACTAAGTGCGATGTAGCCCTGGCCCAGTCGTAGCAGCCCATTTGCGCTTCTGGGATAGCGTGTGATGCCGCCGCTGTCTCTGCCAACTCGTCGGCTCTGAGATTGCCTCTCCATGCCTCCTCAGGCACTCTTCGTTCACGTGCTTGCTCGATCGTCATGTGGCTTTCGATGTGCCTGACCCTGATCAGTTCTTCGCCTCCTCGTGCCTCGAGTCGCTGTCTGATCTTCTTCCACAGGTCCCCGTGCGCCTTCTTGTATCCTCTCTGTAGAAACCTTTTGCCGTACCAGCCCTTGCATAGGATCTCCGAGTCCGTGAAGAAGGTGAGCTCGCCGTCCGTTGATTGCAGGCAGTCCAGGAAGGCCGTGATCTCCGCCCTGTTGTTGCTCTGTCTCGGTCCAGGGAGCGGGCCGTACACTGTAGCCTCCTCCTGACAGTTGCCGCTCTGGTTGTTCAGCACGGCCCAGCTCCATCCGCATCTTCTGTGTCTTGCATCGTCGCCACGCTTTCCTCCGCTTCCATCACCACAGACTATGTGGCCTTCCGTCAGGCACAGCTTGATGCCGTCACTGTCGCTGGTGATGTTGGCCGCCGAGCCCGTGCGCGTTGCCTCGTGCTCTGTCTCGCACTCTGATGGGGTCGTCCAATCCTTTGGCGTGAGTCCTCGAAGCCAAAACGCTGCCCACTCGGTCTTCCCTTGCTTGGCTCGGTGCACCAGGTTCTCCGTCTTTTTGTAGATGTTGTGGTCGCTCCTGCATTGGCACTCGCCCCAGATGATGTGGAAGTCGTCCGCTATCTCTCCGCACTCGCACCTGTTGCAGGTGTCGCCCCCGAACGTGTCTTTCCTCCTCTGTGGTGACCATGTCCCTGCACATGCTGCCGTGAGGATGGCCCCGAACATCTGGTGCTTCCCATACTTCCTGAGGTGCCTGAGCTGCATCTTCATGTCCTAGGTATCTACTCCGTGTTGTAGACCTTCGCCGTTGTGGTGACGGCTGGCTTGCCTCCACCTTGCTTTCTTGAGGTCGCTGGTGATGGCGTCGAGGATCACCGTGGGGTCGTCGTCTCCCTCGTCTGGTTGTAACTGCCATCCTCCTCCTGCGGCGTCTTCCCAGTAGTCCGCTGTCTTCGCGTCCCAATTGATCTCCCAAAGCTGCAGGATCAGCGCGCCTATAATGCCCCTCCTCTGTTGCCATCTCGTATCTTTCGGAGCTTCAAGGGGTCGCGCTCGTATCCTTGGCCATGCTCGTCGTGATCCAGCTCGCAGGTCTGGGCGGCTGGCCCAGAGGTCGAACCACGCCTGGATCTGGTTCCTGGGTATGGTGATGCCAGGGTCTGCGCCTTCGAGGTCCAGCAGCGTGGTGAGGCATCTTCCTGGCCAGGCTTTCCTTAGTCCTTTCGCGTGCCTCCTCCTGATGGCTGTGAGCTCTGTTGGGCTAGCTCCGTACGCCTTCGTGCCGTACCCGACCTGTGCCATGGGTCCCTGCTCGATGACCTGTCTACGGGTACGTGCCTTCTTGAGCTTCTTCGTGATGACCGCGAACATGTTAAAACCTTTGCGCCGCCTTGCGCTGTGGGTCGCTCTCTTCGTGCATGTCTTACCTGCTCGATCGAGTCCTAGGTCTCGCCCCTCTGTGGCTCCTCTGATAGTCACACCCAACTTCTTCAGTCTCTGGGTTGCCCTCTTTGTCATGTCGAAGTCCGTGCTGAACAGGACCGATTTGCCCGCCATGGAGAGCCCTTCCGTGTTCAGCGCCTTTGCCAGCTCGTAGGTCGCCTTGACGATACAGTCCTCCACCTTGGTGCTGCTTCCTACCGCCCGCAAACCGATGTCGTCGAACCAAGTTATAGGCTGCACCATTGGAACGAGGCTGGTCATGGACTTCACCGCGTGGTAGATGAGAGTCCTCGCTAAGTTGTTGCTGTGTCTGGAACCTGCCAAGAGGCTTCGCTTCGCGTAGATGGGCAGGCTGCACGCATTGCCCTCCTTTAGCATTCTCGGGGCGAGGTGGAGTAGCATCGCCATGGCCAGGACCCTCGGGGGGAAGCCGTACTCCAGCGCTCTTTTCGCCACCTTCTCAAAGACCAGGGAGTCGTAGAACCTCTTCACGTCCACCAAGGCGTTGGCTGAGTGCGCGCCTAGCTCCTGCGAGGTCTCGTCACCCAATGCCCGCGCCATGGCTTCGCGCAGGCAGGAGTTGCCTGACACGGCCGCGTCGAAGTCCTCCTCCACTTCCTTGGCCCATCTTCGGATCTGGTTCCTGTTGAGCAACTCCCACGTCCTCGCGAACCATGTAAGTAGTGCCAGCGCTCGGTCTCCTCCTCCTGTGAGCGCCGTCTCGTCTATCTTCTCCGCGTCCTTCGGCTGCAACATGACCATCGCCTGCAAAGTCTGCCATGGCCACGCTACCTCCTCCTCGCACCTGTTGTACATGTCTATGAATGCCTGTCTACCTCGTTCTGGTAGCCGCTTGACGTCGTCCATGTTCATCATGTCTGTGCCCTTGCCCTTGTTGGGGATACCTCTGATGGCCTCGTCGAACTCTTCCAAGGTCCATCTCGGGGTGGGCTCCTCCTTTGCTCTGTTCCTGAGCATGGTGATCACCTCCACCGCGTCTCCGTGCGACTTCTCGTGGTTCCACATTTCCTCGAAGTCCTCCGCCTTCAGGTCAACACTCTCCTTGGGTTTCGTGGCCTTCCTCCCAGCTTTGATGTACTCGTCCTCATGCCTGCGTTTGGGCTTGGTGATCTTGTGTAGCGCGCCAGGGGCGTTGGCTTCCATGTTGGCCAACCACAGCGCGTACTCCTTCGCTCCTCTTCTCAAGTCCTCCTTCAACGCTATGCGCGCTTCCAGCTTGGCCTGCTGCACCATCCCGTCCAGCACGCTGGTCTCTACCTTGTTGATCTGCCTAATGTGCTGGCTCCAGACTTTGCGGTGTAGCCTGGCCGTCTTGGAGGACTGTCGTCCCGCTGATGGGACTCCCTCCAGGCCTAGCCTTCTGCAGCACTCCTCAAGCTGGTTGAGCTGGTCCTCTCCCTTTTGCCTGTGTCTGAGCTTCGCGTACGTGTCTAGTGCCGTTGCCATCCTGCTCCACCAGTTCGTTCTCTTGTTGGTGTAGGTGACCCGCCTTGCTCCTGACTCTCTGATTGCCTTCTCCTCAAACTCGAATCCTTCGCCCCTTCCTTTGTACCTCCTCTGGCCCTTCTCATCGATGTCATACACGTCGCAGTAGAAGCACTCCATGGTGGTGACGAGGTGATGGCACTGCTTCCCTAACGAGTTCGCCTGCTTCTCTGTCGCCTGGAACGCAGCCGAGCGGCTGATGTACGCCGGCGCGGCCGCCTTATCCGAGTCGTGCCGCATCTCGTAGTACTTGTCCCACACGCTGTGCATCGCGATGGTGTCAAGCTCCCTCTTCTGCTTCGTGTTGACTGTGACCTCCTCCTCCAGGTCACTGTCACCTGCGTCGACTTCCTCCCACTGGCTGCTACCTTGCACCTGGCCAGCCGCCTCAGTCCCAGGATCAGAGCCTTCACCCGTTCCTGAGGCTGCTGGGGGGGCCCTTGCGGTGTGGAGCCTCGGTGGGCTGCCTACCGCTTGGTCCCCTGATAAGAGCCCTTCGAGTTCTGGTGGTAGGAGTTCCTCTTGTGTGATGTACCACTCCTCGGGGTCTTCCTCGATGAGGTCCGCCTCGGGGTTGTCCATGTCTGTTCTGGCTCGTGTTTCGCTTCCGCATCTGCTGGCCTCTGTCATAGGCCTCCGCTCTGGGGCTTCTGGCCCTGGTAGCTCCTCTGTGTTCTGGCCCATGTTACAGGCCTTATTCTCTGACTGGAGACCTATGTCACAGGTCTCATTGGCCCCTGTCACGGGCTTCTCCGTCCGCGTTGCCCCCCATTCCTCGAGAAGAGCGTCAGGGAGATCTCCATCTGGTTGAAACGGGAATGACGTCCATCCGATAGGCATGATCGCTCCCCATCTCGCGCATGAGACTTCATCTGGAGGTCGTTCGTGTTCTCGTTGTTGCTCCTGTGCGGGTCGGTCTGCTCGCTCCTGTTGAAGTTGTCGTTTCCTCCTCTGTGCCTTGCTCTCTGGGTTGGGCTTCTTCCGCATGTCTCGCTTCGGGTGGCAGAACGCCTGCGGCATCTTCAGCACCCTGGTGATGTTGAGCTCGAGTTGTGCCTTGATGGTTAGCTTTTGGCCGATATGCGGCTTCCAGCTGACCTCTGCCACCGCCTCGAGCTGGATGATGCGCTTGCACGCCTCAGGGCTCGCTAGCACAAAGTCGATGAGAGATGGCTCCGCGTCGGCCTTGTAGCAGGTCGGCGTGTTGCCTGGCATGGTGTAGATGCGCGCATCGCCCAGGTAGTCGCAGAAGCCCTCCGCCGCGAACCTGGTCGGGCTGACGTTGAAGTCCCCTGCGATAATCCATGGCGTGCGCAGCGCCTTGGTGAACCTCGCCACTTCTGCCAATCGCCTCGCATTGGCGCCCTCCTTCAGCGGGTGGTCGCACCTCAGATACAGGGAGATGACCACGAGGCTGTAGCCCTTGAGGTGCCGCGTCATCGCGGTCCAGTCCTCCATCTGAAGTAGACCCAGATCTTCTCCTGCAGCTTGTTCTTGTATGCCACGGTTTCCAGCAGTAGCCCCCGAAACACTGCTGTACGCCGCAAACTCCCGAAAGAACGAGCTCTTGAAATGCGACCTCGTGGCGATCATAACGCCTCCTCTCGAGCCCCCCTCGGACTTGGTGGAGGGTTGGGATGCCGCAAAGCACGCCTTCAGACCCCACTTGTTCAGGAGTGCCTCCTTCTCCTCCAACTGGCGGTGGCGGAGATGAGTCTCCTGGATCAGGTACGTGTCGAACCCCTGCCCACTGTGCTTGTTGCCGTCGATCCTCAGGTGCTGGTCCCGAAGCCACGACTCCACAGCAGGGCCCCACGTCGTGATGTTGCCGACGAAGATTTGCCTGACGCCCTTGTCGGTCTTGGTTGGGCGGGCGCCAGGTCGCGCTAGTCACTCTGACCGAGCGGCAGGCCCGCTGGCTTCAGCGAGCTTGGTTCTGGCCTTGGCGAGCACCTCTTCCTCCAGGTCAGCATCTTCGTCTTCTTCTACCGCCATCTCTGCTGCCTCATTGGGTGCTGTAGGCGCCGTGGCTGTCGAACTCGCTGCTGCCCCCATTGAAGCCGCCTCGTCCTGCCTCTTCGCCTCGACTTTCCTCTTCTTCGCGTCTTGCTCGATGGTCTCTTTGTTACGCGCTGCCGCCTCCTTGGCCTTCCTGATGTGCTCCTGCAGCTGGTGTGCGTATGACTTGGCGCCCTCCTTCAAGTCAGCGAGCACCTTCTTCTTGGCCTCGGCGACCTCCTGGCGAGCCGCCTCGTCCACCTCTGCGTCCTCCAGCTCCATCTCCTTCTCCAGGTCGGAAAGGCCCTGTAGCGCCATCTCCTCCGGGGTCTGGCTGATCAGCTGCTGCATGAAGCTCTGCGGCTTGGCCTCTTTGCCCTCCGCATGGACGGCCCCCAGAGTGGCTTCCTTCTCGACGACGCTGGCGGCCATGTCGCTCATCTTGTCCTCGAGCTCGCGAAGCCATGCCCTTTGCTTCTTGACCTCGGCCGCCACCGCGGTGAAGCGCTTGTTGGCGATCCGTAGCGCCTCCGCCGCCTCCGCCAGCCTCTCGGGCCTGGACTTCTGCTTGGGTGGCGGCTCAGTCGCTATCTGCTGGGCCAGTCCCTTCATCTGCGTCTCGAGCTGTCCACCGCCATCGAGCTTCATGGTGCCAATCTTCTCCGCTATCATGACCAGGGCCTTTGAGAGCTCCTTCTTCTCGGCGTCATGTCCGCCTCGTTGGTGAGCTTTCGTCTGGCCCTTGCCGTCCTCGTACTCTGCCTTCTTGATGCTCTGCGGCTTGCGGAAGGTGGCCTTGCACTGTCTGCATTGGAGGCCTGGCCTCCAGATGGTGTCGTGCACCCAGCCCTTGCACCCCCACGTAGCACAGCTAGTGTAGTCGCTGCTGTCGTTCCGATTCTTCTGGCTGTTGTCCCAGGTGTTCTGGCGGTCCCAGCCCCACGACTTCTTCGCCATGCTCCCGTGGTGGCCCTCCAGGACTTCTCGCGCTTGTTCAAGCGCAAGGAGATGGCGGGCTGATGCTCGCCGCCGCCGCTGCCTCCTGTGCCACGCGGGCGAGGGTGATCGCTCCCTCGCTGGCGTGGTGCCGACGCGCGCGCCCGCCGCCGCTGGGCCGCGGGCCGCGCGCTGGGCGCCTGGCTTGAGCCCGCGCCTACGCAAGATGGCCCCAAGATGGCCCCAAGGGACCCCTCAAGACTGCCTCACGGGATGCCAAGACAGTCGCTCCAAGACGGCCCGAACGAGTATAAGGATAGCTCAACGAATGCAAGCGAAAGGAGACACATGTGACGGCCTTCCTCATCCTCCCCCTACTCCTCATCCTGCTCTTCCTTTTCCTAATCATCAGCATCAACATTAACATCTTCATGACCATCAGACTCACCACCGCCGCTATCATACTCATCATCCTCAACATCATCCTCATCCTCACTATCACCAGCATGATCATACCCATCAATCGGCACATCATCAGCAGAAGCAACATCAGTACCACCATCATCACCATGTTCATCATCACCATCACCATAGCGATCCTCATCATCACCGTCATCACCCACACCACAATCATCAGCAACTTCGTCCCCATCATATCATCAGTAGCATCATCATCACTACCACTATCAGCAGCAGCATCAGCATCATCAGCAGAAATAACAGCATCACTGTCTGCGCAATCGGCATCATCACCATCAGCAACATCATCTCACTCCTCATCATCAGCAGCAGCATCAGCATTAGCAACAGCATCAACAGCATCACCACCATCAAACACAGCATCCTGATCCTCCTCCTTCTCATCATCCTCCTCGTCGTCGTCACCACCAGCATCACAGCCAGAGCCGCCCCCACCGATATCACCAACATCATCATCAACATGCTCATCATCGCCATCGCCATCGCCATCGTCATCGACATCGACATGGCCATCGCCAAGGCTGTGATCATCATCAACATCAGCATCATCAGCATCATCAGCATCATCAGCATCATCAGCATCAGCATCAGCATCAGCATCAGCATCAGCATCAGCATCAGCATCATCATCATCATCATCATCATCATCATCATCATCATCATCATCATCATCATCATCATCATCATCACGGTTCGCCCAACCCTGGGGACACGAAATGCCACACATGACGCCCTCTCCCGGCAACTCGAACCGTCGCCGCTCAGAATGCTGGGCTGGCACGGTGGCGGGACGTGCCGGAGGCAACTGGATCCGCCGCCCCCTTTTGCTTTGGCAAAGGGGTGCCTGGCGTGCTGAATCCTCTAGGTTTTGGTTTTCGTTTTTTTCCAAAAGAACTCCCCCTGGGGCTCCGGCGCGTCCCGCCGGGGTCCCGGGAGGATTGCCAAGGACCTCAATTCCCTACTTTCCTGCCCAAGACGGCTCCAAGATGGCCTCCAAGATGCCTCCAAGACGGCCAGGATGGCCTCCAAGACGGCTAAGATGGCATTAAGATGCCTCCAAGACGGCCCAAGATGTACCCAAGACGGCCCAAGAAGGCCCAAGAGGCCCCCCAGAGCCCTCCCAGACGGCCCAAGAGGCCTCCAAGAGGTCCTCCAGGAGGGCCCGAAGAGGCCAAAATCATTGATTTTCATTAAAATGTTTGAAGGATTTTGGAATTTGCTTCTTCTGGGCATTCCGACGGCTCAAGACGGCCCAAGAGGCCCCCAAGATCGCCCAAGAGGCCCCCAAGAGGGCCCCATGACGGCCCAAGTGACCTCCAAGATGGCCCAAAGAGGGCCCCAAGACGGCCCAAGAGGCCTCCAACACGCCCAAGATGGCCTCCAAGACGCCCAAGATGGCCTCCAAGACGGCCCCGAACCGGCCCGAGAGGGTCCCCCGTTGGCCCAGAAAGGCCCCCAAGACGGCTCCCGACGGCGTCAGACGTGCCAGGAACCAATGGTCGAAGTTGGCTCGAACCTGGCCCAAGACGGCCCACGAGGCCCCCAAGAGGGCCTCCAGGCAGGCCACAAAAGGCCAAAAACCTTGTTTTTCCTAAGGTTTTCGACGGATTTTGACATTTCCTTCTTTTCGGCCTTCCGACGGCCCGAGACGGCCCAAGAGCCCCCAAAGATCGCCGAAAGATCGCCCAAGAGGCCTCCAAGACGGCCAAGATGACCTTCAAGATGCCCACGTGTTCCCCGAAGGCTTTCCAAACCGATTCGGGGAACACATGGTCCGATGGCTTGGCAGGTCTGGCCTCAACGTTCGGCCACATCGGCGCTTCCAAAAAGGCAGGGGGCGGCGGTGATTCGCCGTGGGCGTCTTCGATCCGCCGCCCCCTTTTGATTCAACGAAGGGGTGCCTGGCGTGTTAGACCCTCTCGGTTTTGGTCCTGCTTTCTTTTCAAAAGAACTCCCCCTGGGCCTCCGGCGCGTCCCGCCGGCCACCCGGAAAGGATCTCCAGGAGCTCAATCCGGAAAAGAATCCTCCAAGAAGATTCAAGATGGCCTCCAAGATGGCCACGTTGGCCCAAGATGGCCTCCAAGTCCGCCCAAGATGGTCCAAAACGGCCCAAGAGAGTCCAAGATACCTCCAAGGTCGCCCAAGCAGCCTCCAAGACGGCCCAAGACGACCCAAGAGGCCCCCAAGAGGTCCTCCAGGAGGGCCCGAAGAGGCCAAAATCATTGATGTTCCGTAAGTTTATGAAAGATTTTGGAATTTGCTTCTTCTGGGCATTCCGACGGCTCAAGACGGCCCAAGAGGCCCCCAAGATCGCCCAAGAGGCCCCCAAGAGGGCCCCATGACGGCCCAAGTGGCCTCCAAGACGGCCCCAAGAGGGCCCCAAGACGGCCCAAGAGGCCTCCAACACGCCCAAGATGGCCTCCAAGACGCCCAAGATGGCCTCCAAGACGGCCCCGAAGCGCCCCAAGAGGGCCCCGAACCGGCCCATAGAGGCCCCCAAGACGGCTCCCGACGGCGTCAGACGTGCCAGGAACCCACCAAGATGGCCGAAGTTGGCTCGAAGCTGGCCCAAGACGGCCCAGAGGTCCCCAAGAGGGCCTCCAGGAAGGCCAGAAGAGGCCGAAAACATTGATGTTCCATTGGTTTTTGAAGGATGTTGACAGCTGCTTCTTTTCGGCCTTCCGACGGCCCAGGAGCCCCCAAAGATCGCCGAAAGATCGCCCAAGAGGCCTCCAAGATGGCCCCAGAACGGCCCAAGAGGGCCCCAAGACGGCCCCAAGAGGCCCCCAAGACGGCACAGGAGGCCTTTAAGACGCCCAACATGTCCTCCAAGACGGCCCCGAAGCGCCCCAAGAGGGCCCCGAACCGGCCCATGCCATAGAGGCCCCCCAAACGGCTTCCGACGGCGTCAGACGGACCAGGAACCCACCAAGATGGCCGAAGTTGGCTCGAAGCTGGCCCAAGACGGCCCAAGAGGCCTCCAAGAGGGCCTCCAGGAAGGCCCGAAAACGCCAAAATTATTGATTTCCCATGGGTTTTTGAAGGATTGTGGCATTTGTTTTTTGTTCTGCCTTCCGACGGCCCGAGACGGCCCAAGTGCCCCCAAAGATCGCCCAAGAGGCCCAAGACACGGCCCCAAGAGGCCCCCAAGACGGCCCAAAAGGTCTCCAAGAGCCTCCAAGACGGCCCAAGAGCCCTCCAAGACGTCCTCCAAGAAGGCCCGAAAGGGTCAAAATGGCCTCCAGACAGCCTAGATGACCTTCAAGATGCCCACGTGTTCCCCGAAGGCTTTCCAAACCGATTCGGGGAACACATGGTCCGATAGCTTGGCAGGTCTGGCCTCAACTTTCGGCCACATAGGCGCTTCCAAAAAGGCAGGGGGCGGCGGTGATTCGCCGTAGGCGTCTTCGATCCGCCGCCCCCTGTCGATTCATCGCAGGGGTGCCTGGCGTGCTAGACCCTCTCGGTTTTGGTTTTGGCCCTTTTTCCAAAAGAACTCCCTCTGGGCCTCCGGCGCGTCCCGCCGGCCACCCGGAAACTGCACAAGTCAATGCCTGTTCCGCCCCAAGATGGCCCAAAATGGTCCCAAGACGGCCAAGATGGCCCAGGATTGCCGCGAAGATGCCTCCAAGACAGCCAAAATGGCTTCCAAGACGGCGAAGATGGCCCCAAGATGCATCCAAGACGGCCCAAAATGGCCTCAAGATGGTCTAAGACGGCCCAAAAGGCCCGCAAGAGGCCTCCAAGACGGCCCAAGAGGCTTCCAAGGTCCTCCAGGAAAGCCCGAAAAGGCCAAAATCATTGTTTTTTTTCTGTGGCTTTTGCAGGATTTTGGAATTTGCGCCTTTTCGGCTTTCCGACGGCCCAAGTCGGCCCAAGAGGCCCCCAAGATCGCCCCAAGATCGCCCGAGAGGCCCCCAAGAGGGCCCCATGACGGCCCAAGTGGCCTCCAAGACGGCCCCAAGAGGGCACTAAGATGGCCCAAGAGGCCTCCAACACGCCCAAGATGGCCTCCAAGACGCCCAAGATGGCCTCCAAGACGGCCCCGAACCGGCCCAAGAGGGCCCCAAGTCGGCCCAGAAAGGTCCCCAAGACGGCTCCCGACAGCGTCAGACGTGCCAGGAACCCACCAAGATGGCCGAAGTTGGCTCGAAGCTGGCCCAAGACGGCCCAAGAGGCCCCCAAGAGGGCCCCCAGGAAGGCCAGAAAAGGCCCAAAACATTGATTTTCCGCTGCTTTTTTAATTATCCCGGCAAAGCAACCTAACAGCGATGTGTAGAAGCATATCTGAAAGCATTCCCCTTAAGATTCAGATGAAAATCCAGTTGTCGAATTCTGCTGTTCTCGCAGTCGTAGTCGCATTCGCGATGACAGTCGCAGCGGCAACGGCAGTCGCAGTCACAGCCTCAGCCTCAGCCTCCTCCTCCTCCTCTTTCTCCTGCTCCTCCTCCTCCTCCTCCTCCTCCTCCTCTTCCTCCTGCTCGTCCTCGTTCTCGTCCTCCTCGTCTTGCTCGTCCTCCTCCTCCTGGTGCTCTCTCCTCCTCCTCCTCCTCCTCCTCCTCCTCCTCCTCCTCCTGGTGGTCCTCGTTCTCCTCCTCCTGGTGCTCTCCCCCCCCCTCCTCCTCCTCGTCCTCCTCCTCCTCCTCCTCCTCGTCCTCCTCCTCCTCTTCCTCCTCCTCCTCCTCCTCCTCCTCCTCCTGGTAGTCCTCCCCCTCCCCTCCTCCTCCTCCTCCTCCTCTTCCTGGTCGTCCTCGTTCTCGTCCTCCTCGTCTTGCTCGTCCTCCTCCTCCTGGTGTTCTCTCCTCCTCCTCCTCCTCCTCCTCCTCCTCCTCCTCCTCCTGGTGGTCCTCGTTCTCCTCCTCCTGGTACTCTCCCCCCCCCTCCTCCTCCTCCTCCTCGTCCTCGTCCTCCTCCTCCTCCTCCTCCTCTTCCTCCTCCTCCTCCTCCTCCTCCTCCTCCTCCTCCTCCTCCTCCTCCTCCTCCTCCTCCTGGTACTCCTCCCCCTCCCCTCCTCCTCCTCCTCCTCCTCCTCCTGGTCGTCCTCCTCCTCCTGGTCGTCCTCCTCCTCCTGCTCGTCCTCCTCCTCCTCCTCCTGCTCGTCCTTCTTCTCCTGCTCCTCCTGCTCCTCGTCCTGCTCCTGCTCGTCCTCGTCCTCCTGGTCTTGCTCGTCCTCCTCCTCGTCGTGCTCTTGCCCCTGCTGAAAATGTGGCCCAGGAATGGGAGTTCTGGGAAGTCGAAGAGCACGAAGTTGCCTACAGTTGGCTACGGGCATTCAAAATGTGGCCCGGGAATGGAGTTCTGGGAACTCGAAGAGCACGAAGTGGCCTACAGTTGGCTCCGGGCATTCAAAATGTGGCCCGGGAATGGAGTTCTGGGAACTCGAAGAGCACGAAGTGGCCTACAGTTGGCTCCGGGCATTCAAAATGTGGCCCGGGAATGGAGTTCTGGGAAATAGAAGAGCACGAAGTGGCCTACTGTTGGCTCCGGGCATCCAAAATGTGGCCCGGGAATGGAGTTCTGGGAACTCGAAGAGCACGAAGTGTGTGACTGTTGGTGAAAAACGAAGTGGACACAACCCGCCCGGCAACTCCCAACACCTGCCCGGACCCCCCTGTGGAGTGATCTGTGACCTCTTTTGAGACTACTAGAAACCTATCAGTCTTCGCTGTTAGGTAAAAACGGATTTTGACAGTTGCTTCTTTTCGGCCTTCCGACGGCCTTCCGACGGCCCAAGAGCCCCCAAAGATCGCCGGAAGTTCTCCTAAGAGGCCTCCAAAATGGCCCCAGAACGGCCCAAGAGGGCCCCAAGACGGCCCCAAGAGGGCCCCCAAGACGGCACAGGAGACCATTAAAACGCCCAAGATGGCCTCCAAGCAGGCCCCAAGTCGGCCCAGAGAGACCCCCCAAACGGCTTCCGACGGCGTCAGACGGAGCAGGAGCCCACCAAGACGGCCGAACATGGTCCTAAAATGGCTCAAGACGGCACAAGAGGCCTCCAAGAGGGCCTCCAGGAAGGCCTGAAAAGGCAATCATCATTGGTTTCCCATGGGTTTTGAACAATTGTGGCACTTGCTTTTTTCTGCCGTCCGACGGCCCGAGACGGCCCAATTGCCCCAAAAGATCGCCCAAGAGGCCCAAGACACGGCCCCAAGAGGCCCCCAAAACGGCCCCAGAGGTCTCCAAGACGCTCAAGATGGCCTCCAAGACGGCCCAAGAGCCCTGCAAGATGTCCTCCAAGAAGGCCCGAAAAGGTAGCTTGGCAGGTCTGGCCTCAACGTTCGGCCACATAGGCGCTTCCAAAAAGGCAGGGAGCGGCGGTGATTCGCCGTAGGCGTCTTTCCGTCGCCCCCTGTCGATTCATCGCAGGGGCGCCTGGCGTGCTAGACCCTTTCGGTTCTGGTTTTGGTTCTTTCCAAAAGAACTCCCCCTGGGCCTCCAGCGCGTCCCGCCGGCCACCCGGAGAGGTGCCCAATTGCACAATGTTTCCTCCGAGACGCCTCAAGATGACCTCAATAATGGCCACGTTGGCCCAAGATGCCCTCCAAGATGGTCCAAGATGGCCTCCAAGTCCGCCCGAGAGAGGAGGAGATGCCTCCAACTCCGCCCAAGAAGCCTCCAAGACGGCCCAAGAGGTGCCCAAGAGGCCCAAGAGGCCTCCAAGAGGTCCTCCAGAAGGGCCCGAAGAGGCCAACATTATTGTTTTTCCTTAGGATTTTAAAGGTTGCTCGTGTTTGCTACTTTTCGTCTTTCCGACGACCCAAGACGGCCCAAGAGGCCCCCAAGATCGCTCCCACAGCGCCCAAGAGGCCTCCAAGATGACCTCAGGACTGCCCAAGAGGCCCCCAAGACGGCCCCAACAGGGCACAAAGACGTCCCAAGAGGCATCCAAGACGCCCAAGATGGCCTCTAAGACGGCCCTGGAGCACCCCAAGAGGGCCCCAAGTCGGCCCAGAGAGACCCCCAAACGGCGTCCGACGAGGTCAGACGGGCCAGGAGCCCACCAAGATGGCCGAAGTTGGCTCGAAGCTGGCAAAAGACGGCCCAAGAGGCCTCCAAGAGGGCCTCCAGGAAGGCCAGAAAAGGCCAAAACCCTTGACTGTCCTCATGTTTTTGAAGGATTTTGACATTTGCTTCTATTCTGCCATCCGAAGGCCCGATACGGCCCAAGAGCCCCCAAAGATCGCCCAAGAGGCCTCCAAGATGGCCCTAGAACGGCCCAAGAGCCCCCAAGACGGCCCCCAAGACGGCACAGGATGCGTTTGAGACACCAAGATGGCCTCCAAGACGGCCCCGAAGCGGCCCAAGAGGGCCCCGAAGCCCCCCAAACGGCTTCCGATGGCGTCGGACGGGCCAGGATCCCATCAAAACGGCAGAAGATGGCCCTAAGATGGCCCAAGACGGCCAAAGAGGGTCCCAAGAGGGCCTCCAGGAAGGGCCGAAAAGACCAAAACAAATGATCTCCCATAAGATTGTGAAGGATTGTGGCATTTGCTTTTGTTTCTGCCTTCCGACGGCCCGAGACGGCCCAAGTGCCCCCAATGATCGCCCGAGAGGCCCAAGACGGCCCCAAGAGGCCGCCAAGACGGCCCAAGAGGCCTCCAAGACGCTCAAGATGGCCTCCAAGACGGCCCAAGAGCCCTCCAAGACGTCCTCCAAGAAGGCCTGAAAGGGTCAAAATGGCCTCTAGACGGCCAAGATGACCTTCAAGATGCCCACGTGTTCCCCGAAGGCTTTCCAAACCGACTCGGGGAACACATGGTCCGATAGCTTGGCAGGTCTGGCCTCAACGTTCGGCTACATAGGCGCTTCCAAAACGGCAAGAGGCGGCGGAGATTCGCCGTAGGCGTCTTCAATACGTGCACGTGTGCACATACCATGCGTATTTTGCAATACTGCATTCGCGTCGAAGCATTCGCTGAAAGTGTAGAAACGGTTTCAGCAATAACACATACGCATAAATTCATGATGCGGTGCACCATCCCCGTTTGACTTAGCTATTCATGCTTGATTGTTGGTCTGCTGGAGTTCAGTGCGGCAGCACATGCTTAACCAATGGATGGCGCAATCGGTGGCTGCAACCCATGGATCGTGCAACCCATGCTTGGCGCGGCATGTGGGTTGTATGCCCATTTGTGGTAGTTTCTACAAGACTTCCTTCTACAACATTGCGTTCGAATTGCGCTCGCCGTTTGGGCTTGCGGTGGGGCCCAACCGGCGAGCTGCCTTGTGATTGTTAGTCTGCCGGTGTTCAGTGCGGCGTGGGACTGCCAACTCGCACGCACGACGTTGTTGGTTGGGCTGTTGCGAACACCCTTTCAGAATTGATTCGGGTTCAGAAAGCAGCACTGCAGAGAGGGAATAGGGCGGCTCCTACCAGCCTCTGTGCATGCACACCACCGACACGGCGCTGCGCCCACCAGTATGGGAGTGCGCTTGAAAATTATTGTCGCTCAAAGCTCTAGCCTACTGGACTTTGAGCTCGACGCCCTCACTGCCACAATGGTGCCACGCAAGACGCGGCAAAAATTGCCATGCGACTGCTTGCGCCAAGAAATCAGGGCAGACACGAAAGTCTCCGCCGCAGCAGCGCAAAGAGAGGACAGAGAGAGAGAACATGTACGAGGAGAGAGTGAGCGAGAGAGAAAGACAAAAAGAGAGAGAGAGAGAGAGAGTGATACAGCGAAGAAGAGAGAGAGAGAGAGAGAGAGAGAAACAAAAAAAAAATAGACATGGACGCTCCGAGCTGCTCACAAACTGCGAGCTGCTCGCACTTGATGGCCAAAGGCGAGGCTTGCCTCCAGCGTAGCGATCGGCATCGAGAGGGACCCTGAGCAACTGCACTGCCCATTGGCGAGAGAGATCCCACCAGCCCCCTAGGAGAGGGCGGTCCAGTGAGCTGGATCGAGAGAGAGAGGGAGAGAGAAAGAGAACTATGCTACTCCCGATCGGCCCGAATGCCGTGTCAAACTAGAAATCGGGGGAAATATTAGCCCATGCCTCCAACACCCGGGCGATTATGCGTCCGTCGTGCATGGATTGCTGCACGGGCAGGCGGGAACGGGACCAAGTGAGGGGGGGGGGGGGAAGGGGAGAGGGGAGGGGGAGGGAAAGGATAAGAAACCGTTCAGATCTCGTTCGAAAGCCGCGAGAGAGAGGGAGGAAGCGAAGAAGAGAGAGAGAGAGAGAGAAACAGAAAAAGAAAGAGAGAGAGAGAGAGATATAACATGGAAGCTCCGAGCTGCTCACACACTGCGAGCTGCTCGCACTTGAGGGCCAAAGGCGCGGCTTGCCTCCAGCGTAGCGATCGGCATCGAGAGGGACCATGAGCAACTGCACTGCCCATTGGCGAGAGAGATCCCACCAGCCCCCTAGGAGAGGGCGGTCCAGTGAGCTGGATCTGCGAACCCACTTCTTCCCCTCGGGGGGAGACTGATTGAACGTCTTCAGAATCACCAAGTTAGCTGCAAGTTGGCTGGCTAGGACCAGTCAAAAACGGTGGTACAGAACGTCACAGGATTTAATGACCTGTGGAGCCATTGAATCAAAACGCTTTGCACAAACTGGGGCAACAAGCCCTCCAACGTCCCAACATACGCGTAGCAGGTTCGGATAACCTTTGCGAGCGAACGCGCATGTATGCGAGAATAAAAGCGCTGAGGACAAGCGAAGGTAGCTCACCTTCCAGGCGAACAAAAAGATTTCGACTCCGTCCAAGTATGCGTTGTAGGGCAGAGTTGAAGTAGGCAGGAATTAAAACTGGGCTGAGCTTAGGCGGCACGGCAGGTCATTCGCGCGCCTGGCAAAGCAAGAGTGAAACGCAGTTTGAGAGGGTGGCGCCGAACGCACCCAGGACCATCAGGACCAAGTGCTTGCCGCGCCCCAAGGCCCTTACGCGCGCCGATAGGCATGCGCGCATCACCCACAGAAACGCGGCCGACACGTGTCTGGATTATTCCCCCTTGCTTGGAGGAAGGCCGACTGAGATAGGTTCCTCCCCCCCCCACTCGTCCGACCAGAATAGAAGCCTAGTTACACGCGCCTGGCTAACAGCAACTCCAACGCGTCGGAGGCGCTCGCCCTACGGAGGGGCTCCGGCCTCAGCAAGGCCTCCAGGCACGCCAACGACGCATCGTCGTGCACGCCGCCCATTCTCGCCATCGCCTGGGCGTGGGGGCCGGCTTGGGCGAAGAACTCGAGTATCATCCGCACGGCCTGCGCGAGCGATGCGCCAAGGCGCCACCGCACCGACAGCTTGAGCGTGCCCTGCCCGCCAACGGCCTCAAGGAGCACCACGCCTAGGCTCCAGCAGTCTGCCGGCTTGGGCCAGTACGGCTCCTCCAGCGCTGTCTCCGGAGCGGCACACGGGAGAGAGCCGCACAGGCCCTGCCGCGTGTGGCCGTCTGGAATGCGGGCTGCCATGCTGAAGTCCACCAGGCGGCAGATGAGCCGATGATTCGCCATCTCTACCGACACGTGCCTCGGCGACACCTGCCCGTGAGTAACATCATTGGCGTGGCAATGAGACAAAGCACTCGCGACCTGGATGGTGCAGTCCAAGGCATCGTCCCTGGACAAGCGGTAGCCTGGATGAGTCGAGAGCACCTGCTCCATGCATGCGTCGCCGCCGTACTGGAACACCAGGTACACGTGGGACTGGCTGTGCAACATTGCTAAGCAACGGATGATGTTTGGGTGGTCGAGGGTGTGCTTCAAGAGGCAGAACTCCTGGTAGATGCTCTCCACCTCCTCGGCAACCGTGACGCTACGCTTGTTGCGCATCTTGACCAAGACATTCTCGTGCTGCCCGCTAACCGCCAAGCAAATGTGTTCATGACTTGTGTACTGTCGCACCAGCTGGAACTCCCCGATCTGGCCCCCTCGTTCCAGCAAGCCCCCGTCTAGAGCAGGGAAGCCGGGCATCAGCAACTTCGGGATGGTCTCCCACAGAAGACAATCGTGTTCCTCCTCGATGGTCTGGCACTCGCCGGAAGAGAGTCCTTCCGTTATCAAGATGCTGTCGACGCGTTGCTGGACCACGGTATTCTCCATAAGCTGCAGACGTACCTTCTGCTGCAAGCCCTGCGGGTCAACCTCCAGCTCTATCAGCACGCCGCTCGCCCCAAAGCTGTAGAGCGCATCATGCCGCACCATCAATTCACGGAGGCAGTCCTTGGTCAGCTCGGTACCGAACCGATCTGGCAACTGCACTAAAAAAACGAACGCGTCAGGGTGCGCGGCCCTCAGATAGCCCAAGAGACGCGTCACCCCCCCCTGCTCCTTCTTCGTCTTGTACACGGACGGGATTACCACGGCCTCGTGCTGCTCCTGGGGATACCAAAAGGTACCGATACCGCTACTCCCCAAACCTCTCCCGGGATGCGTTCTGACCAGGGCTTCGAGGCGAATCCGGCGGTGGCGACGAGGGCCGCCCAGGAGACCCAAAAAGGGGAAAACCAAGATATGGTAAGGGTATGGGTACCTTTTCCTGCTCTGAGCTCCACCATCTGGGCGATGCTGTCCCGGCTCATTTCTCCATAGCCTGCCTCGGGGGCCAGCACGTTGGCTGGCTGGTCCTGCGAGCTCCACGGTATCAGGGTCAAGAAACCGAAGGCAGGCGCACTAGGGGCGACGCTTGAGACGTAATCCGATAGCCCTTATAACGGCGACGAGGCGACGATCGAAAGCAGTGCCCCGGCACTGCTTTGAACGCGTTCAAAGCAGTGCCCCGGCACTGCTTTGAACGTATGATATGATGATATGATGATGATTATGATTGATGATGATGATGATTTTTCCAGCGTACACTGTCCGCAACTGCGGCAATCAACATCATGCTCCACTTGCCCGCAACTGCGGCCATCACCAACGCTGCGCCTCGAAGCTCCACGGAGGGCGCTCGGCAGGTCGCCCGCTCGAGCCCCACTCGACTTCACGCTGAGGAGGCGAGCCCTCAGGGGCATTGTCCGCAACTGCGGCATGATCAGAGGGCCACCACTGCGCGCCATCAGCGCCCCATTCGCTCGAGCTCCAGTCCCACCAGGACCAGCCCTGCCATCTCGTGGCGGGACTGCGCGCCTCCCATGCGCCGCTGCCGCTGGCGTCCCAGGACCCAGCCGCCACTGCGGCACAAGAAGGGGTCGCATCGTCGCCGTTGGCAGCTTGCGGCGGTGGCGTGTTCCCAGCTCGCTCAGCCCCAGCGTCTCTCCCCGCAACTGCGGTTCCCATCTGGGGTCGGACGCCCTTCCCCGCAACTGCGGTGTCCGCGTAGCTGCCCTTCTTGCCGCCCTTCTTGCCGCCCTTCCTGCCGCCCTTCCTGCGTTCCAACCTCGCGGCGAGTCTTTCAGGTGACCTGCGGCACGTATTGTGCGTGAAAGCCACCAGAGGGAAGTGCGCTCCGTGCCTCGCCCTGCCGAAGGCGCCATGCCATATCTTGTCGTCGAGGTTGCCCTGCTTCACTCTGAAGGGATAGCGCACCCAATCGTCGCGTTCCCTGCGCGCCATCCTTTGCTCGAACTCCGCATCTGCGGTCAAGGATTCGCCAGATGGCGTCAGGAAGGCGCGCATCTTGTTTTCAACGGGCTCAGCCTTGGGCACGTAAGTCTGAAGCATCTTCCCAGGGCCATTCGTGTAGTCGAAGACAGGGAAAGACGGATCATGCTGGGTCGTCAAGAATCCGCCCTCACGGTCGTGCAGAACACTCAGGCCATGGTGAAGCTTGTACTGCCCAGGACAGCTTATGAACAAAATCGCCATGCTGTCTGCCCTGGGCTGGCCGCCTGCTGTCTTCCAGGGGGTCCACGCGGCGACGTCCACAGTCAGGCCGCAATTGCGGCACCAGGACACAAGCTGGAACATGCACATGTTGAAGTCCCCCATGCAGACCTTCACGTCCCATTCCCTGACGTAGGCGACGAACCAGTTGTAGAACTCATGGAGCTTCGTGACGCCCCAGTCTTGGTTGGCCAAGCTGTGGTGGACGTGCACCGCCATGACGTTGAAGGAGCCCCCCAAATGGGGCACGGCCTGGTCCAGGTGGACGCGCACCACCATCGCCCTGGAGTACTTGTTGTGCAGCTTTGGCGCAGGAGCCTCCGCAACTGCGGACTGTTTCTTCTTCTTCTTCGTTTTGGACTTCTCCTGCTTGTGGAAGAGTCTCGCAAAGTCTACGTGTTCAATGTGGCCGCCACTGCGGTCCCTCATGCCAACAAGGAGGGTCCCTGATGGCTCGCCGCCCTTAACGCACAGGTAGTTGTATTGAGTCCGACTCCGAAACCTATCGTCCGCAACTGCGGCTGCACTGTCCCTCGCGTCGTGCTCCCCACTGAGTACCGCGCAGGTCTCGTCGTCGCACTCGCAGAGGGCGATGATCTGGGCAGGGTTCGCGCGGAGCTGCGCCCACTCGTCCGCGCGTTGCGTGGGTCTAGCTGCAGTCCCTCCGAAGTTGGCCACGTAGAAGCCGACCCGTCCCGCTTCGAACTCCGTTTTCTCCTCCCATGCGTCGACAAGAGCTCTTTGTTTTTCCGACAGATTGCTTGTCTCGATGATGGGCACCCGTTTCCAGGTTCTCCGCGACGACAACACTCTCGGCATGTAGGAGTCATGTGCTGCCGCAACTGCGGCTCCCGCACCTCCCCGGGACTCAGCCTCGTCAGCGGAGGCAGCCGAGGACGCGACGGTGCTGTCGCCATCTTGCGTCCGCTGGTCGTCGTCATCATCCGCAACTGCGGCTTCCTCGTCTTTGCCTCCCTCCTCCTCCTCAGCGTTGTGGATGAACACCGTTCTGGCGAATCGAAGTCCACGGTCCATACTCCCTGAGGATGCGCTCGGGCGCGCGGGCGGCCACATGCTTGCGTCTTCGCGTGCGCCACCTCGAGCCACGGTGGCTACGGAAATGGATCGTGAATGGGCATGGGGTCGGATGGAGGGAGGAGACAAAGAGGATTCGAGGAGTGGCAGAAGGAGGGCGAGGACTCAAAGGAACCGAAAGAACAACAAATGGACTGGCGGAGAAGCAGAAGGAGGGCGACGATTGCAAGGGACTGTGAAAGGATTATTTTCACAGCAGCAGGAAGACCGCAACTGCGGTTTTGCCTCATCTCCTGCCCGCGCGGGAGCCGCTTGGAAAAACAACTTCCCTCTGGACTTCCTGTGGGTCCGCAACTGCGGCCTGCATCACGCTAGGGCTGGGATTACCAGCGCCATTTGCCCTCCCAGGGTTCTCACTGTTTCCGAATGCACGAACTGCGACAGCGCCGAACGGTTCCCAGACGCCGCGTCGTTCGCGACTTTTTGCAGCCACCCAGCAAACGTGAGCGGCCATTGCTCCTTGTGCTGCTTGCACATCTCCTCGTCCCAATGCGTCTTGAACCATGCCCACTCCCCCCTCTGCTCGTCTGAGAGGGCGCCTTTTCCGCGAGCCAGGCGATCCAGAGCTGCCATCCTGTTTTTCTTGATCTTGAACTCCTCGGGATTCCACTGCGCTAGGGCGTGTTTGTTAGCCAAAGCCGTTTCCACCGCAACTGCGGCCTCCTTCTTTGCCCTCAAGGCGGCCTCGGCCTCTCGAATCTGCTTCTTGAGATCGTGCAACGCCTTCGTCCTGTCGTTCGCTTCCAGAGCCAGGCGCCGCTTTTTCGCCACCACTGCGGCTTCGTGGTCTCGCTGGGCAGTCAACGCTCGTAGGACCTCGTTGTCCTCCCGCGCCAGCTCTCTCAACCGCTTCTTTTGTTTGTGTCGTTGCTGTCGGCAATCCTGCGCTAGTTTCTCCATGCCCACTTGGCGCAGCATATCTTCCGCCTCGCGGAGCGTTTCTGCCAAGGACGTCGCCACTGCCACCTGCTCGGCCGCCTCTGCGTCGACCACGCAGTCCATGGATACCGAGGATCCTTGAGGCCCAGGTGCCGCAACTGCGGCATCGCACTGTTCCGCAAGAGCCTCGGCCCACGAGGCCTCCTCTTGCTCTTCGTCCTCCTCGTGCTCCTCGTGCACCTCCTCCTCCTCCTCCTCCCCGCCCTCCTCATCGCCCTCCTCGTGGCCTGGCTCCTGGCCTAGCGCTTCGTCGCCGAGCTTCTCCAACACGGAATCTGTGGCGTCGTGTTTCTCGTATTCGTGTATGAGACGCAGCACGTCATTGTAGGACCATTTCAAACGTTTCTGCTCGCATTCTTCCCTCACCTCCGCGACTGCGGTGTCCACTTTTGCTCGCAGCCCCCCTGCTTCCCAGAGTTCCGCCGCCTCTCGGCAAATCTCGAGATCTCCTGACTTGTCGAAGGGCGCTCGAATTCCCACTTTCAGGAAACCTTTCGCGGCGTCCAAGTGCAACTGCACATTCTCCAACACTGACAGCATCAAGTCGGCGCAATCGGAACGCCGCAACTGCGGCACGTGCTTCCCCAACGCCATTTGCTGCACCAGCGCTTTGGTCTCGAGGGCAATGTACCGGCGCTTCACGTGCTGGTTCAAGTCCGTGTCCACGGGCTGCGCAACTGCGGTCGTCCCCCCGCCGTGAATGATCAGCACGTAGCCGCGCTGCCAGGCGAGTCTCCGCACAGCGTCTGCTTTGTGCGGGGAATGGTCGTCGGCCATGAGGATGCGCCACTTTCCCCGCAACTGCGGGTCGTCGGGCCAGGCCCGCAAGTGCCGCTGCAAGAATGATACAACGTCGTCTGCGCGGTAGGACCCCTTCTCGGACGTCGCCGTGCTCACCCAAGACGGATAGCCGCGACTGCGGGCATGTGCGGCCAAGCCCTCAGCGATGACAGATCCCCCCTTGAACATTAGCTCCGCCGGCGGTGGTCCGCAACTGCGGATGTCCTCCGCGTCGCTCGACACCGTCAGGTTCGCTGTCCACCGAGCCCTGCTGTCGTCATGCGCCTCGACAAGCGGGACAATGCCACCCTTCACAGCCAAGGTCGGCTTCGAGGCCGACGACGACTCGTTGTGGTGAAAGGGCGACTGGTCCCAGTTCAGGATGTGCGGGTCGTACCCCAGAAGCTCCTCTGCAGCTGCGCGGACCCTGGCCACGTTCAAGATCATAGTCTCAAAACGAGATTGGAGCAACCATTTTGGCACCTTGTACTTGCGGTTCGGCTTCTTCATGCTCAGGCCGTAGGAGCGCCGCCACTTCACCCACCACCGAGGCCGCAACTGCGGCACCATCGGTTTGCCTCCCCGCTTCATTGTCTCCACGCAGTAGTCCGCGACGAGTTGCTTCGCCTTCGTAACCAGCAGGGATTGGGAGAACCTGGCCAACATCTTGGGCCTCTCCTCCGCAACTGCGGTTCGCTTGGCCACCGCCTTCCAGTCCACGGAGTACCTCATGTGGGACCACCACTCGTACAGAGCGGCTTCCAGCCATGGAGCCTTGTTCGGGCGCCCTTGGTTGCCCCGCGCGCGGCGTCGGCCATGCACGCCCGCCGTGCCATGTCCACCTTGTGTGCGCCAGTTTTGAAACCACTTGGAGACGGCCTGGCGCTGCTGGACGACCCCCATGCCCTTCGGCCACGTGAACCGCTCGCAAAAAGACGCGATTGAATTCCGTGGCAGAACGCCCTCGCCCATCCAACCACAACTGCGTGCGTGCGCCTCCAGGTCTTTGCAAACCAGTTCGCGGTCTCTGAGCATGTGCGGGCACACGCGCCGCTTCTGTTCCGCAACTTCGGGTTTTGGGCGTGCGCTGGCCAGTGCGTGCGCCCTGATCTGCTCCTCCTGCAACGCCTCGGGCATAGCCTCAGCCATGGCAAGCAATATACCCATGTCCTGCACGCCCGTCTGCCACTCTAACGCCGCCATGAGAGCGGGGCGTGGCGCGCTCGCCTCTCTCGGCGCCTCTGCTGGTTCGCCCTCGCCCTCGGAGTCGTGCAGGACCATGGGTCCAGCAGGGCCGCTGGCCCCGCAACTGCGGTACGCCCGCACCTCCTCCAAGGTTAGTTCCTGCGTGACAACGAGCATGTCGTGCAACCACGGTTCGTCCCAGCGGCGCACCCCGAAATCGTACAGTTCCTCCCGAAGCCATTTGCGCGTCTCGGCATTTTGCGGTTTCTGCAACATCATCGCCATAAGGTCAATGCCGCAGTTTCCATCGCAAACAGTCCCTAGGACCCATTGTCCCAGAGGACCGTAGAACCTGTTCAACGCGTCCGCCCCCTCAGAGCACACGCCACCCACCGCAACTGCGGCCACCCAGTGGCGCACCTCATGGAGAGGGTTCTCGGGAGTCACGGGCCTGAGTTCCACCGTTGTCCATTCCCCGAACAGATCCTCAGCAGCGGCGAGTACGCACGCCACGCCGTCGACGGCGCATGGCTCAGTGCACTTCTCCTTTGCCCAAGGCATGTAGAAGTCAAGGAGGTCCTTGCGGTTCTCGCCTTCCCACACGTAAGGTTGACGCCCGAACCGCAAGGCAAACAGCATGAAAGCTGAATACCCTATGTAGGAATTCTCGGACAGAATCTGCCTCAGGAGAGCCATCACGCGGTCAGGCACCGTCGCCGCCACTGCGGCCTGGATCTTTGGCGCGTCTTCCACAGGTACACCTTTCTCTGGCGCCAGGGGTGGCGCCGCGACTCGTGGCCGCAAGGCGTCGCCAACAGGCGCCGCAACTCGTGCTGCAGCCTTTGGGTCTGGGCACGGGAAGAATGCGACCTGCGTCTTCGACCAGTTCTCTGGCAGCGGCCGCGCTGGTGGCAAGCGTGCTGGAAGTGGTGTGTCTTTGTCCGCTTCCACTCCCTCAGGAGCTTCAACCGCAATTGCGGTCTCCTGCGCAGCAGGCGGGTCTGGTGTTGCGTGCACTTGAGCTGGAGGAGCTGGAGGGACTGCTGCTGCGGGTGCTTCGGGCACAGGGGCTGCTGGAGGTTTGGGTTCTGCGGGTGCTTCTGGTGCTGGAGCTGCGTGTCCTTCTTGCGCAGGAGCTGCGAGTTCTGCTGGTGTTGCTGGTGCTATGTGTGCAGGGGCCGAGGGAGCCGCAACTGCGGTGCCGCCTGGAGCCGCAACTGCGGGTGGTGGCGTCGCGCCCGGTCGCCAAGCAGACGGCCGCAAATGAAAGCGAGGCGGCTCAGCAAGGCCGTACTGCGACGCGGGCCACTTCGCTAGGCACGGAAAATCCGCACATGCGTGCACCTTTATCTTCTTGGGGCACGGAACGCCGCTACTGCGGCTCAAGATGTTGGCGAGCCCAGTGGTGCCATACTTCGTTTTCCTCGGTGCGCAGCCGCTGTCGTAATGGAGCCACTCCACCTCGAAATGCGTTCCGTCCTCCTCGCCATACCATGTCCGCCCCACGGGAACATCCATGAGCGGTCGCGTGGCGAACGACTCGGGCCGGGCACTCGGCTGCGGGCTACAGAACTAGGAAGAGGGAGGGGAGGAGGGAGGAGCAACTGAAGACGATGCGGAGGGGCGAAGAAGGAGGTACATTTCAACAACGCCCGCGCGGAAGCCCCAATCATCGCGCGCACAGGGTTTCGATGCTTCACTCCATGCTTCTCTAAGAAAAACGCTCGCCCACACAAGTTGGCGCACTAAGGCGTGCACCCGTGGAACACCCTAAACCTTCCGCCTGCCTCCTCACACCGCCTCGCCCTCCGCGTGTTCACGCGCACCCAGCCACCCCGCAACTGCGGGCACTCAGTAGCCCCACCGCAACTGCGGCCCATACGGCTTCGGGCCTCAGTCGAACAGACTGGGGATTTGGAGCTCGAGGTAATCCAGAGCCGCTTGCTTGCGCTGGTGCTGCGTCATGCCCTCCCACTCGTAGTCGTAGCCCTTCACCGACTGCGCCGACTGCCACTTCTTCTTTGTAAGTTTCTTCACATCCATCTCGATCCTTTTGCCCTTGTTGGCACACTCTCGCGTGATGGTCGCGACCCAAGCGCCCTTGAAGTCCCAAACGACGGTGAAGCCAGAGCCGCTCCCCTGCGCCACGGGGGAGTCGACCTCCTTTTGCTTCGCCAGCGGGGTGGCAGGGTCAACCGCCGTTGCCCAGTCCCTGTCCGCCACTGCGGCCTCGTCCTTGTCGCCGTCGTCGATGTCGGGGACACCGCCGAGGCTCACGTCGTCCACGATCATGTCGATCAGCCACCCAAGGTCTGCAGCGTCCAGCCACAACGTCCTCCGCTTGAAGCTGGCCACCCGCACGTTTCGAACGGCCGTGTCGTGCGGAAACTTCATGGGGCTCTTTGCGGGCATCTGTACGGAGTGCACAGTGGCTATGGCCGACTCCACGGCCTCGCCCCTGGGCAGGCCAGTAGTCGCCGCACGCGTTCCAGTCTTCTGCTTCTTGGCGCTGGTCGGGGTCGCTGCCTGCTTCTTCGTGGCGTCCGTGGAGCTGACCAGGGCCGACATGGGGTCATCTGCTTCGTCCCCCGCGTCGCCGTCGCTCTCCTCGTCCGCAACTGCGGCGCCGCCCTGCTTCGCGAGTTCTTTCTTCAGCGCGTCCCAGGCCTTGGAGGCCTTCAAGGCCCCTGCGGTCGGTTTACCTTTGGCGCACACCTTGAGCAGCCAAGCCTTTTGCATGTTCACGTGCACGAAGCTTATCTCTCCGAGGGGCCCTGCGTGGAGCACCTTGACATCCTTTTCGGGGATGGGGGTGGTCTGCGCAAGCCAACCTCCACGGATGCACAAGACCTTCTCAACGCCCACAGGGCTCCATTCGCTCGAAGTCGGCATGTGTGCTACTGCGCTGGACACAGCCGCAACTGCGGGCAAGGCGGAGGTGCGGGCAGTGGGGCCGCGCGCGGTTGAGCCAGATGGCGAGACGAACGCCTCCCTGGAGGGCCTCCCTCGGTCCCTGCGATCCTCGCGCCTCCCTGGAGGGCCTCCGCCCTCAGAATGCTTCAAAGCAGTGCCGGGGCACTGCTTTGAAGCACCTGGGTGCTTCAAAGCAGTGCCGCGGCACTGCTTTGAAGCATTCTGAGGGCGGAGGCCCTCCAGGGCCTCCGCCCTCAGCCCAGGGCCCTCCAGGCCCTCCAGGGCCTCCAGGGAGGCCCTCCAGGGCCTCCAGGGCCTCCAGGGAGGCCCTCCAGGGCCTCCAGGGCCCTCCAGGCCCTCCAGGGCGGAGGCCCTCCAGGGCCTCCAGGGAGGGAGGGAGGGAGTGAGGAAATGAGTAGTTTCGGCTTCCAACTTGGGAGGAAGGGGAGAAAGGAGGAGGAGAGAGGGAGGAAGTGGAGGAAGGGCGAGGGAGGAGAGGGAGAAGGGAGGGAGGAGGTCCGTTTCGAACCTCCGTGCTCGATCGTCAGCGGTCCGCTACTGCGGCATCAGCTAACAGAAGCAGTGACACTGCAAAGTACACGAGCGCTCCGCAACAGCGGTCACGCGTGCGCCCCCCCCTTCGGCCTGTTGCCCGCAACTGCGGTCACGCGAGCAAGCCGCCCTGACTGCCGCCACTGCGGCTTCTTAATTAGAGCGACATCTTCCCGCTTTCGTCGAACCCTTTCTTCGATTTCTTCGGCGCGGGCTGGCCCGAAGGCTTCCCTTTGGCCCTCTTGGCCGCGTCCGTCTTCCACGTCTCCTCGGCCGCCTTCTTCTTCGGTGCGGTTTTGGGTCTCGCCTCCCACAGGAGCTCTTCTCCTTTCTTCACGGCCGTGGTATTCACCAGCACAGGGACATTCACGGCGAGCACGACCCCGCCTGTCCCAGGCACGCACACCGCCAATTCTTTCGTCTCCAGCTCCATGTTGATGCGCGCAACTGCGCTTTCATTACGGCTGTTTCTCTGCTGGATCTCCTGTTCCGTGACTCTGTTGACTGCCCAGAAGACGTGCATTGTCTCTTGCGCATCCCACTTCCATGCTCTCAACCGCACATCGTGGTCAGCCACGTCGGCGGGCGTCTTGTCCGCAGGCGGCTTGAACTCGGGGTGCAAGTAGAAGGTCGTGGGCGTGGCCCCATTTGGATCTCCTTTCACCCAGACTTGCACGGCCACCCTCTCGGGGTGCGTGCTTGCGGCGTGCACCTTGGATGCCTTTGGGACGCACGGCCACAACTCGATGCATTTTTCGTCGTTTGCAGCGGTTGCCTTGACGGTGCGTTTCTCTGTGTCAGCGTCTTGCAACACCTCTACTTGCGCTTCCGCAACTGCGGACATGTGGCGCGCCCAAAGGCACAGCAACACTGCGCTGACCAAAGCAGGCTCCCGCCCCAGCTCCTTCGCTGCCGCTGAACGCCTCCATTCGGCGATTGGCAAAGGGAAGGATCCGCGTGGAATGGCCGTCGTGTCCCTGCTGCGCTGGTGGTTCGTTGGTAATTGCGTCGTGGGGTCAAAGGAAATGACCGTCGGCATCAACTCGTGCCCCTCTGCGGAAGCCTTTGTCTTCCCCGCCACTGCGGGCTCATTCGGTTCTGGGCGCGGCAACGCGTTGAAATCGAACCAATCGGGCTTCCCGCCTCCGACTCCCACTTCGCCGAGGGCCTTCTCAAGGGCGTCCCGATTGGACTTCGGCTCCACCTTCCCCGTGGCCTCCGCGCAAGCGCGGAGGAGCGCCTGACGATGTCCTGGGATACTTCGTTCCTTGACGTGGGTGTCCTTCAGGTACTGCATGAAGCCGTCTGCGGTCAGTATGCACAGGTTCGCCTTGAACTCGATCGCCTTCTCAGGGCCCATGCCGTCGATGGCCTTGCTCAGCGTGAACAAGTACAAACGGAGAGCCGAGTTCATGTCGATGAGGAAGTCTCGGAACTCCTTCTTCTTCCACGATTGTTCTGGGTCAGGGCACCACACAGGAGTGTCAACGCCCCTCTTCCTCGCAGGCGCGTTCCTGTAGCATCGCATCACCACGGCAACCTTGACCCACGGCACTTCGTCGCAATTGAAGGGCCCTTCGAAGAAGACTCGCTCTGGAGCAGCAAGGGGATGAACTGCGCTTTCGTGCAGTTCAACGTAGACGCAGAACTGGAGCTGAACTGCGCTTTCGTGCTCCCGAGCCCAACAACGAACGAGAACAGCTCAATGAAGTCTGGGTCCTGAACGACTCGATCGAGTTCGTGCATGACGGAGAGCTTGACCTTGTCAAAGGCAACCTGATCCGCAACTGCGGCGTGCAGCTCCGCGTCAACAGCCTTGCACAGAACACGGAGCGCGGTGAGTTCAGTCGTTCGCAACGCAAAATCGGCTCCTTTATTGAGGGACTGGCTGATGAGCGAAGCACCAGTGGGTTCCTCGTCCATGATTTTCCAGCTAAGCACTTCCATGAGCATACCCCCCTGCACGAGTTTCTTAGCGACAGGGTCATGTTCCGCCACTGCGGCCATGTCGAGATTGCCGTCCTTATCGAGCACGCGCTTCAGCCTCGCGCTCTCGTCCTCCGTGAACTCCATGCCTTGGGGGATGGGCCACTTGGCTCCCAGGGCGCACGCCCGCAACACGAGGCACAAGTGGGAGTGCGAACACGTCCCATACGCAACGTCTGTTCCGCAACTGCGGTCGAAGCACGCAGCGAGGTGGCCGGTCGCTTTTTCCAGATTGTACTCTGTGTACGTCTGGAACTTCGGGTCCTCCTTTTTTCTCAGCACCAGCTCTTGTGCTGGGTACATCTGAACGCAGACACCTTCGTGGTCAGCTTCGGCTTGCGTGAATCCAGCCAGGAAGATTTTCACAGCGAGTTCCCGAACCCTTTCCTGCTGAGGGTAGTGCCCGCCTCGGTTGCCCGTGTGCGGGGCGAGCATGAGCACAGGGAGGCGCACCTTGTCCCCTGTCCTGAATCTAGACCTCAAGGCGTTGGCCCTCTGAAAGATCCCTTGCGTTCCGCCTGGAACTGCGGCTGTCTCGTCCGCCACTGCGGCTTTCTTGTCCGCCACTGCGGCATTATCTGTGCCGACGCTGTCGTTCATATCTGTGCCGACGCTGTCCGCCACTGCGGCCCGGAGCTCCGATATGGCGGACTATGGCACGACGTCCGTCGCTCAGGGTGGAGGCGTGTGTGCCAGGAGCCCAACGACCTGCTGAGCCGAATGCCTGCGGACGACTGAAGGCTCAGTTTTAATCCAAAATATCGGGCGAGAGCTTGGGGGGGGTGCAGGCTGGAGGAGGGAGGGGGGTGCAAGCTGGAGGAGGACGAGGAGGGGAAGGGGAAGGAGAGCTAGGACGGAGGTGGCGGGGGGATGCGGCCTGGAGGAGGACGAGGAGGGAGGAGGGAGGAGGGAGGAGGGAGGAGGGAGGAGGGAGGAGGGACGACGACGACGACGACTGCTGACGACAGACGACAGACTTGACGACGACGACGACCGACGACGACTGCTGACGACAGACGACAGACGCGACGACGACGACGGCAGCGACGACGACGAGGACGGACGACGACGATGATGATGACCCAGCGCGCGCACACTTAATTATTGCAAACTGCGGCTTCGCAACCGCGTGCTCTCCTATTATACGCAACCGCAACTGCGGCTTCGCAACCGCAACCCCGCAACTGCGGGCTATCCTACACCGCAACATGCACTCCATCGCTAATGGGATGCACTACGCAGGCAGCAGGCGCCCAGTAGTACCGAGCTCTGTTCCGCAACTGCGGCTCCTCGGTCTTGCCGCACTCACCGCTCGTCCGCAACTGCGGCAGATCGCGCCTCTTCGTGCTTCCGCTTGCTCGCCCGACTCTGGCGTCCGTGGCCGACGAAGACGACGTTTTGGTGGATGCCCTCGCACCAGTGCGTGCTGAAGGTCTTATCGTTGAGCTCCTTCTGAATGACCTTGCCGATGGGGGGCAGCGCTGCCAAGCCGAGCTTTCTTCTGACTCCGCTACTGCGGTCAGGGTCATCCTCCCACTTGGGCATGTACTTCGCTGGGACCCAGCGCCGAGAGATGATGGAGTCGCTTGTTCGATGCATCCAATCAGGGAGCCACTGGGGATCGTTCTTCGACGGCCTCCCTGCAGAATCCGTGTTGTAGTCCGCAATGCGCACGTCGCACGGGCCAATGGGGAGGACGTAATTCGGATGCATGACGCGTGTGCCCTCCACAAGGCCTCCGAACAGGGCGGGTCCAGCCCTGAGCACCACCCCCATCGGGCAGGTGTAGCTGGCTCCGCAACTGCGGCCAAATGCTTGGAGCTGCTCAGGCGGGATGTCAAACAGGCCGCACAAGAACCGCACATCATTTTTATGGATGGAAGCAACCGCGTCCTTGAAGAAACTTGGATGCCACGCTGTTTGTTCTGATTGCGTGATCTTCTGTTGGAGACGTTCGGTGACTGCGTGTCTGGACACGACGGCAAAACGGATCACCGCGGCAGGATTCATGTCGGAGCCCTTCAGGCGAAAGCGCAGGATCGTGACGGCGTGGGTGGCCCCAACAACATGACCCGCAACTGCGGTCTCTGCGATGATGTGCGGGCGCACGAGCACCACGCCCGTGTCTCTGAACAGGCCAACCGTCGTCCAGTAAGGCTCCGCGGTGTTGTTTTTCAAAGTGACAGCGTCTTCGACGGCAGTCCTGAGTCCAACGGGAACGTCGTAGCTGCAAGCGCCTTCGACGTTCCCCGTGCGGAACAGCTCGGGGTCCCATACGACGAAGACGACCGCCGCAGTTTGGTGCAAGATGCACCTGAAGACATCTTCCTTTGTTGCCACCTTCGTGATGACCACCACGTTGAACACCAAAGCGATGGTGGACGGAACCCGATTGCCGTCTGCTGTACGAAGGAATCCTTCGTTCCACTTGGGGCGTTCCCCAACGTAGTTTATCCCTGGAGGGGACCTGGTCCGCTGCTTCTTCCGCGGTGCTCCCGCATCTTCCCGCAACTGCGGTTCCGACGGAGGCCCCGCGCGACCCCGCGACTGCGGTTCTGACAGCGGCGAGCCTTCCGTGGGAGGCGGCCTTTTCCTCGGCCGCGAATCGGCCGAGGCGATTGTCTCGGCGGCTTTCTCCTGGGAGGCGGCCTCGTCTTCGGGTTGGGCGCCTCGTTTGGACTCGGCTGCGAGCAGCACGGCCGAGGGCGCGCTGCTCCCAGATGAGCCGCGCGCGGCACCTGGCTCGCCGGCCACCCCCGCAACTGCGGTCTCGGTGGCGGCTCCCGTCACTGCTGGTTGGTCCTGCTGCTTCGTCGGCGTCTGCGCCCGAGGCCCCCATTTTGCCTTGGGGGTCAAGTGCGCCCTGCGCAACTGCGCCTCTTCGCGCCTCCCACCAGCAGAGCTCCCACTCGCAGCGCTTATCGGCGGCGGCGGCCGATATTCCCGCGAGGAGCTAGACGACTGCGGGGAGGCCTCGCGCGGCGGTCGCTCGGGGCTTCCGCAACTGCGGTCCTCCGTCGGCTCCGCGACTGCGGCATCCGCGGCAGCCCCTTGCAGGCCGAACCTTTCCCGCAGTTGCTGCTTCAGCTCGGCGAACCGCTTGTCGACCTCGGCTTTGCGACCTGGGTCCATGGCGTGGCCGCGCGCGGCCCCCGTCCGACGGGGGAACTGCGGCCGGCTTGGGAGAGGAAGGACAACGAGGGAGACGGCGGGGATGAGGACGAGGAAGGCGAAGAGGAGGATGGAGAGGACGCGACGGAAGAGGATGGCGCGAAGAGCTCAGACGAGGGTGAAAGGAGCAAGGGGACTGCGACGAGGATGACGGGGCAGAAACGGAGGAGGAGGAATCAACAAAGTCCGCAACTGCGGCCCTCGGGGGGGACTGCGACGAGGACGACGGGAAATGACTCGGCCAACGGAGGCGGGCTACGGCCAACGGAAGGAACTGCGACGAGGAGGAAAGGCGGAGGGAGGAGACTGCGACGAGGACGACGGGGAAGGGGCGACGAGGACGACGAACAACTGCGGATCCATCTGTTTAAGTACCTGTCTCCGCAACTGCGGCCGCGCTAATTAACGTCACGAGTGCTTCAACGGAGGTGATGCGCGCCCGAAGCACCTAATTACAGCGGTCAGTCGTGGGAGCGCCGCAACTGCGGCCAAGCTGTATGAAGTCGCTAGAAGGCAGCGCCGCAACTGCGGCCGAAAGCGCGCATAGTGAGTCAAACGAGCGCGGCGTCACGCGATCGGTCCCCGCAACTGCGGTTCCATGGCTGCGCAATCCCGCAACTGCGGTGTCAAGGCTGCGCGGACCACCGCGGTTGCAGCTGCGCCCCCTTGCTCGCGTCGAACCGCCCAGGATTCGGATGGGCGTGCAGCATCTTCCAGAACGTGAACGTTCCGTGGCCATCGCTCTTGCCGAGACCTGCCCTCGGGCCCCGCACGGGATGCGAGTGCGGCTCCACCTCATACGTGTTGAACTTCGGGCTAGACCAGGATGGGTGGACGCGAATGCCCGAGCCGTCGTCGCGGATGAGGACGAAATCCCACTGGGGCAGAGGGATTCTTTGCGCCTGTCCTCTGTCCACCCCTTTCGTGTGCCTCATGTTGTCGAGACTGCTAGGGCACGGGCGGCACTCGCAGCGGACCAACCCGCGACTGCGGTCATTGTCAGGGCCGCACACGACGCGCAGCATTGTAGGTCCATCCATCTGCGCGACCATCTCCAGCCAAGACCACGGCACTTTGACAGTGTGGTCCCAGTCCCAATCCCTGTTGTCCTGCGCCTTCCCCTTTGCGCGGTACTTAAGGATCTTCGAAATTTCCTCCGCAACTGCGGTACCTCCGAAGACGGGCGTGCCGAAAGGGTTTTCTCGGTCTTCGTACTCGTCTCGGAACCACTTCAAGGCCGCGTTGTGCTGCTTATAATTGCCGTTCCAGTTCGCCCTGAAGTTCTCGAAGAATTCCAACTTGAAAATTGGCAGCGGCTCATTGCGCACAATTTGAAACAGCGCAACTGCGCCTTGTTCTTCGCGCCCTGGGGGAAGCAGGGGACCGCCTCCTTTGCCCGCCGCTGTTGCGGCCGCGGGCTCCGCGGCAGGAGAACCTGCCGAGGCACTCGAGCGGCCACCTTCCCATGCATTCCACCAGCCACCCTCGTCGTCCCACCAGCGGGCGCCCTCCATTCCCCAACCCTCGCATCCGTTGCCGCCCCATCCGCCGCCCTCCCATCCGCGACTGCGGTCACTTCCGTCGCCGCCATCCTGCGCTTTTCCTCTCCATCCGCCAAGAGAATCTCCGCCGCCCCAGCCGCCACTGCGGTCACCTCCGCCGCCGTATCCGCCACTGCGGCCGCCCCAACCCCCACTTGTTCCCCAACCGCCGCCGCTGCTCTTTGAAGAATCCGCAACTGCGGCCCGTGTTTCCTCTTCCGCTTTGTCATCCCACCCTGCACGCATCTCTGCCCCGACTGCAGGCCGCGGAGGCGGGCGCGAGCCCGCCCAACCGCCGTGAAACCTACCGTCGGCGCGGGCTTGAGCCGAACGTGCATGGAGGAGGAGGATGAGGAGGAGGAGGGTGAATGTGAGGAGGATGATGCGTTCCTGGGAGGTGTGCCTTCGCGTGCAACACAAGAGCCCTGAGAATTCCTGAGGCCCCTCCAACAGCCAAGGACGCGGATGACAAGAAAGTCGAGAAGATTGGGAACCGATTGAGGATTAAGAGGCGTGCGACGAAAGGGATGATGATGACGAAGAGGAAGATCAGTGAAGGGGAGGAGCGGACAGGAATTATGGAGGAGTGATAGCAGAGGAGGAAGAGGGGGAAGGGGGAGGAGGAGGAGGAGGAGGAGGAGGGAGAGGAAAAGGGGGAGGAGGAGGAGGAGGAAGAAGGGGAGGAGGAGGAGGAGGAGGAGGAGGAGGAGGAGGAAGAGGAGGAGGAGGAGGAGGAGGAGGAGGAAGAGGAGGAGGACGACGACGACGAGGAGGAGGAGGAGGAGGAGAGGGAGAAGGAAAACGGGGACAGGAGGACAAGGACGGAGAAATATAACAAATGAGGGGGAGGAGGCGGAGGAGGAGGAGGACGAGGAGGAGAAGCAGGAAGAGGAGGAGGAGAGGGGGGAGGAAGAGTGCGCGTGAGACTGGGAGAACGAGGTAATTAATTAGAGAGGGAACGGGGGAGGAGGGAGGACAAGGAAGAGCATACAGCGACGAGAAGAGGAGAAGGAACAGACGAAGGCTCCTGCTGATCGCATTTCCGCATCGTTCAAAGCAGTGCCGGGGCACTGCTTTGAACGACTGGTGATGTTCAAAGCAGTTCCCCGGCACTGTGTTCCATCGTCGCCGTTATAAGGGCTATCGGATTAGGCCTCCACAACAACTTGGATCGCCAAGGGTGCCTCCATGACCAACCAGTGCGACTGGCTACTAGTCAGAATGACGGATGAAGCGGCACCTTGCGGTTTGAGCCGGGTGGATGACGTGGTAGTGTAGGCCTCCCAGGTGGGGTCCGAGTGGACAAGGACGGAGGATAGGGCCGCATCGCCGACGCATCGGCTCCGCCAGCATGGAGAAAACTGGGCTCCACATTGAGGTGCATCGCGGGCGCATCGGCGATGCAGCGCGATCTCTCGTTTACTATCAAACGCAACCATCCTATGCAACGAAAACAATCCACACGCGAACGCAGATGTCGAAATCAGACTCAACCCTTGACTTCTGCAATCATGTCAAGAAACAGATATATTGATGACTTGTCCTCATCAGAATATGTCAGGTTTCCTGCCCGTGTGTCCTTGCTGACATCTGCTAGAACCATACCAGTTCTAGCAATCTCGTCCAGAACCCAAATTCTTGTCTCACAACGCCGTGTATCTGTGTTGATCTAGCGCGGGCCCAGTGCACGAATCCGTGCCAAGTAATAAGAATACGCGCCACATGTGCGCGCCGCCACGCGAGCGTGTCGATATCCGTCCGATTCCATTGCTTTCTAAGCTTTTGCTACGGAAACAAATGACAGCACACAATCTTACAACAGAACACATGCCTGGCTTCTTGAATTTCTGCTCGCGCACATTTCCTCACTATCACCCTTGTCAACCTCACCGCGTCACCTCCGTCATCGTCATCATTAGTCGCCATCATCAACCAATCACTTTGACCACCGACACGTGGACATCAACCCCATCATCTTCACCAACATCATCATCATTGACCTGACCGTCGTCATCGCCGCCATCGCCACAACCATCACTACTATCGTCGTTTCCGCCGTTGTCGACATCCGCAAGATACCGTGCCCGCCCGAATGACCGACCCGCACTAACATGCCCGCGCGCCCGCGCGGTCTTTGAGACGCGCTGGGAAATTCCCACCAGTAAGCGACATCGGGGCCGCATCAGCTGTGCCAGCCCAGCTGGGGGCTCTTTGCGCGAGGGTGCGCGCGCCAGCGCGGCCGCAGAGACGCGCCAGCCACGGCCAAGCAATCACTACAATCGCGGCGGCATGGGCGTTGAAAAACAATTTGCGGGTTGAAGGGTGGAATGCGTGCGCGAGCAGTGGAATTGACAATGTATTGTTGACTTGCATAATTCTCTTTTCGAAAGGAAGGGAGACTCAACCACCCTCTCCTCGGAGTTAACCGCCCCATTTTTGAATTGTATTTCACCGATGGTCCTATTATTTCCTTCATTTTTAACTCATGCCATCTGGGCCAAACCGGCTTCGACCGCCCCCCCTGTGAAATAATAACATGCGCACGCACTTGTCCATTTCAAAATATCAATATTCAAGAACCCCGTGCAACAGAAACTGCTCAAATTCCACCCGCGCGCGCCTGCAAACATCACACCAACACGCACGAGTTCAGCAAGCATCTCAACATGAACACATGAAACACATTAGGCGTTTTGATGACAATCCTTGCGCGTTGCCTGCTCGCGCGCAATTGACGAAGCCATTGGGGAACCTTAGAATCTCAACACTTTCGAACACAGCAGAATCCGCATTCTCATCTCACCACGCAGTTCATCTGCGTTTAACTAACATGCGCCCAGTGCACGGATCCGTATCAGAAAATGCAATAGGGGCAACACGCGAGCGCCGCCACGATGCGTACCGAAATCCTTATACTGCATTGGCTGTCGAAGCATGCCAAGGTAGAGGTAAAGAATACAATCGCATGCTTGTTCAACTAATGGTTCACCTGGCTTCTTACATTCCGACGCACACGCACTTCCTAACCATCAACCGCATCAACACCATCGCATCACCGCCGTCATCGTCATCACTAATTGCCGGCATTGCCGCCATCACTCGTCAATTACCGTCATCACCGACACGTGGACACCACCATCGTCATGGTCATCACCAGCATCGGCACCCTCATTGCCCTTCTCGCCGTCATCGTCATCATTGCCATCACCATAACTGGTATCATAATATTTGACATAGTTGCCGACGTCATCATGATACCGCTCCCGTCCAAATCACGGACCCAAACTCAAATGCCCGCGCGTCGGCAAACCAGCTGAAAAAGCCGCAACAGCTGTGCCAAACTAGCTGGACTCTCTACGCGCGGGGGTGCGCGTGCCAGCGCCGCCGCAGAGATGCGCCAACAACGGCCGAGGAACCACCGCAATCGCGGCCACTGAGCTTTGCAACCTAAGTTCCGGGTGGGAAGATGGGATGTTTGCGCGAACAATCGAATTGACAACTCACGATTTTGCGAAAATGAACTAATTGCAACAGACCGGCTGCACTACACGACCTACGCGTTCAGAGTGCAAAAACTAACTGTGCGGAGACCTCGCTGGCAAACAACGTCATATTAACAACTACTCCTACGCAGGCGTCGACAGGCTTGCCGAGGCCCCCCGAGGCCGCCGACAGGCTTGCCCCGACAGGCCCGCAATAGGCAATAAAGGTTTTTAGAAAAGTTATGAGAGGCCTTCGGAAGGTCCAAAGGGGATCCCATGGGCATCCGAAGAGCCCCCCAGGAGTGCCAAAAGAAACTGAAAAACTTCAAAATAGGGCCCAGAACCATAGAGGCCCCCAGAACACCCCAATTCGAGAAGCTTCCGATAGGCCTCTCAAGGGATCCCCCAAGGCATCCCGAGAGCGTCTGACGCACAACCCAGGCACGGTGGCGTGATGAGCCGATGGCCAGCAGTATATCTATTTACATTCATATACATATATATAATATGTATACACATACAGATGCCCCAAGCAGTGCTTGCACGTAAAGGTGCTCGCTTGTTTGTAATGAGGAACTGGGCCTGCGTGGCGGTCTGGCGGCTCCGTGGTCGCCATCGCCGCCCCATCGCCGCCGTGGTGTTCTAGCTGCTCCGCGGTCGTCGTCGCCGCCCCGTCGCCGCCCGTCATCTGGGCTTGCATTGGTTTGCATTACTTCGCACTGCCTTGAACCGCTGCGCATCCCATTGAATTGCTTACATTGCATTGCAATGCAACCGCACTGCGTTGTAATCCCATTCCGTTGCATGTCTTAGCGTTGCCTTGCATCGCTATGCATCATTCCGCAATAACTTGCAATGCTTTGCCGTTTTTCCTTGCTTCGCACTGCTGTGCGTTACTTTGCGTTGTTTTAGCTTGATTGATTTGATTTGCTTTGCACTGGTGTCTATTGACGCGCGTTGATTCGTATTCCGTTGCCTGGCTCTTCATTGTTTTCTGTACTTTTATGCAGTGCTGTGCATTGCTGCTTCGTCCTGCTTTGTATTGCTCTGCGTTGCTGTGCATTGCAACAACTTGCTTTACACGGCCTGCTCTGCACAGCAGATATTGCACCACATAAATTGCACAGCGTAGTTTGCACCACATACATTGCACTATATATGTTTCATAACTTTGATTGCACCATGCCCATATATGTGTATATACGCCTATATATGCCTAGATACGTGCGAATATATATATATGTATGTATATATATGTGCGTGTGTTATCACCCGTTCTAAAAATATATTTTGGAACATATATGTATATATGTATGTATGTATATATATATATATGTATACATGTATGTATGTGTGTTCTCCCCCGTTCTAAAAATAGACTTTGGATCTACCTCCCCCCAGGACTGAACCGCCTCCTTTTCGTAAAACTATTTGCATACGTTTCTGCCCCATCGTCAGTCCTAAATATGAATTCGTACCATCCTTCCAAAGCCGGTATCAAATCCCCCCCGCCATCCTTTGAAACAAAAACCATGCGCGCGCGTTCGTGTATGAAGAGGCATCCATTCTCAAAAATCCTTGGCAAAGTACGGGCCGAAGTGCACACGCCCGCGTAGTCACGCGTGCATTCTGGAATCGTTGAAAAACCTTCGGTGTCATACGGATGCCAAAATCGAGCGCCACGAAAACATACAAACAACACATGACTATGAAACGCACGATTTGCAAAATAAGTTTGCGCCCGCGCTTTTGCGAATTGTCGCTGTATACAAAACGCCGGTTCTCAACATCTTCACAACATCTTCCAAATTGGCCTCTCGCGCGCGCGTGTCGAAATCGTTAAAATGTCCTTGCGCGCTCGCAGAAAACCCCTTTTGCAATCATATGGGGGCAAGAGCACACGCGCGCGTCGTCGCGCGCGCATACCGAAATCCTGTTTCAAAACCGTCAGTTTCGAAAAATACTTCAAAATCGATTGCACGGGAAGCATGTAACACACACGGATTGGCAACACCAGTTTTCCATAATTTCTACGCCCGAATGCTTGCATATCCTTCAAGAAGGCATCGGCTTTCCAATATGTTTCATTAAACTGATTCTCGCGCTGCGTGCCGAAATCATTCGAACGCCCTTGCGCGCATGCTGGGGGAAGGGACGACTCGTGTCAAATAGTATCACGCGGGCCATTCGCGCGCGCGGGCCGCGCGCATGTCGAACTCCTTCTAAAACCGTCATCGCCGACGCGGGAGCATCGTCATCGTTATCGGCGGGCGTGAGCAACATCGGCGCCGTCATTGGCCTTGCCGTCCTCGTCACCACCATCGTCACAATCAACACTATTCTCACAATCGTGTCTACCGTTGTCAGCGTCGCGATGATACCGCGCCCGCCCACGTCACCGACTCGCATTGAAACCCGCTGGGGCGTGCCCAGCGGTCAGCGCCACCACGGCCGCGTCGGTCGCGCCAAACTAGCTGGCCGTCGTGCGCGCGAGCATGCGCGGGCTAGCGCGGCCGCCAACATGCACCAGCCAACGCCAAGCACTCATCAAAACGGTCGCCGCATGGGCTTAGCAAGCCAAGTTACGGGTGGGTGGGTGGGATGTTTGCAAGAGCGTGGGATGTGCTAATTCGTTTGTACAATTCAATTCTCCTGTCAAAAAAAAAACAGACTCTACCCCTCCCCCCCGGCGTTATCCGTTCCCCTCTCCCACATGTCCATCCTAAATATGAATTAACACACTCCCGGAAGCCGGTATAGACCCCCCCGAGGTTCCCTTGTAGAAAAAAATACGCGGGGACAGATGTTGTTCTAGCATAGAACTGTTTCGCGAATCCCTTGCAACAAATGCGACGAAGGGCACACGCGCGCGCCGTCACGCGCGCATGCCGAAATCCGCCAAAAACCTACGGTAAACCATGGGGATTCGCAACACAGACTTGCTAAAAAAACTTACGCGCGAACTCTTGCGAAATCTTGAGAAAACCTTAGATTTTTCAATATGTTCACAAAATGCTACCAAACGGGCTTCGCGCGCGCGCATGTCGAAACCTGTCGAACGCACTTGGGGTGTGCCGTCGCGAGAATCCTCTTGCAAAAACTGGGACGAAGTGCAGACGCGCGCGTCGTCGCGCGCGTATGCCGAAATCCTTCAAAAAAACATTGGCATCGGAAGGATGTTAACATCGCGTGTCCAAAGAACCTTCAAAAAAAAGGTTTCGCAACACGGATTTTCAACAAAAGCGTGCGCGCGCGCTCTTGCGTCGTCGTCGTCGTCGTCGTCGTCGCCGTCCTCCCTCCTCCCGCGTCGTCCTCGTCGTTGTCGCCTACGTCGTCCTCTGTCATTCCTCGTGTTCGTCGTCGTCGTGCTCTTTGGCGTCGTGGTCGTTTCCGTCGTCGTTGTCGCCGTGGTCGTCCTTCCTCCTCCTCCCTCATTCGTCGTCGTCCGTCGTCGGCGTCTCGTCGTCGTCCTTCCTACTTCGTCGCCGTCGTCGTCGTCGTCGTCGTCGTCGTCGCGTTCCCTCCTCCCCCGTCGTTGTCGTCGTCGGCGTCGCCGTCCTTCCTCCTTCTCCGTCGTTCGCGTCATCGCCGTCCTCCCTCCTCCCTCGTCGTCATCGTCGTTGTCGTCGCTGTCGCCGTCGTCGTCCTCCCTCCTCCCTCGTTGTCCTCGTTGGCGACGTCGTCGTCGTCTTCGTCGTCGTCGTCGGCGACGTCGGCGGCGTCGCCGTCGTCGTCGGCGTTGTCATCGTCGTCGCCGTCGGCGTCGTCGTCGTCGTCGATGTCGTCGTCGTCGTTGTCGTCGTCGACGTAGTTGGAGGCGTCGTCGGTGTCATCGTAGTCGGTGTCGGCGGCGCCGTCGTCGTCGTCGCTGTCGTCGTCGGTGTCGTGGCCAAGTGCCATGTGGTACCTGCCGTCGTGGTCTTCAGAAGTCTTGCGACCAAATTGCGGGTGGGAGGGGGGAATGTTTGCACGAGCAGTGGAGAGGACAGCTTCAAGACGGTCAAAGTGAAGTCGCTTTTTTTACAAGACTCTACCCCCCCCCGGCGTTATCCGCCCCCCTTTCGGGTACGTAAACCATATACGATGATGACCACATGTCCATCCTAAATAGGAAATTTACACTATCCCCAGGGAGCCGGTATCGGCCCCCCTGGGGTTCCTTTGTAGAAAACGACACGCGGGGACATTTGCTCTTCTAACATAGCATTTGTTCGCGAATCTCTTGCAAAAAATGAAACGAAGTGCACACGCGCTCGTCGTCGCGCGCGCATGCCGGAATCCTTCAAAAACCTTCCGTGGCAGAAAGATTTCGCAATCGAGCGTCCCAAAAACATACGGAAACACATGGTTTCGCAACAGTGATTTTCTAAAAAAACTTACGCGCGAGTTCTTGCGAAATCTTAGAAAAAAACCGTAAGATTTTCAATATGTTCACAACATGCTACCAAACGGGCTTCGCGCGCGAGCATGTCGAAATCTGTCGAACGCCCTTGCGTGTGTGCCGTCGCGAGAATCCTTTGCCGAAGATTTGACGAAGTGCAGACGCGCGCGTCGTCGCGCGCGCATGCCGAAATCCTTCAAAAACCTTCGGTGCCGGAGGGTGTTCGAAATCGAGTGTCCAACAGACAGACATACAAAAACACAGGGTTTCGCAACACTGATTTGCTAAAACAGCTTACGCGCAAGCTCTTGCGACACCTTAAGAAAACCGTAGAAGGTTTTCTATATTTTCACTACATGCTACCAAAACGGGCTTCGCGCGCGCGCATGTCGAAATCTGTCGAACGCTCTTGCGCGTGAGCCGTCGCGAGAAACCCTTGCAAAAAACGGGACGAGGTGCAGACGCGCGCGTCGTCGCGCGCGTACGCCGAATTCCTTCAAAACCCATCGGTTTCGGAAGGATTTCAAAATCGTGTCCCAAAAACATACAAAAACACAAGGTTTCGCAACACGGATGTTCAACAAAAGCGTGCGCGCGCGCTCTTGCGTCGTCGTCGTCGTCGTCGTCGTCGCCGTCCTCCCTCCTCCCGCGTCGTCGTCGTCGCCTACGTCGTCCTCTGTCATTCCTCGTGTTCGTCGTCGTCGTCCTCTTTGGCGTCGTGGTTGTTTTCGTCGTCGTTGTCGCCGTCGTCGTCCTTCCTCCTCCTCATTCGTCGTCGTCGTCGTCCGTCGTCGGCGTCTCGACGTCGTCCCTCCTATTTCGTCGCCGTCGTCGTCGTCGTCGTCGTCGTAGTCGTCGTCTTCCCTCCTCTCTCGTCGTTGTCGTCGTCGGCGTCGCCGTCCTTTCTCCTTCTTCGTCGTTCGCGTCGTCGTCGTCCTCCCTCCTCCCTCGTCGTTGTCGTGGTTGTCGTCGCTATCGCCGTCGTCGTCCTCCCTCCTCCCTCGTCGTCGTCTTCGCTGGCGACGTCGTCGTCGTCTTCGTCGTCGTCGTCGTCGGCGTCGTCGTCGAAGTCGTCGGAGACGTCGTCGTTGTCGTCGTAGTCGTTGTCGTCGGTGTCGTCGTAGTCGGTCTTAAGAAGTTTTGCAAAGCAAGTTGCGGGTGGGTGGGTGGGCTGTTTGCAAGAGCGTAAGATGTGTCAAACCATGGGTAAACGTCAATTGTACCACATAAAATGCACCACATAGGCTGCACAATCTATGTTGACCAGCGTGGACCCACAGCAATATGTTTAAGACAACCGGCGTTACCCAAGATGTGCGTGGTGCAATATACGTGGTACTTTCTACGTTGTGCAATATATGATGTGAAGTGCGCGTGGTGCAATATGCGTGACACACCCAACGTTGTCAAATTTATGTTGTGAAATATCTTGCAACCGTTGCGTGCAATCTGCGCGATGCAATGCACGCGGCGCAATCCAGACAGCGCAAAATTCAACGCGACGGCGACGATGACCACGGAACTGATGTGTAGATTGCGCCCCACGCGGTGCTCCAAGAAGAGAAGCAATGCAAAGCACGTCAAAGCAACGCTGTGCAAAGCAATGCGAAACACAACGCGACAAAACGACGCAAGGCAATGCAAAACAATGCGAAGTAACGCAAGCAGCGCAACGCAATGCAGAACACTGCAAAGATATGCCATGCAAGAGCAAACCAACGCAAACCAACACCAAGCTGACGAAGCAACGCAATGCCGCACACAGCGTTGCAACATAGATATACTGCATAACGTAGAGTGCACAACATACGTCTGTCTCAAAAAATATCCCCCCTGGGGTTAACCAACCACTTCTTCGTATTGCAATGTACGTACGATTCTGCCCTCTCGTCCATCTTACTTATATATGAACCCGAACCTTCCCAAGCAAGACGGTATCACCCCCCCCGCGCGCACGCTCGTTTATTAAAAACAACAATTTCCAGAAATCTTTGATGACAAATGGAACAAATGCACAGCCGCACGTCGTCGCGCGCATGCCGGCCGGCATTTTTCCAAAACCGGGAAGTGTTCGTAAGAATTCAGCATCGGGAATCACGAAAAATATCAAAACATATGGTTTCGCAACTCAGGCGTTCAACAGAAAACCGGCGCCCGCGCTCTTACGAATTCTTAAAACAAAAAACCACTGGCTTCTGAACACGGCCATCAAATGTTTCCACACGGGCCTCTCGCGAACGCAAGCCGAAAACGTTAGAACGCCCTTACGCGCGTGCCGTCGCAAGAATTCGCAAGAATTCCCCAACATAAATGGGACGACGTGCGCGCGCGCGCGCCGTCGCCCGCTCATGCGTAAATCCTTGGGCAACCCTTGGTTTCGCAAGGACTTCAAAACGAATGCCCCGAACACAACAACAACACACATGGCTTCTGCAGCATTGATTTTCAAAAACGCCTGCGGTCGCGGTCATACGGACTCTGAGAAAATTGTATGGTTTAGTGCGCGCCTGCTGGAGGGGTGCACGATCCGTGTCAAACACCACCACGCTGGCCACTCACGCGCGCCGGCCGCGCGCGCATGTCGAACCTTTGAAACCTTCATTGCTGATGCGAAGACATCGTGAACGTCATCGGCGGGCGTGATCAACATTGGCGCCGTCATTGGCCTTGCCGTCGTCGTCTCCACCATCGTCACCATCACCGCTACTCTCATAATCGCGTCTACTGTTGTCGGCGTCGCCATGATACCGCGCATGCCCAAGTCACCGACTCGCACTCAGGTGCACGCTGGGAAGTACTCAGCGGTCAGCGCCACCACGGCCGCGTAGGTCGCGCCAAACTATCTGGCCCCTGTGCGCGCGAGCATGCCGTGGCCAGCGCGGCCGCAGACATGCACCAGCCAACGCCAAGCACTCATCGCTATCGCCGATGCATGGGTTGTGTAAACAAAACTGCGGGTGGGTGGGTGAGAAGTTCGCAAGAGCATGGAATGTGCCAACTCGCTTACAACAAAAAAAAACATACATTGCTCCACGTAAATAGCACCGCGTAGATTGCGAACGTAGTTTGCACCGCATAGCTTGCACAACATGTCTATATACACATATGTATACACATACGGCCAGAACGCACACTGCTTGAGGTGCGCGCTGGCGGACACCTATATACGTATCTGCATACTCGTGTGAATACATGTATGTACAAACGCCAGTATATGAATCTATTACAACCACGCGCGCTTCGCGCGCACATCTAGTCGGGCACATGCGCAACGGACGTTCGATGGAGAATCGCATGGATGACCAAACTGGAAAAGGCCCAGCACAAACATACACCACGAGTCGAACACAAACTCGCGAAGAATGCTGCAAGGCTGCTGGTAGAGACCTTAAGGGAAGATTAGGAAAGCTACGCAGGTAACAATTTGGGCATGTCTTGGTTTCTTGGCGCGCTGTGAATGTATTAGGGCGTCGCCAAATCCTCTCTGGAGCCTCTTGAACCCTTCGGGTCCCTCCTGGGGTCCTCCAGGAACCGTCGCTGCTGCCTCGGAAGCTACCTCTTGAGGCGTCTTGGTATTCTCTTGGGGCCTCGGAGTGGCCTGCGGACCCTCCCAAGCCTGACCCTAGGACGATTCCGTCGTAAAACCATCTCTGGAATCTAAATCTGAAGACGATGAACAACCCAAACGACACTCCATGTCTTGGGAACGAATTAACGGCCGTCATGGGGTAATGTAGGTTCGCACGGCGTCGGGGCGCGCAAAAATTTTTGACACCGCTTCGATCATTCAACCTTGAGAACCCATCGCGGCCATGATCGTTCAAGGTTGAATTCCATCGGATCTTGTGGCGTTACCGTGCCCCTCGGTGCTTCCGCGTCTCTCTATCATGCGGTGTTCAACATTGAACGCCTTCGTCGGCGTCGCTGGCGCGCCATCGGTGCATGAGCCCACAGCATCTTGAGCTCTTCGAGCCCCTACTCTTAGGTCGGGCATGTCCCCCGACAGGCGGATT